>JAQLOL010000012.1:16133388-16146312 GCA_029783665.1 Naso thynnoides
CAATGGGGAGCGAGATGGACAACAGCTTGGGGGAGGTCTGTCGTGAAGTAAGTTTTTAAAACTTTCCCTCCCAAAAAATACCAGTAGCTTCTCTGTCTTTGATCCATGACTAAAATGTCTGCTCAATAAAATTTTATATTTATAGATATGATTTCTCCCTCCAAAATACGAATTCAAGAGGGAATCATTTTTGTTGATCAGTGTTTACGTTCTTGATGTGTAGAGCGCTGGGCTCCGCCCACACATCAACCGTTGCCAGACACGCATCACGTCTGGCAAGAAATCGCTTTGACGCCAGTGGATCCTTACCGTAACAGTCTCTACTGAGCTGGAACACAAAATATAACACTGTAGGTTGAAAGGAAGTAAAAGTACACAGTACACTGTAGACTCTAATGGAAATCATTGAGGTCTTGCATTCATTTCAGTCCTTGTCACTGCAGGTGTTCTCTCAAAAAGTTGCGTTTTCATTACTCCATATAAACCATTTGTCAATACTACAGAGCTGAATCCATCATTTCCCATTAAAGATTGATTCTTTATGTTTTTTTCTTTGTGTCTGTAGGAAACAGTTGAGTATGCCTTCCTCATCATCTTCACAATCGAGACCTTTCTGAAGATTATCGCTTACGGTTTGGTGATGCACCAGAACGCGTACGTGCGAAACGGTTGGAACATGCTGGATTTCGTCATTGTTGTCATTGGGTAAGTTCCTCTGCTCAGTTATTACAACTGATTTATTTTACATAAACTTAGTGTGTACTGTAGTGATGCACCAAAATAAAAGTTTGTGGCTGAAACTGAAAATAATGAAACACTTGGCTGAATACCAAACCGAATGCTGTGTTTCACCGTTTTTCATTTATTTTACCATTTTTTTTTATGTTAGTTAATATTTAATTTTTTACAAAATTACATTTACATTTGTTTTTTTCTTTTCAAAGACAAAAGCCATGGATGGTGTTGTAACTTTAGGAAAATGTTTTTTTTATTTGTTTTCTTTTTAAGGATTTATAAATTAAAGATGCACGAAACATTTAAGTTAATATCAGATATTGAACAGTGAACATTAAACATTGAGTTAAAAGAAGACTGCACATTTCATTTGTTTTTTGATATGTGAATCAAAGTGCAGAAAATAATTTAGAGGTTAGATGCTTTGCCTTAACTGTTAGGTCTTGGTGGACTTCATTACCCATGATGCTCTCTGAACAGAAGAGCAAGAGATGTTTTTGCTTCCTGTTTACTTCAGACTGTGACCACTAGCCAAGCAGTCATTAGCGGCCAAGACAAGCCCTAACGTTTTTTATATATATATATATATATATATAAATATATATATTTTTTTTTTTCCTCAGTTAAGTGGTGTCTGATTTTAAGAAATGTCCTGAGTTGTCATTTTTGGAGGTTAAGAATAAACTGCGACACATGGAATGGTTATGTTAGGACTATGAGGAGCTTTCATTTTCGCTGCTGCTACTGTCTCTTTTTTATCATTCTCGACATGCTGTTCAGGGTGTTTTGTTTAAATAAATGATAAATCATACTTGTAATGCTGAAAGCCTTTGCAGATGTACAGTCTCTAGATAATTTGGCAGAACAGTGTTTGCAAACGGCCATTCTTGAGTCATTCACGGACCCTTTGACACTGCTGTTGTGCTGCTATGCATGGCCCTTAGTCCACGCTGGTTGCTGTTTGATCACGTTATCAAAAAAACACCCTTGTTAGGTAAAATTTAGTCAGTCTTTTCAATTATTCTGCTGAACACAGAAAGTGCATTTTTGCTATTGTCGACTGAATAATTTTCAGCCGCTTAATATTCGGTGCATTACTAATGTTTTTAATTAAATCTGTCACCTGCTTTAGTTGGTATCACCTGTTTCAATCATTGCTTTTTTTTATTGTAGACCACAGTGTGAAGGTTTTATTTTTATTTATTTATTTATTTTTTGAAGTCCTGATTTTGCACTTTGATCTCAGTTTGACAGCTACAGTCTACAGTGTTTCTGAGAGAGGCAGTCAGTGTTAAAGTTAAAGTTGCTTAAGCCTCTGCTTCAAGCAGCCAAGTGCTAATAGAGACCCTCATACACCCACAGTATATGACCCAGAAAAGACAGAGAGAATAAATCAGAGCTTTACCACCACTGGAGTGAGTCACCATCTCTCCATACTTCATCTCTTCTTCAACACTCCCTCCCGTTTTTCCACTTCTCTCCTCTCACACTCTCCAACCGTGCTCTGCTTTGTCTCTGCAGCTCTTTCTTATACCTTCTCCTTCCATTTTGATCTCTCAAACGTTTGGGCTCCATGCTTTACACTTTCCCACCTCACTTTGCCCTCATTCCTATCTCCTGCACACTCTCCTCTTGTTATCTTCATCCTTATCACAGCCTCCCCTCCCTCCTCCCTTCTCTCTCTCCTCTAACACACACAGTCCAGTGGGTAGCTGGGTCAGATCTCCGTCTGTATGCCGCATGCAGGGTTGATCTGCCATGCAGTCAAATGCAAAGACGGCTGCTCCTGCTATGAAGAGTGACTGTTGCTGTTAAATCGCTGAACTGCCACAGTCAAATAATACTGCCAGTATCTGATGTCAAAATACAGCTTTGTCAAAACGGCTGTGAAAAGGCTAAATAAATCTAAGGACGATTTATATACAGTCCACTTAACAGCAAGGCTTTAACATACTTGTGTGTCTTGTATGCATAGATTATATTAGTTTATGTTATAATATATTAAAAGTTCGAAAAGGGTGCAGTCGCTTAAAGCTCTGTGGCGGACTTGAATGTGTTTTTCTTTCAGTCGTGCTCTAAAGAGGGCAAAAAGTGTTGAAAGGCATGACAGATATATAAGGCTTGTAAGGTAAAGTGCTTCACACAAAAAAGCCTCTTTTCTTTTATCTGATGAGAAATTTTTTTTATCTGAAAATCAAAAACAAGTGGGGAGAAATGTGGTAAAAAGATAATTATATTAAAAGGATGTGGGTGTCAGAAAAGTTAAAAAGCTTTGCAACTAAGAAAAGGTAAAGGAGGGTCGTGAAAAAGAACTTTCAGACAGAATTTTGACTGTCGTAGAGGTGGGTAATGATGAGACTTTTAAAATTACAATAAGAAAGTCATTATAATTATGGTTATTTTTTTCCAATGTGTTCAAAGCTTTTAAACCACAAACAGTGTATTCTTAAGGTTGGGCTAACTACTGTTTTAAATCCAGAATGATTAGATTACCATGTTCAGTGTAAAGGGATGAGTTGTTGTGAGAAGTGGTATATATTTATCACCTTAATCATCTGTCCAGTTACCTTTTTTAGGTGTTTTAGTGTCTTTCAGCTTATTGTTTTGCTTTTATGGCCCCTGTTCTGATGTTTTGTTTCACTCTTAAATTCATCTGCACTCTTAAAAACAAAACCTCAGTAATATCCCCTGTAACAACATTTATAAAGTTAGTGACTTGCTGATGGACAGTGCAGCATTTAGCCGTTAAGAGCCAGACGTTTTCCTCAGAGAGCTGGTGGAGTCCAAAACAGAGCCACAGAGATAGTGAGTTACTTTATCTAGGTAGCTAGAAACACATCTCCAAATGAATGTTGCCTTTTCTTTGTTAATTGTGTTTACTAAAGGTTTACCACAGTGAATCAAATGTACATTTTCCTAACTTATCTAAATAGAATTTGTTGTTATTCTTTTATAATAGGTGCATAAATTAATTAGCTGACTCATGAAAGAAATGCATGAAAAGTTAACTAATGGATAGTACTACTTACGGTAGTAAAAACAAAAACAAAAAATCTATATAACATTTGCATGGTTTACAACTTGACTTTACAGAACATTTGTAGTAAATGGGCTAAAACATTTAAAACCACCGAATGATCCCTGATATATTGAGTAGACACTGTTAATTTAGTCAGAATCACTTTTAGGAAAGTGGTGGTCCTCAGGTATGTTCACTGTCAATATGTGGAGGTTGGTTTCTTTTGAACATGACTGGATGAGTGATGAAGCCCCAGTGGCAGGCGGTCAGTCAGCTGTGACTCAGTATAACGCAAGTAATGTCACAGATTTGTGACGTCCCAAGTTAAAAACAGTTGTCCCAGAATCCAGAATCTTGTCCTGTTTATCTTCAAAATGACACAAAACCCAATTTCTGATTAGTTATAGCCAATCAAAACAATAAAAACACTCTTTAGGAGTTGTTCATGATGGCCACTGTTCCTGCTCTCAAGTAGGGAATGCAGAGACACAGCTGTTTTATTTTAACATGCTTTTCTCTCTGACATACTCTGTCATTCATACTATTTTCACGTTTTCCCGTAGCCTCTTCAGTGTTGTCTTGGAGCTTTTGACCAAAGAGGAGAAGGGAGAAGGCGACGGAGAAAGTAGCCATCCATCAATGCACGGGCACGGGGGTAAGCCGGGTGGATTTGATGTAAAAGCCCTTCGAGCCTTCCGTGTGCTGCGACCCCTGCGGCTGGTCTCAGGAGTACCCAGTAAGTAGTATGAACACACAGGCAACCCATGTTAACTCTATGGTATAATGACCCTAGTTCTTATTGGTCTTTACTGGATTGAAGGGTTACACATAACGAGTCCAGATGGTTGATGTTTCATCCCTGAGGACTATTTTTAAAAAAAAAAACATCTATTCAACATCTACATCTGTGCCCCAGAGACAGCAGCTCTGGGTGCAATCCAAGCAGACTCAGAGTAAACACTTCTGACACATTTATGAACAATATGTGGCTCTAGATGTACTGAACTGAATGTTGAAAGAAATTGCCTCTTTATCACTTGTGGGAAATATGAGCTACAATACATGCATATAATGTATGTTCACATCTGTGTGTTTTTTAAATGTATTTATATTCATAAATTCATCAGCTTGTCATAATGTGAACCAGGCCTGGGCGATACCGCTGAAAAAACCTATCACAATAGTTAAGTTTCATATAGGCCGATAGCGATAATTATTGGTCATGTAGGTTGTGAATGAGGACTTGTTGTGCACTCTAAGGGGTGGGTGATAAAATTAGGTGATGAAATGAGTAAATATCACCATATTTTTTTTTTACCAAATAACTCAATACTGATCTAGTGTTGTTAGGATGGCTATTGGTGATTTCACAAAATATTAACCCAATGACATTTTTTTGATAGTCATCAGTAATGTGGATAAGTGGGTAAAGGTAAATAAAAGAACGGTGACTGTCTGATAAGTTCAGAGAATCGCATCACTTTACTGTAATGAAGCCTTTTCAACCAGGAAAAGACAACACTTGCGTCATATCACGATACAACTGTATCCAAAATCTGTCACAATATCTTGTCTCATATCTGATACGATACTATATTGATATATCGCCCAGCAGTTTTAATGTGAACCATCATCACACTTCCACCCTTGTGATTGCACATTAAAGGGTTATTGTGTAAGATATGGCCAGAATTTGTTTAAAACATGAAAAATTGAAATATCATCATCAAAAAATGAGCCAGCCTTTTGATGTGAAGAAGTAACGGTTCTGACATAATTGCCCAAGACATCTGTTTACAGAAATATGTAGCGAAGTTAGCAGGCGGTAGAAAATAAAACTCACCAAAATCATCTTGTTTTTTTTTTAACACTGTTCCGACAATCATCAACTCTGTAATGGTTGAAATAAACCATTGATCACCGAGTTAGATGTGAAAATCCCTGCTCATGTTGCCCAACCATCCTCTCAGACTTCACCCCTCTCCTGTCTCTTGTCACTTCAGTACTACAATCTCTTTTGCCAAATTGACCTCAGTCGGTCCTGTAATCTGTGTTCAGTCCCCGTCTGGGTTCCAGTCCAGGCGGACTGGTCAATTTGCTAACATCTAACATCTTACACATTTCCCCTTTAAATAAGTGTGAGGGTTGCCCACTTACCTGCTTTCCTAATGGTATTTAAACAGTTTACACATCAAGATCATGCAGGATTTATACTTTAACTGGACACAAGAGTTACCATTTTTGTAATAAGAACAGGGTTGGAGAATGGTAGCGACTTGTACAACCAAGCATAATATAATGTGTTCATTTTTTCCCTTGCTTAGGTTTACAGGTGGTGTTGAACTCCATCATTAAAGCCATGGTCCCTCTCCTTCACATTGCCCTTCTAGTCCTGTTTGTCATCATCATCTATGCTATTATTGGTCTGGAGCTTTTCATCGGCAAAATGCACGCAACCTGCTATATTCCTGGCACAGGTAACATCCTAACGCTAACCCCTGTATTGTAAATTCTGTAACAAGCACTTATTTTATGCTCAAAGTAGTTTGATTTTAAAAACTGCATGCTATTGTTATTATTTTCTGCGCAGCAAATGTTCAACAAACTTTCCAACTGTTGGGAATTTTTCTCAGAAGAACAGCAGTTTTCTCCTCGCATTAGAAGAGATACAGTCACATTACACTCTCTGAAAAAATAGCTGTCCACCTCTTCAAGGTTAGAAAGTTTAAGATGCTGGTGGTCATAGTAAGTTTTTATGCTGACAGGTTCAAGAGTGAAGCCTAGTGTAAATAATAGAGGTGAAATAATGAGCCACTTTTCTTTCTAATTACGTAGTTTTGCAGAGATTTTAAAACATTTTATGAGTCAATAAAAAAAAAGAAGTTAACTGGGCAGATATTGCAATAAAACATGAAGATGACGAGGTTCATATAGTTGTCATAAGTTGTCTTAAAGGCTAAATGTGGTGTCCAACCTATAATTTGAGACTCCTGTTAAAAAGATTTGTTATTTAAATTCAGCTATTTTTAGCAATCACTGAACACATTCTGTTTCCAAGCTCTCTCTCTCTCTCTCTCTCTCTGCAGACACAATAGCAGAGGAGGAACCAGCTCCATGTGCGATCTCAGGGCACGGGCGCCAATGCCCCATCAATGGCAGCGAGTGCAGGGAAGGTTGGCAAGGTCCCAACAACGGCATCACCAACTTTGACAACTTCCTGTTTGCCATGCTGACTGTGTTTCAGTGCATCACCATGGAGGGCTGGACGGACGTGCTGTACTGGGTGAGTTCACTGTCCTGTGACTGTCTTCTCAGATCAGACACACAACAGTAATGTGACTGACATTCAGTTGATGAAGCTGCTGATTATGTCCTGAGGCAGCTTTTATCACTCTGAAATGATTGATTGACTAAATGATTTACTGTATTCAACATCATGATGCCATTCTGGCACTTTAAGTATTTCTACTAAAGATCTCTATTTTCCTTCATCTGAAGAAAGGTACATTTTCTGCTCTTCTTTTCTGACCGTTTCTACTTTTAACATGCTTTTTACTCTTTTCTCCCTCTCTTCCTGCTCCTCCTCTTCCTCTGTGGTCGTGCTTGTTCCTTCAGATGAATGATGCTATGGGCTTTGAGCTTCCATGGGTGTACTTTGTCAGTCTTGTGATCTTCGGCTCCTTTTTCGTGCTTAACCTGGTTTTGGGTGTGTTGAGCGGGTAAGCACCTTCCTCTCTTTGCAGAGAGAACCTCTGCTTGATTTCAGGCCGGAGGTTGTCTCTGTTCTTGTACTAGTTCCTGTCTGTTAACTGGCTACATTTGGCTTCTGTAGGTCAACGATGCCATCGGATGGGAAACACCTTGGATTTATTTCGTTAGCCTGATCATACTGGGTTCCTTTTTCGTGTTAAACCTTGTGTTGGGTGTGTTAAGTGGGTAAGAGGCAAACATATGCGGTGGGTTTGGTTTGCAGTGTGCAAAGCATGCATGCAATGGTCTGTTGAGTTATCCAAATTACTTGCTGTGTTTGAAAAGTAGAGTTAGCCTGTCAATGAGTATATCTGCTGCAGATTCCAAGGATGTAGGCCACTGAAAGTCACAGATCTTTACACAAAAATATTGAGTTATCAAACGTGTGATTGGCTATTCTGCATAGGGACCTCAAGATAAATTTAATTTATCACGCAGGCGTTCTTCCCAGACCACTGTTGGTGTCAAGCTATTACGTCCTTTCCGCAGCAACTGCAAAGTGAGCATTTCCTCCACCGCCCCATCCTCAGCCTACCCAACCTCCTGAGAGAGAAATTAATCTTATTCCTCGCCTTTCACTCCCTCTGCGCTCCTAAGCTCTCTCAAACCCCACTTTTCTTTCCCAGCTCTGTGGAGTGGGGGTGGGGTATTATAGTAGAATTAACTCTGGATGGTTGACCAGCCAGCAAAGTCTGTTTTTTTTTTTTTTTAAATACCAACATGATTGACACAACCATCAACTCAGACACTATTGCAGTTGTGTGAGCTGCTTTAGACTGGTGTGATTTATTGTCTGGATCAACTTTCTAAATGGATTTTCACAAATGCTGCTTTTCCATTTTACCATCAAGTGACTTTGAGAGTTGTTCATTATCACAGCTTATATGCATATTTTACTCAGTAATGACACTATCCCACCTTGCACTGAATATAATTACCTCCTGTCCCCTGAATACATATTGCAGTCACCACAGTCGTCATTTCATATAATGTATGATTTTAGATTCTGCACAAATGTTGCATGTCTCTCGAAACCATCTGTCTACCTAAATTGCCTTTTGTGTATAATTAAGACGCTCGCCTGAAGGATAAGCTACTGTACTGTTGGACTCTAAATATAGTGCAGCTGTCTTTCAAAGGTGTACATCTCCCTCCAGTGGCAAGGGTTCACATAAACAGACAAAGCATTGAGAGGTTGTGATTGAAGTGCTTGAATACGTGGATATAATGAGGTGAATATGAATATGAATATAAAATTACACGAGCACAATGTCTATTATTGCTGATTATTTCTTAAGGTTTCCATTCTGTGTGAAATTTTTTTTGGTTGTTTGCTGTGACAGTAAGTGTCTGTTGGTGTGTGTATGTGTGTGTTTTTGATAACTGATGCAGTCCTTTGTGCTTGTACGTGTTTGCGTGTATTTTGTCCCTGTGTGCTTCTGCAAACCCAGAGAGTTCTCCAAGGAGAGAGAGAAGGCCAAAGCTCGTGGAGACTTCCAGAAGCTGCGTGAGAAACAGCAGCTGGAGGAGGACCTGAAGGGTTACTTGGACTGGATCACTCAGGCTGAGGATATCGACCCCGACAACGAGGATGAGGCTGATGAGGAGAGCAAGCGCAACCGTAAGCACCTTCTACCATCTCCTCCGCCATGCAGTGAAAAGTAATGCTGCTTTGGCAACACGTGTGCCCTTCGATACAGTGAGCTGATCGAATCTGTTTCTGCCACATTAAGAAAATATCCGGCTGGGTTTATTATCGTTGACTTGAGGGGTTTGTGATATCTGCAACTAGGGCTGGGCAATAGATCGATTTGAAATCAAAATTCGAATTAATTTGTTTGGAAGAAGTTAAAAAATGAAAATCATGAAAATTGATTTTCCCTTTAACTAGGGTAAATATGGTAGCCTATTGATTTCTCTCAGCTCTGGTGTCTTATTTTTCATAAGTGAAGTTTGGTTAAAGTTGGGCTGGCACTTAATTAATCCCAAAATTGAGGATTCATCATTGTTTGATCTAACCTTTATTTAATAAGGTTAGTTTGGGTAAAGCCAGGTTTGTACTTTATTCCCAATAGGGAAATTCATGTTTGTTTGAAATAAAAACAACATACTTAAAATAATTCCTTTGTCTTTTGTAGTTAATAAAAAATGATAAAATTAAAAATTTAATATGGTATGAAAAAATTGGGGATTTTGTTGTTAGGCCATATCACCCAGCCCTATCTGCAACTATATTTAGGTCTGTGTTTATGTAAAAGGAATATAAAAGAGTATGAACTCTAGAAATCGATATTGTTTCATAGTAGGATTTTTGTTTAAAAAAAGGAAAACAGTGACTTATCTAAAGGATCATTTTTACTGTGGAGGAGAAGTGGCCGTCCTGTAACACTGTTCAAAACAGCATATGAGCTTTTTCTTTCATTCCTTTGTCCAGTTAAGAGTAAAATGCTCCATTCTGAGATAATTAGACAATCGTGAGACGTCACACTTGCGTGTTCCTCCTTTTGCATCAATTTTTTAAAGATCATGCAGAATAGTCCAACAGAGAAGACAGAAGTTTAACCTTCTCCACCATTAGTAGCATCAGCAGTTCATAACACAGTTCATGCAAGCTATCTGCAGGTCAGATTAAGCAGTTAAAAAAATTTACCTATTAAATCTGTAACTGAAGCAGGAGGAGAGGAAGCAGGTTGTGGCTGCAAGTTAAAGGTCAGTTGTACTACATAAATTATAAATAACTCTTTGAGATTGACAGTTAACAGGACATCAGTTGATGGTTGATTTTTCCATTAATCGTGCAAAATTATTAACAATATACCTGCTATAGCCAAACAAAATTTTCTTGGTCACAGGCAGTTGGATTGCACATGCAAACATTAAGATAATTACCTTCATGTTACTCAGAGAGCCAAGTATTGAATAAGACATAAAATTTGAAGGACGATACCGATGTTACTACTTTGTCTTTGTCCTTTGTCAACATCACCCACGTAGGTTATGTAAACCTAGGGATGGGAATTGGGAACCGGTTCTAGTTGAGAACCAATAACAAATTGGAATCGGTATCATATGCCTCCAAGCTTATCAGTTCCTCTTATCAGTGCCCAGGCATGTGATGCTCAAATGAAGAAGGCAGAACTCAACTGCAAGGGCAGTACAGCCTGCAGACAGCCTACAGCAAGCTCATTGATAAACAGTGGTGACAGTAAAACAGTTGTGATGTGGATACTAAGAACCTGTGTCGCTAAAGGAGTCGATGAAGAATCAGACTGATAAGCAGAATTGATAATGGTGTTGGTATCAATAAAATCTTATCAATTCCCAGCCCTACATAAACCTCACGCGTGTTTCCCAAAAAAGCTTTATCTATGAGATATCCTGTTCATTTACATTTTGTATTTAATAAACGATACAGAAAGGACCTGAAAATGTGTTACATTAGTTAAAAATAACATCTTAGTAAAAATCCTCAAATTAGAAAGGCAGCACTTGCAAGGAACTGTTTTTCCAGGTGTAATAACTTCAGGCTCCATGGCTCCCTTCTCTCTCTCGCTCAGCAATTTTTGACCAAATAAACACGGACATTCTCTATAGAACGGTGAATTACCTATACCTGACAACTTTCATATGTCCTGTAGTGTTTCTAGACCCTGTTTCAACATGAATGGCAGTGCCTGGGGTTTAAAAATGCAGTCTAAGATCTACTTAATTATACACATGGTCGAATTTTAACAACATTTGTCAAAGATGGGAGCGATTTCTGCTAACGGTGAAAAGTCAAAAATAGACTGGTATGGTCCTGTAAGGTGTTTGAAGCAGAGCTGCACAGAGTGATTTTGTCTTCACGCTCAATGTATGTCTCTGATGGAAGTGGAACACCACTGCAGTTTATCTGAGAAGGGAAAAAGAAAAAAAAATTACTTGAGCAGTAGAAAAACTCTTAATCCAAATCCTCTTTATATAAGCAGCACACATGATGCAGTACAGCTGCGACCGGTTCACCTTATAGTTTGAGCGTAAAAATCTCAAGCTTTTGCACTCATGACAATCTCCCTTCATTTTGAATGTACTCTGTCCATTTACTTTTGCCTCTCCCACCTGTCTTTTCCTCTGATTTCACTTCATGTTTAACATTAGATGTTAAGTCTGCAGTTTTCATTACAGCAAACATTTCCCATAAAGTGAGAGGCTCCTTGCTAAAGCCGTGAAGCTTCTGTGTTACGAGGTGGCAGGTTCAAACTGCTTTTCTTCAACATCTATCCCGGCTTTTGGTGTCTGTGGACGATAAATGAGCCCCTACTAACATGTTAACATGCAAACGCTTTCATTTGCACTGTAACATGTTAGTACAGGGCCGGGCCACCTGCAGGCACTTCCAGTGACTAACGGCTCTCCATGTTGTTCTTCTGCCCTCCTCAGTGTCTGCAGCCCCTGTGGCTCCTGTTGCGCTTGTCATTGTTGGATATTGATATTTTGAATACTGTTGTTGTCCTGTGGTGCTTGTTTTGCTCTGACCCATTTTGATAGCAGCCCATTCTTGCCCCCCCATGTTCCTCCGCTGTGCCGTTGTGTCTAAATGCATGGACTTGCATGCATTACACATGAAGGGGTGACTCTGGCTGACCTCACCGAGAAGAAGAAAGGAAGGTTTGGGTGGTTCAGCCAGTCGTCCGACACTCATGGTAAATCCTGTGGTTTCGCTCCAGTTTGTATTCTAGCTCTTGTGTGTGTGTGTGTGTGTGTGTGATGCTCAAATTGATCTGATACAGAAAGGTACATCAGTTTTCAATCAATAGAATATTTTTATACTATACTCTAAAAATGTCAAGAGCTGAGTAAACCTGATGGCCATTACAGCAAACTGTGTTAGAAACTCGCCTTTTTGAGCTGATGCAACATGACGGACAGGTAAACAATAAACACAACACATATGCAACAGGGCCGTCTAAATCATGAATAAGCACATTTTTTAAGTGCCTGTTTACATCTCCACTAATTGGCGGAAGACAGTTTTTAAGATCGTATGGACAGTGTAAAGCAACTCTTACCTCAGTGTCTTGACAGGGTATCAAATTAACAAAGAAATTTTAATCCATTGTGCTGCAGTTTCAGGAGCCAATTAAAGGTGCATAGAAGGGACAAAAAAACCCCCACAAATTTAAAAATAGGATGAAAAAGTATTAATGCATTGTGCTCTGAACTAAATTGCATTGCAATTAATGTGTTATGCTGAAAGCACTGACAAATAAAAAAATAGAAAATCTTCTATCTTGCTTCCTATTGGCACGTTTACTCACTTCACAATGTTTCAGTTCAACTAACCTTCATCAGGGCTATACCTGCTATAAAAAATTTATTTAAAAAAATAAATAAATATATATATGTGTATATATATATATATATATATATATATGTGTGTG
>JAQLOL010000012.1:16153044-16191548 GCA_029783665.1 Naso thynnoides
GATCTCACTTGTATGAAAGTAGAATATCAACAATTAAGTTATGTTAAAACTGTATCCATAGTTACGTTACACTATCCAACCATATTACACAACAGAAATTTGATGGTATCTGCGACATGGCAAAACTCTCCAAGTACGCAACGACTCATTTTTCTGTTGATATTATGTCAATTATGTCAAGTGGCACTTTTGAAATGTGTCTGGAGACGAAGCATGAATTGGCCTTCAGTGGTTCTGTACTCAATAGTAACCTTATCCTTTTAAAATAGAAAAAATAAAAAAACTTCACATCATATCTTCAACAATGTTTTTTGTCTTGAGATTGTTTTTACAGAAACATTCCACATGTATGCAACACTTTCAGCATCAGATTGACGAATCAGAGATGTCAGATTCTCCTTAAATGCACCATAAGGAGAGTTTTTAAAGATATTGTCTGCATTAAGTTGCTGGGGACAAAACCTGTACAAAAAATAATTGTTGCACTGAGGTCAAGCTAGTATCTGGTGTTTGCACATTGGTTTTTCTATGGCACTGACATTTAATGAACCTCCCTTTGCCCAAAGTTACAAAGGTTTGCTGAAAGATTAGAACTTACAGTTCACTTTGTTCAGCATCAGTCTAATTATTTACTTTATACTTTACAAGCTAAAACAGGCAAAAACACTGGTACTGTCCAGGGAACTTCATGGATCTTTGCGTTTCATTTTCAGTTCATTGTGATGATTTTAGTTCAGTTAATTTGCTGATGATGATGTGTGTGTGTATATTGCATAAGAAATTTTGAAGTAGTAAAATCATTGTGTTACATCTTGCAAGTAATTAATCTTTACTTTGTTTGCCCTAACAAACTCTTTCCAGAAAAAAACTTCAGATGTTTTTTGTTTTTTTTATTCATCTTGTGTACATATGATGTATGAAGCTGCATGATGAACTGCCTTTGTTAAACATCTACATTGCTTTTTGCAGATACTTGGTTACTTTGACTATGCTTTCACGGCTATCTTTACTGTTGAGATCGTTTTGAAGGTAAATTTCCTGTGTCCCCTGTCCGTGCAGTGCCTAACCTTAACCCAATAACACTCCAAACATCTCGTTGCCTTCCAGGTCCTAGGCTATGCAGATTATGTCTTCACTAGTATGTTTACATTTGAGATCATATTGAAGGTAACCCCTTAAATGACAACGAGAGCCTTGCTGCATTCTCTCCTTGTGTGTCACCTGCCACTCAGTACAACCTGGCTTGTTTGTTTCCTTTCTCTTATTTACTTTTTTCTTCATGGCACCTCTTTTAAAAAGCAAAAGCTAAATATTGGAGTCGCTAAGATGCACACACCAACACAAACACAAGATTTGTTAAAAATTTCACTAATCAAAGAAGTCATGTTGGGGGAAGGAAACATCACATCAGCATTACATTATACTCACATGGGTGTCACGTCATCGCTGAAATGATCTTGGTAATGCAGATATGTAAAACATGATGCAACCCTTTGTGCAATGCAACACATTTTAACAGGCTGTTCAGACATTGTTAAGGCGTTGGCTGAAGTTGAGTTTGAGGTCATCTTTAGGAAGGTGCTCGAAAGACGTAAAGTCAACTCCAGTCAAAGCTAACTCCATGCCTCTCGTACTGACTGCTCTTTAGATAATCCATAAAAGAGGGGGCAAAACCAACCATGTTCCTGCTGAGCATGGTTCAGTCTGCTTTCCCCGACTGAGTGCATAGAAATGTGGAGTTGTGGCTGGAGCCGTTGGTGGCAAAAAACCTGCCAAGTGTGTTGTTGCTTTACTCCAAATTCTCCAGATGCTCCTTGTTAGCACTCCTCTCTCTGCGTCTCTCTGCAAGGCTCCACATTTACATGCACTCGAAAATAAAAATCCTTTACTTTTATTATTTGAAGAAGAGTTATTTTGGCTGGTTTTTCTTCTCTGCCTGCTGAACTCTGAAGTTTTTAATTGGGAGCTGCTTCCCCGTATTCTGAACTATTAAAGAACATAATGGAATGTGCTTTAAGACGACGGTCCACATGAATGTGACAGCAAGGCCATTTCGACTTTCCAATCACTGTAACTAGAGCTCTTGCAGGTAGTAAATATTCCTGACTTGGTGGCAACAAAATGCATGTTTTATTGCCTCATCCCACAGTGGATTGGAAATGAATGACTTACTACTACATTCATGTAGTTAAGGGCCGTGGGGGTGGCGACAGTAGATTTAGCCTCCTGTTTCACTGCTCTGAGCTCGCCACCCCGAATCAGAGTGATCTAAAAGAGTGTGGAGATGTGTGTGCAAGGTGGAGAGGGCTGTATGTAGGTAAATGTTACTCCTTTTTAACATGTTCGTACCATATTTGTGTGTCTGTGTTCTCGGAAGTGTGGAATGGAAGTGTGACTCTGCATTTGTGTGTCTGGTGTGCGTTAGATGAAATATGTGTTTTTTTTCTTTGTCATTTTCTCCTTTAATATTCTCCGTCCTCTTCTCAGATGACGACTTACGGAGCCTTCCTCCATAAAGGAGCATTCTGTAGGAATTATTTTAACCTCCTGGACCTGCTGGTGGTGGGAGTTTCCCTCGTATCCTTTGGCATCCAGTGAGTAGAAACAAACACAATCCCGATGAGCCGCAGGACATAAACTAAAAGTCCTATTTGAGTATTAATGTTTGAATTTGCCAAGCATCTTAAAAATCATGAAAACTAGGCAAATTTTTAAGGTTAAAAATCCTAGAAACTCTTTATATTTATTTATTCTAGTTTAAAGCTTTAAATTTCCTTAAATTTTATGTTTTTTTTTAAATTATTTGGCAGCAATCAGCACCCAAGAAACACACACACATACCACCAATATGCCACTGTGTCAGTCATAAAAATTATATCTAACTACACCTGGAGAACAGCAGATGGCAGACCAGAGTCTCTCCCAACAAACCTCCATTCACATATATTGGCACTGATAATTTGGGTCCTTTGGAGGGACGCCTGAAAGAAGTTCTGTGAAGTCCTTCGGTGAGCAATTCAGAAACTGCATCATAACTTGACACAGATTCTTTGCTAAATGCCCTTCTGTGTTTTGAAGACAGAAGTGGTGAAGTGAAAGAGGTGCAATCTGAAATTGGCATCAATTTTGTGGGAGCTCCACATGAGCTGACAGAGGCACGTGAAACCAGGAACAACGATCAGATCCATAAAACATTCCTCTAGGAAAGAATCCTTTGAATCTTCAATCAAGGTTCAACAAGGTTCTTGACTCCACTCTTAATGTGCAGAGGCTGGACGAGAAGGGTTTCCGCACAGCGCTCTGTGAAGTCATGCTATAATAGTCCCGAATCTGAAGGCCCTTGAAGCATTTATTCCGAACCACCTTCTGCTCATTAAGATTACGTCGTCACTGCCACCAGGACAGTTTTAATATATGCTCGCCGTGGGTGGTGGCGAGTTAAGTATATGTCGGATTTGTTCTGTAAAAGATGGATCAAAGAGCTGCAGAGATAACCAAAATGGTCTAAAAGCAGATATGAGTTCTCACCAGAAGACTTCGTGATCACCGTGGCAGAAAAACTAAATGAAGCAATTTGTTCCTTCTGACTGCAAAACCATTAAAGTGCATGGGCTCCTTGAAAAGGACTTGGTAAAATGAGCTGTTTGTCCGACATCTTTCTGACATACTGTGCCTTTAAACTGACACTGCATCCATTTCTTTTTGCTGTTCAGATCCTCGGCTATCTCAGTGGTGAAGATTCTTCGAGTCCTTCGTGTTCTTCGACCCCTGAGGGCCATCAACCGAGCCAAAGGCCTAAAAGTGAGACCACATCAGCACAAGTCGTCCTGCAGCTTGACCACAATAATAGGCTTTCTGTTCAGTATGGATGCCGCACAGAGCAAACATTTGTAATGTTCCTCTCTTACAGCACGTGGTGCAGTGTGTGTTTGTGGCTATCAGAACTATCGGTAACATCATGATTGTCACCACTCTGCTCCAGTTCATGTTTGCCTGCATAGGAGTGCAGCTGTTTAAGGTCAGCAGCACCCAGAATTTAAAAAAGAAAAAAAAAATCACTGTTAAACATGAAGTCAGAGTTTTTAAACAGATGTCACTGAAAATATTTTCTTTTTCCTCCAAAGGGAAAATTTTATCGCTGCACGGATGAAGCAAAGTCCAGCCCAGAAGAGTGCAAGTTAGTCTGGCTCCTCTCACTCCTTCACAGCGACATTACCTGCAGTTATGCTAGTTTAGTCTCAACCTTTCACATGTGATTGTCTCACAGGGGCACCTACATCCTCTATAAAGATGGAGATGTTAACCAGCCAACCATCCACAAACGAGTGTGGCACAACAGCGACTTCAACTTTGACAATGTGCTCATGGCTATGATGGCTCTATTCACTGTGTCCACTTTTGAAGGCTGGCCTGCGTAAGATTCAGACTTTTTACTTCCCTTGTTAAAGCTTTGAAAGTGATAACAGATCCACTTATTAACAACGTCATGAGCATGAAAAGAAAATGCACTAAAAGGATGGAACAAAACACTGATGGTGTATTTTAAGAGTATAGATCTGATGCTCTCTTTCTGTTTTCTTCTCTTTTCAGGCTACTGTACAAGGCGATTGACTCCAACAGGGAGAACCTTGGTCCCATTTACAACTACCGGGTGGAGATCTCCATATTCTTCATCATCTACATCATCATCATTGCTTTCTTCATGATGAACATCTTTGTAGGTTTTGTGATCGTCACATTTCAGGAACAAGGAGAGAAAGAGTATAAAAACTGTGAGCTGGACAAGAATCAGGTCAGAATCAGCAATTTCAAAAAAAGTGTTTGGTCTCGATTTGTTCCAAAGAAGAAATGTGAAGTACGTTTTTGTATGTTTCCTTGCAGCGTCAATGTGTGGAGTACGCTCTTAAGGCTCGCCCACTGCGGAGGTACATCCCAAAGAATCCATACCAGTACAAGTTCTGGTACGTGGTGAACTCCACTGGCTTTGAGTACATCATGTTTGTGCTCATCATGCTCAACACTCTCTGCCTGGCCGTACAGGTAGGAAGTCACACAAACCAACCGGTTTTGTGTCTGTTCAAAAGAGTGGGATCACAAGATAGGTACTATTTTAGTTTTCGTGTCTGTTATTTTGAAAACAGAGGTTAATTAAAAGTTATGGGCACTTAATAATCCTTAAATGTGTAAAGATTTTGTGTGAAAACTCCTGATTATGTGCATGTTTATTAACATTTATCAAGTTCATTATGAAAACTTGCTGTCACTCTGTTATAAATGATCAAACAATGTTTAGTGCAATTAAAAGTCCTATAGAGCACTTGAAACCATCAGCATGGAGAATCTTGTTCACACAGAGATATGACATTGTGCCAGTGTTGTTATGCCACTGGCTCACAAGCCTTTGGCTGTCTTAGACAGAGGGAAACAATATAATCATTTTGGACCCCTAAATACTTTTTAAAATTATTCATCTTCATGTAAATGTTTACAATATATCCTTTAAGAACTAAGAAATATTTTCATCACTAAAGATGTATTAGCCTCTAGTTTTTCATTTATCATTTATTTATTTAGTTATTAATTTAATTACTATTATTATTTGTTTTTGGGGTTTTTTTTGCCAACTTTCTACCTGACTAAGGGCCATACTTAATTTAGCAGTGCAATTTGTGTCCAAGTTCTGCGTACAGTTATAAAATGTCTGACTTTGGCTCCACCTAGTGGTAGCATAAAAAACACACTCTAGTAGACATCACTTATTTAGTTTTTTCCAAAATTAACATTAATTTAAGAGATACTGTAATCTCACTAGGACTATACACTAAGTGATGTTCAAATACAGTCTTTAATACCCTTTCTTATTTTTAAACAATGTTCTTGTGCATAAGCGTTATTTTTTATCTTTCTGACCGGAATCTTTGATTTGTCCAAAAAAATTAAATGCATACCAAAATAAAAAAGGCAGCTCTCTTTTCCTCTGTTTCCTTTAATGTTCCTTTTGTCTCATTTCTGCAGCACTATGGCCAGTCGGCGCTTTTTAACTATGTAATGGACATTCTTAATATGGTCTTCACTGCTGTCTTCACTGTGGAAATGGTTCTCAAACTCATTGCTTTCAAGCCCAGGGTGAGTCTCCACTTTCACCAGCACACACACACTCACTGCAGCAACTCACACCGTACATTAATCACAGACGTCCCACTTCAACATGCACAGTTATACAAAGTTTATTTACTGTATTAAGGGAATACTTTTGGAACACTGCAGAGAATTAAATGGGGAAATCAGTAGCACTTTTATATATTCGTTTGCTAAAATGAAATTACGGCTAGTTTGGCTTAAGAGAAAGATTGCAAACGAGGGGAAACAGCTAGCCTGGCTCTGTTTCCAGGAAATCACAATGTATTTGGCTGGTTACTGAGCCTCGGTAGTGACATGGAAACACTCCTGCTAAATCTGCAATGTGTCATTTTTGTGTATATTGTTGCATAAGGACAGAGCCAGGCTAACTTGCTTGCTCCTCTCCAGTCTTCATGCTAAGCCAGGCTAGATATTTAGTGGTCCATATTTAGTGGTCAAACATGAGAATTTGATCAATACACTTATCTAACTTCCTGCAAGAGAGCAATTGAGCAGATTTCTTAAAATGTTGAAATGCTTCAGTGTTTGTTGAAATGCTTCAGTGTTTGAGAGTGAAGCAGTGGATTCAGCCCTTGAATTTCTTTTTTATCTCCCCAACAACTGCGCTTTCCGCCCAACAGCTCTGTGTTGAGAAGAAGGACAGGATGCTAGTAAGAGACAGAGTGTGGGGTGCAGTGTTGACTTTTGTTCTTTTTTGTACTAAAACAGCCCCCACTGTTTGTCAACTTTTTGACTGCAGTGGTTTTGCTTGTAATGGTAATTTTAACACTAATCAGAATAAGTCTCTATAACTTTCATTGTAAGAATAAAGACGTTTTGTTTGTGCTGATCTCACACGCATCTTGCACACTGCTCACTCCGCCTCACTCAGGGCTATTTTGGGGATGCCTGGAATGTGTTCGACGCCCTGGTTGTGATTGGCAGCATAGTAGACATTGTTCTCAGTGAGATCGATGTAAGTAAGCTCTGCTACAACAAGCTCTCTGACCTCTCTCTGTTTGGCCCACCTCGACTCGCTCTGCAGGTTTCCATGGCAGGATTCAGATTTCAGCCTTTTTGTCTGATCGCACTTAACACTTGTTCTCCTTTTTTCTCTCTTTTTCTCCTTCCTGACCCTGCCATTTCATTACATCCTGGCTCATTCCCTCCACTCTTTCCTAATCTTCTCTCTCCTTCTCCTTCTCTTCACGGTCTATCTTATTCATTCCCATCTTTACCCTTACATATAACTCCATGCATTAACAGCACTATTTCGCTGATGCTTGGAACACATTTGATGCCTTAATTGTTGTTGGTAGCGTCGTCGATATTGCTATCACTGAAGTTAATGTAAGTACTACTTTTTTCTGCCTCCAAAACTGAACTGAAGCATTACAGGGAAGCCACATGGCAGCCGCCAAGAATGCTTTTTGGTAGTGCTGTTGTATCTAACCTTTTTCTTTTTTTTTTGGTCTTTGTTTTGTTCTTCTTTTTGTCACTGTTTTGAGTCTACTTGACTCTTAAAGGAACAGTTAGGCAAATCAGTTGAGGAGTGGTTTTTTTAGTTTGTTTGGTTTTTTTTAAATGTGTTTTCAAGCACTTCAAAAAATGTTTCAGTTCCCAGTTATTTTTTAATAACTAGTCGGCCCCTTTGATTTTTTTTGTTTATTTGTTTATTTGTTTTTCATTTCTTTGTTGTTCCTAACTGGAGCCTCCACTTTAAAATTCTGTCTGATGGTCTCCAGTGAAAGCTTCTGTGTTTATCATGATACGTGGCGTACTAAAACTTAGAAATGCTAATTATTAAAAGGCAGTCATAGTTGTTTAAGTGCCATTGGCTTATTCTGTAAAGCTTCAGTTTGACCTTTCTTTACATCCTATTGTCATGAGTGCTACATCCACAATATGACTTGTTCATGTAGTCTGTCTTGTTAGAACTTTGCTTCCGCTAAATGTTTTACTGTCAGTGTGTTGCAGGACTGTTTGTTTGTTGCAGGAATCATGACAAAAATGGCAAAATGTTCTGACATTTATGCTGATTTACCCTTGGACTTGACAGTAAACAGGAGTCTTTCACATTTATGCACCGAGGCCTGTCTTCGGTTCATCAGGATGATTTTTGATGTGGATGTCTAATTCTTACTCTTGTTCATTTTGTTTCCATAGAAACTTGTAGAGGCAAGTATGGCAATGACCAAAAAAATGTTTTCTGTGTGTAACCTGTCGTGTACAACAACTTTATCTTCGGGACCCCTCTGCAATGGATTGAAAATAAGTTGGTCATCTACTGTTTTATTGACTGAGGCAGAAACAGATGTTTGTAAACAATAACACAGAGATTTAATTTTACTTGAAATCTTATTTTTCTGTTGATCAAAGTCCGTTGCTTTGGTAATTCATGTCAAGGCTCCATGAAACAGTGGATTGTTATGTTCTTCTCTACATCAACAACCTACAAAAATACTCTCCTCTTAACGGCTGGGCTCTTCAGATAAACATGTAAAACAAACATCTGCTTTGTCATGCTGTGCGCTGAGTTTAACTGGTACAAACATAGTTATAAAATCAGCGGATTTGGAGTTCAAGTTACAAGCAAACACCAGGGATGCTATGAGACAAAATTTCATGTGTCTGATGGAAAGACGTGGTGACGATGGTTTTTGTTGGAGGTGCAGTGTACCAAAGACTCAACCTGCCCCCTCCCCCCCCCTCTGAGTGCTCTGACTGAGCTGCAGTGCTGTCTTTCTGGAGTTATGTTTCATATTTTCTGTCTTTTTCCTCAGTTTGAGTTTATAAACGTGTCTGCATGAGTGCATTAACAAGCACTAACTTTGTTTAAAACATACGGTGGTGGTTATTATTGTTATGCATGTGTGTACAGTTTGTATTCAAGGTGTGTTGTATGTATGAGTGTGTGTGTGTTGTGAATGTTCGGAACTTGATGTTGATTTCACAAGGGCTTCAAAAGTGGTTCTTGTGAGGCATTTTTCATTCACCATTTAACTTTATTTGTTTATTTTGCTTTGCATGCGATTGTTGCTGTTTGTGTGATTCAGCAAACTGACTAGATCAGATGTTCTGCTGTCATTATTTAATCATTTGGAGAAGGGTTGTTCTAGTACAAAAACTAGTATGAGAAAAGCTTTAGATGCTGCCTAAAATGCTGGATTGGGTATCAGCGAGTCCACGAGTTTATGCATCGATCAAACATCAAGTAGTTTGTTTAGTACAAACGGGACCTTGCTCCTTCCTGTAGTGTCCTGTACATATGTATGCTACTTAAAGCTGAGGTCAGCAGTTTATTTTTGGTGCCTTTGCACAATAATTTAATGATAATCCTCTGGCCTATTGTAATGCAAGTTGTCTAAAAGAACAAACACTTGACTTCTGCATCTCTCCTTTGCTCTGTATTCCGGCTTTAGAAAAAGAAGATAGTGACGAGCACTTTGCTGCCAGTCACAGGTCATTCAGAGAGCGCGTGTTTCTATTGGAGCCTGATAAAACCAGATACAATGGCAGACTACTCACGAGAAAAAGTTGCTCTTCCAGCTTCCAGCTCTGGCAATGCAACCCAAAAAAAGGAAGATAGATGTATTAAGATGATTTTCCATGAGAGAGAAGGGAGGGGAGGGTGCAGCAGAGTTGCTTCCTTAGGAAGGAAGCAACTTCCTTAGGAAGGAAGCAACTCATGCTACAACTAGCTTGATTTCCAACATTTCCTACCCCAAGTTTAGCAGATTTTTGTGATAGCACATAGAGCGGTGTAAAGAAATCAGTTAAATAAATTTTAAATCGATTTTTATTGTAATCCTCCAATATATAAAATATATATAAAAATAATCGATTCAGGAAATTGGACATGATACCCAGCCCTACTTCCACAAGTGACCAAGATTTTTGAATGGCAATGACTTTAAGCACATCTATAACATAACATCAGTACAAAAGAATAATAATATAGTTCATGTTCTTTGACACACTAATAGCCAATTGTTATGTTTAGGTATCAGAATCGGCATTAGGAAGAAAAAATGGCATCAAAACATTTTTTATTTGTAATAGCTGATCTACTCCAGGTTTGCATTTTAATTTGTTGCTTGCCTTTCTAGTTGTGAGCTACGTAATTGTTTAATTTCTCACCGGACCACTGGGACCTCTCCTAATGCATGCTGGGAAGTGTCAGCCATCATTCTCATCCCCTAACATCCATTCCTTATCCCGCCTCTCACAGATGGCGCTCGGCCACCCGCTCCATTCCCCTCCGGTCAGTTTGTTTTTCCATAGAGCCTTGTGAAGTTTGCCCTTTCCCCTTTGCCACACCCCTTAAATTTGTACCTCCAGACAGAATGGCCCTGGAGCTCAGAGTTTGGAAGCGTCCATCCTACACAACATTAAGGAGGATTTGAATGCAGAATCTGTAAAACTAAAACTGAAAAATCACAAAAAAGAAAGGAATGTCATTTTTACTTTCCTTAAAGCTGTGTAGCTGTGCAGCTGTTGACTTAATGCGTCAATATTTGGTCAAACAGATAAGTCATGGTGTGAACTTAATAGAAAAAGAAGCTTTTTCACTTACAGCCCTCTAATTAAAGTCTAAGCACCCTTATCATCAGTGGATCAGAAGACATTGAATTAGTCCTTATTTTTGTACATTTACACTGATGGTGGTTTAATGCAGCTGAGTTTGAGGTTCTTTAATGATCTTGTGTTTGTGTCTCTGTGAGTGATTGTCTCTGTGTTTTGTTCTGTCTTCCTGTAGTGAGCTCTTAAAGCTCAGAATGGAGCTCATGTGTAGTGCAGGTGTGTAGACTCCAGTCAGGTGCATGAACCCTCCAACAGTGACTCTCTCCCTCTCTACACCTCTCTGCCTCTCCTCCTCTTCCTGTGTCAGTATGACTCAATCTGTCTGGCTTCATTTTCTCTCCCAGTGTTGGTTTCTGTCTCTGGTTTACTCCTCCTCCCTCTCTGTCTCTCTCACTCCTTTCCTGTCGTTCATTCACCTCTTTCTGCACCCGACTGTGAGAGCGCCCTGCTATGGCAGTTTTGTTGCAGGACACGAGTAACATGCATGAGTTGCTGCATTGCTCTGAGTTCACCGATGGCTCCTTTTCATCCACATGTCTTGGCGTGTGCGTGCAGTGCTTTCCCAGCAACGTGGCAATGCTGAGTGCATGCTCCATCAATGCTGTGGCCAGGATTACCTAAAGAACCTCCTCCAGCTAATTTTACATTTCTCTAATCATTTCTGCTCATTTTGCATCTCATACTGTCAAGTATTGTGCTGAGGGATTTGAATGAAGCCATATCTGTCTGGAGTATCTCTTTGTTTTCAGTGCTGAGCCTTCCGATATGAGTGCTGAGTTTATCTCATTCTTGTGCAAAAACTAAAAAAACTTAAAAAAAAATCCCATTATCATGACAAGGTTCTGTCTAACCACCACCACTGTGATTAATGTTTCTACTTTATTTTGCACCTGGACTTTCTCTACGAACAAATGCTCACCAAATACTGCTGAAATCCTATAATTTGTTGTTAATGACATGAGTTGCATACAAAAAGTGTGTATGGGTGTGGATTTGTGTGAGCGATTATCAGATTAATTTATTCTGCACAGTTATCTCAACCATTTTCATTCCAGCCACAGAGAAAAAACATTGCTTTTAAAATACCTGGTTTGCATAAAATCATTGCAACGGAGAGGAGAGTGAGATTGCAGCTGTCTGACATGTTCTCAGGTCCTTTGATGGGTGCCATTGATAATGCACTGAATGATTTTCATATGTTGATGTACACTTGCCTGAACATGAAGTCTAAATGTTGATATACAGTAAATATACAAATATTTAGTTCCAAGTTGAGGCTATGTAAGATTCGCAGATGGCGCTTTTATCATGACATGAATTCATAACATTTGTTATGTCAGTTAACATCTCATTAAAGCTGTCAGCAAACACGTCTCAACCATACAGTCCATTTAATTTCATCAGTAATGACCATCACACCGGGGGAGTGATAAAGTTGTGTGCCAGTCCTACATGTTAAGTAATTAAGTAATTTCATGTTGTTTGTCAGTCTGACATGCAGTTGTGAAGTCCTGCATAGAGAATGTTAAGCTGTTCATCTGTCCCGTGGCAGTCTCTTCAAGTGTTAAGATAATGTTTACCGTCTGTCATCATATTAAGTGTACCTGGACAGTTATTCTTGCGTGTCTGTCTGCGTCACAGTAAAAACGATAAGACAGTTTTGTCCCGTCAGTGAGAAGAGTAGTGACTTTGTTCTGTCTGCGTCTTCACTGAGACTTTGCAAATGTAATGTTTACGTGTTTGGCCCACATGTGTGTGAGACCTGCAGGCTCTGTGCAAAACATTAATACAGGTCTTTGATTTTAAAGCCAACGGAGACTCCTCAGGTGGATGAGCTGGGGGTAAGATGCTCTGCCACCACCCCCCACCCCCCTCCCCTTCTGGGCCATGCCATGTTTAGATCAGCATTTCTTTGTTTAGTCTTTTTCTACAACATCTTAAGATCTACTGCTCATTACTCTTTCATTTATTTTCTCATGGTGAGGTATCCATCCCCTGTATCTTTTTCATGTTTCTCTTCCACCTGTTCTGTTTGTCCATTTGCATTTGTCCACAAAAAAAAAAAAAAGCTTTTCATTTTCTTAAATGTTTGGAGTTATTTCTAAGGAGAGTGTGTCACTCAAACGTGACGCTGTGTATCCCGTTAGGTGGGAGCGGTTTAGGCTCCGCTCCTCACGTTTGTACTGTTGACACCGCTACATGGTCTCTGCTGCCAATCTCGCGTGGCGTAGTGACCCATGGATGACCCCTGGGATCAGGTCACCCAGCTCTGACCTGTGAAACCTCCTGGCCGACCCGTTCGTGTTGGCCCCACTGTGACTCCGCATGCAGTGACTCTGGACTGAGGGTGCCATGCTTGTGCAGCTGTGTCCTGTCAAGTATGGCAAGGTTTTCTCCAGCATGCTTGCCTCCTTGCTTCCTCTCCTGTAGGTCTGTACAGTGACAGGGCTCCTGACAGTGCTTTGGACGCAGACTCAGAGAAACATATCAGCTGCAGCTACACTGCTCTACAGACTCTGATTATGTTTTGGCCAGAAATTGTCTAAAATCTACAGCCTTGTGTATGCTGTAGAAAAAACATGCATTTTCATTATCCAACAGATTTCCCCACTACACTGGGAGGTAATCTGTGCTCAAATTGAAAGCTCTAAACTTGCAGTTTTACATGATGACAAGATGCAGTGCTGCTTTCTCGGCCAATATGTGTCTTACTCAGGGGTCTCAGTTCTGACCACTTCATCCTGTAAAGCACAGCCAGATGCTCTGTGTTCACTACACACACTGCCACCCCGCCGTCCTCTGACTCTGCACTGTTTCTCCACAGAACACAGAGGACAGCGCTCGCATCTCCATCACCTTCTTCCGTCTGTTTCGAGTCATGCGGCTGGTCAAGCTCCTCAGCAGAGGGGAGGGCATTCGCACCCTGCTTTGGACTTTCATCAAATCCTTCCAGGTGGGGCACAGTCTGTTGTCTGATTGTGACTGAGGGAAACATTGAAGTTACTTACCTTAATCTGCTTTCTTTCCTCTCTTCTGCCTGTAGGCTCTGCCATATGTTGCTCTTCTGATAGCCATGCTGTTCTTTATCTACGCTGTCATTGGCATGCAGGTTGGAAACTAAATGTGACAGAAAGTAGTTTTTCTCTGTGTTGTCTGTGATGGAAACCTTGCAGTCAAAATCACATTGGCAATATTTGTGCTCCAGGTGTTTGGGAAGGTTGCCATGGTGGACGGCACGCACATCAATAGAAACAACAACTTCCAGACCTTCCCTCAGGCTGTGCTCCTGCTTTTCAGGTGTGTAGGATGATTCCCTGTGTTTTGTTTTTTTCTTCAAGTTTCTGTGAGCTACTTGGTGAGGAATTAATTTGTGATTAATTGCCAGATGTGCCACTGGAGAGGCGTGGCAGGAGATCATGTTGGCCTGTATGCCGGGGAAACTGTGCGACCCGGAGTCCGACTACAACCCCGGGGAGGAGATGACGTGTGGCAGTGGATTTGCAATAGTTTACTTCATCACTTTCTACATGCTCTGCGCCTTCTTGGTACACAAAAGCATGAAATAAAACTGTGTTTGGCTTGCTACTAATTTAGTTCTAGCATTTGGTGCTAGCTGTTAGCTTGTGTCCATTTTTTACAACAGCATTAAAGGAAAACCAGAGGAATAATATTTCAAATGTCTATATTTTTATGTTTACAATTCTTTCAGTTAAAAAGGATTGAATGAAAAGCTTTCACCCTTTAAACTAAAGGTTTAGAGGTTTAAACCTTTACTTTAAAGCAACACTATGAAAAACAAAACTTGACGTTGCACATTAATACATTGCACAAAACAGCCATTTTAGTAAAATTGGGTCATATTTTACCTAGACAGTGCCCACTGGTTTTTCCTCCGATGGTCGACGACTGCTTTGTCTGTCTTCAGCCATTTATTTTAGCAGAGCTGTCACCAGCAATGACCCACTGCTGCAGTTGCAGCTTCAGTCTGCAGGCAGCCTTCATGTTGCTTTCAGGGACCTCTGTGAATCACAGAGTTGAGGCAAAGCAGCAGAAGGACATCATCTCCATAAAATATGACCCAGTTTTACTCAAATTGTTGTTTTATGCGACGTTAAGTTTCGTTTTTCAAAGCAGTGGGTCTCAGTCAAAGTTACACAGTGTTGCTTTAAACTGCAGCGGTTTAAAAAACCACAAATGTTCTGACTCCAGTGATCTACTGTTTACTTGCTTAATGTGATGACAGGAAAAGTACATGTATATGAAATGGTTTTCATGTATCCCTCCAGATTATAAATTTGTTTGTGGCCGTCATCATGGACAACTTTGACTATCTAACACGCGATTGGTCCATTCTGGGTCCGCACCACCTTGATGAGTTCAAGAGAATTTGGTCAGAGTATGACCCAGAAGCAAAGTATGTGCTTTATTACCTACAGTGTCCCAAATATTTTTTTCAGCAAGAACAATGACAGTTGATGTCTTACATCTGTGTTTTTTTTCTCTCACAGGGGCAGAATTAAACATTTGGATGTTGTGACACTTCTTCGTCGCATCCAGCCTCCTCTCGGCTTCGGCAAACTGTGTCCTCACAGAGTCGCTTGCAAGGTCTCTTTCCTCCCGTCATTTACAAATTACAGACATAAATACTGATCGTTTAGCAAGCCTCTTCTTCCATGTTATCTGCTCTCTTCCAGAGGCTCGTAGCCATGAACATGCCTCTGAACAGTGATGGCACAGTCATGTTTAATGCCACTTTGTTTGCACTGGTGCGCACTGCCCTAAAGATCAAAACAGAAGGTATGAGCTGCATTGTGCTGCTTGCTAAAAATATCCCTAACGGTTTGCAGATACATTTACTGAATATTCTATTAGCTGTAATTATTCAATTGAGTGGATGAATCAAAATGGTTGTGAAGTTCTGGTTTGTTTCCTTGTGGTGCAGGTAATCTAGAGCAGGCCAACGAAGAGCTGCGAGCTGTCATCAAGAAAATCTGGAAGAGAACCAGCATGAAGCTGCTGGATCAAGTGGTGCCCCCTGCTGGTGGTTAGTGGAATCGGCCTGTGTCTGTCAATGAAATCACACTCACCTCCTAGTCCTTCTGTTACAGTTTGACACACAAACCGCGCTAGAACAGCTTGCACAGAATCACACATACACCATATGCTGCCCACATGCTGTTTGCAAAAATTACAGGAAGCTCAAAACTGCTTGTTCATAACTCTATGATCCTTAGATAAAAATTTAATACACACACATAAATTTTCACACACAAGTGAGGCTGTGTCGTGCTGTTTCTGCTCTGCTCATGTTCTCCTGGTTGCCCCCTCAGCAGTGTGTTTCTTATCCATGTCTGTTTGGTCCACACTCCTCCCTCCTGCCCTGGATGCTGATGGAGGCCACTGACTGTCTGCTGGGCTTTGGGCTTGCATGGCCTTGTAGACAACTGAGCGAGTGCATGCTCTGTCTTTCTCACTAATCACTAATCTTTCCTCCTTTATCTGTCTTTCTCTCCTTTCTCTTTATGTCTGACTCTCTCTGTTGCCTTAATCTCTGTCCTCTTCTCACTGCTTGAGCTTCCACAGCTTTTTCTACTCACACTTTTATGTCTCTGTATCCAAAAACTCTGAAGCACTTCAGAATATTCTGAAGCAGTTCTGTTTTAGGGTGGTGGCATGGAACTAGTGTTGCCTCTCTCTCCGATCTCTGTCCCCAGCGTGCTTGTTCAAAGTGATTCAGACCCCTGCTTCAGAATGATTCTTACACACTCTTGCAAACACTTTCAAATCAGAAAACTCCAACTGGGCCAAAATATGTCCATAAAAGGAAAATATACCCTGGCTAGCACACATCACATCACAAAAAGGTGGTTTACCGCAAACATACTGCCATGTATGGTGCATACTGTAGATCTGCTTGCTTGCATGTGCTGAAGTAGAAAATTAAATTGCGTTCTCAGACATTTAAATAAGTAATTTAGTTCATACACTCTCCTGCCTCACAATAGTGTATGAATACTTATAAAAAATAAACACATTCAAAAATTTCAAAGTTGAAATAATCTTTTGTTTTTGTAAGAGACATTTTTTCTAAATATTGAATACACTATTTCACAGCCTGGATTTTATGCTAAACACACAGTGCTTATTTAAAAGTAGCTGTATTTTAATCATACTGGGTGTTTATTTAAGTCTGTTTGACCTTAACTGTGCTCATTCTGCACTTTTCATTAGTCAAATATTACAAAAGAAGAGGCACAGATGATAAAATTATTGTTAGTATTATTATTATTATTAGTAGTAGTAGTATTATCATCTTTATTGGGCAAAACAGATACTGTAGGAGTTTGGACATTTATTCCTTCAACTGAATTCACCCAATTTAAAATCACACACAGACCACATATAATATAGAAAATCTCACCTTTACCATGTTTTGCTCTTTAGATGTAGAAATAAACAAACACCACAAAGATATTGGAGCAAATATTTGTCTTTATGTTCTTTTTGAAACACAGCAAAGGATTTCAGGTGATGCAGATTGAGGTACAGTATATACACCATCATGATGGATGTATGTAATTTTGATACATATCATTTTGGCTGATTGGGGTCGACGAGCCCCTCACTTGTCTGCAGTCCTAAGGTGATGGACCCACGTTATTTGGAGGAGAATGGGCGAGGGAGGAGAGGAGTCTCTCCTGCTCTCTCCGCGGGTGCTGTGTGTAGTGACCTGCTGACACAGGAAGCATTTGTGTGGTCTGTTCACTCAGATGATGAGGTAACCGTGGGGAAGTTCTATGCCACCTTCCTGATACAGGACTACTTTAGGAAATTCAAGAAACGTAAAGAGGAAGGCCTGGTGGGTGCTCACCCCTCCCAGAACAACACAGCCATTGCTTTACAGGTGAGTGTCAAAGTGTTTGTGTGTAATTTATGAGAGAGAGGGGTGAGAGATTGTTTGACATTGGGTGAAAACATGGATTTATGATCACTGCAGTTCTGTTGAGTCAAGTCTGTAAAATACATCTTTGTGCATTTCATTTAAAAATCATTAAGTGTGCTAATGTTATGGTTTATGATCCAGCAGGACGTTCATGATGTGGGTGTACAGTATGAATCTGTGATTTATATGTTTCCAATGTGTGAATTTGTTATTTGTGTCACTGCATCTTTAAATGTCATAGATGTTGATGTTAAGCGTGTGCCATCGTCTCCAGCCATCATTTCACATGTACTCTGTGCATCAAAATTCACTCATCACCTCATGAAACTCACATGCAAAGCTTGTTGCTATTTCTGTTACTATGTATGATATATGGCTACAGTAGATCCCCATATATCTTTGTCAAACAGTAAACATGACCAGCTTTTAGTTGATTTGTATTGGCATTTTGTGTATCTAAATACACCGACACAGTGAAGGAAAGGAATAAAAATAATTCTTTACTGCACTGTGAGACAAAGCACAGCTGGATGCTCACAAGACATTTCAGCTAAGTAATCCTCACAGCAGGTTGCATTCAGGAGAGCACATTTGTCTGTCCTCGTGTTCTCATCTCTCACAGTCTGTCAGCACTGTAAACGTCAGGTGTTGCATATTTCAGCACAGGTGTGTGTATGCCCGGTGTGTGTGGGGGGTTTGTGACTGTGTGATGTCAGATTTTATACTGTGAGTTGACAGATGAAGGTCCCAGCTGTAGTGTTTAGCCCTCTTATTGTCATGGTTACAGGCTGGCCTTCGCACGCTGCATGATATTGGGCCCGAAATTCGCCGAGCGATATCATGTGATCTGCAAGATGACGAGCTAGTAGACTTTATTCCAGAGGAAGACGAGGAAATTTATAGGGTAACTGATTTAATTCTACATGGCAGGAGGAATGTTTGTGGCAAAATTTGAATATTGTGCTTGTAAAGTTACTCACTGTGTTCCATGATAATGTAATTTAAAAGAGAAGGAATGTATAGAAATGTACTTAGAGAAATATTCAGCTAAATATCTGTCTATATAATTTGCTACAATATGTAGCTTTTTATTCATTTTAACTTTTATTTTCCTCCATTTTCAGTCAAACAACAAACAAGCATTCATTTGCTCATATCATGTGCCATGAAACCTGCTTCTGAACTTCTTTTTGCTCACACAATTTCTGAAAAGAAAATCAGCTCAGAGACTTAACATCAATAACATTGATTCTGCTGCTTTGTAAGAAGTAGAGGCCCTGGTGGTTTTACTTTGAGTGTTCCTTCACAGCGTAACGGTGGACTCTTCGGTAATCATCTCATGAACGGTGGCCATCGACGATCCAACGGGCATCAGACCAACGCAACTCAGCGACCTCTGCAGGTGCAGCCGCCACCTCACTATGCTCATATGGAGCAGCCAGTGGGACGCCTGTCTCGGGCCAACGCAATGTCCCACTCCAACCACCATCACCACCACCACCACCATCACCACCGCCACCACAACTCCTATGGCAAGTCTCCCAAATCCACCAACATCAACCTCAACAACGCGAATGTGTCCAGTCTGCCCAATGGAGGACACCATCGTTACTATGAACACGCACCTCCCAACGGCTACCCAGGTCTGCGCGGCTCCTACTACGACTATGACAAGCCCCGCACACCGCAGGGTCAAAGGTATCCACACACTGATCACCAGCCTGTTGATCAGCCACAGAAAAGCTGAAGAGTGAGACCTCTGAGTACATGTTAGTGGTCTGCTCTTGTTCTCACCAAATTTAGAAATAGCTTGAACTCATAAAGTTATATTAAATCAAGGTACAGCACAGTTTGTTTAAGCTGTAACACTTAAAGTGGGACTCTTTACTTTTTTTAGGAGTCAAACCTCAAAAATCATACAGAGAGAAAATCTTAGTAGAACATGCAGATATTACATTTGTAGATAGGTAATGTCAAATTCATGTTCATGTAATTAAATGAATGACAATCAGGTAAAAAATTTAATGCCGACAATGACAAAAGTAGAAAATCTTTTATTTTTAAAGCCAAGCTATAGTATGTTGCAAGTTAACTCTTTTAAAGAGTTTTAATTTAAAAACATTTAATTTTACCTGTTTTTATTTGTAATTTGGGTAAATTCAGTTGTTTGATTTCTCACAGGGAATTAGACAAGAGGATTGATACCACTCCTATGTCTGTATCCTGTATATAAAGCTTAGCAAAAGACCGAAAACAGGGGCACATCTGGCCAGGCTTTGTCAAAAGATAAGTAAGTCCTTCTCGAAGCTTATATAAAGCTCCCTAATTAACGAAATACAAACTCGGTCAGTGCAAAAAGGAAGCCAAAGTGGAGTGCCAAAAACTGCAGTTCCAGGAATGACTGCTTGAGGCTGGCTCTGAGAGCAAGTCACTCCCCATAGATCCCCATAATAAAATAACAAAATTTACAGCAAAAGTAAACATGGTTTGCACAAAAAACAGATTTGGTTGTTGTAGTTAATTTCCCGCTTCATGACAACTCTAAAGGACTGGGGAATACAATTTTTTTTAGAACTCACTTGTTAAAAACTTATTGAGGCTTGAAGTTATGCATAATAAAGAGCGTGGCCATTTCAAGTGGCAGCTCACATTAACTCAGCTAATTGGGGTCACTGAACATAAATTAATGAAAATATTAGGAGAACAATATGATTTTCTGTGCAGGTTATTGTACTAACAGACCTTCCAAGATGTCTCAGCTCCATCCATACTCAATCTCTTTGTCTATTTTTGGATTAGCAAGGAGACACACACAGTCAGACACTGCCAGGATGGCAACAGCTTCACAATGCCTTTTTTCAGACACCTGTGGGCAAAAACATGTTTTCTTCAGTAAACGTAATTAACACATCACATCTTGTTGTTTTTTTTTATATGTGGACACATTATAAACGGTTAAAATACAATTAAAAAAAACACACAATGACGGTGGTCATGATTTAATAACAGATTTTTAGTTTTATATCAGAGTGCCGAGGATTATCTGTTACGACTGCCCTCCTGGACAGTTGTGTGTATTTATTGTATTTTGATCATAGCTATATGCTGGAAGAGCACTTGATTTTTAACTACTTCATTAACTTGACTTAACTTAATTGACTCACTGCAGCACCCGCCTTTTTTCTTTTTTCTCATGATAAAAGGTTATTTTAAATTAACTCTTGATCCCAGATGGTTTATGTTTTTTCTGTTTTTTCATAGAGACAGACAGTAAATGTAAGACATAAACACTTCAGACAATAGCTAATAGAATAAACAGGATATCAAGCAGTGATAACATCTGACAGAAAATGTAAGACATTCAGTGTATCCAGGTATGAGTTATGAATCTTCCTTAAAATGTGAAGCTGAAATTTTAAAAAGAGGACAAAAGCTATTGCAGGAGTTTTTTAATGTATTTCTTGCTCCTCTTGTTAATTTTTCTTGCAGTTATCTTAAGTTGTACAACAGCACATAACTGAAGAATTGTTAAAGTATCGATATTATTAGTGGCGATGCCTCTCTAAGCCCTTTGCCTTGAGTACCTGCTGCAAACATTATTTGTTGCAAGTATTTTTTCCAACAGGCAGGACCCAGCTTCTTATCAAACCCTCCCGTTTCACAAACCTTTATTGTAAATCCTTCCCTTCATAATGGATCACAAGCCTACTTTCATACTGACAGTTAATTTCATGAGTGACCAATAGAGCACTTATCTCCTGATTTTTCTGCGCTCTGTTTAGTAAGCGGCTCCAGTATTGGGCCTGTTTTTCTTTAGTACCCAATAAGTTTTGGGGGACAATTTCATTACTGCCACATGACGAAAGAAACAATTTTTTAGTCTGGTCCTTATCTAAAGAAAGAAATGAAATTGTCAACCAACACTGGAGTCAGCGTCAGCCATCACGCTCTTTCCTCCTCATACATATATATGACAATGCTGTATATGATTCATATACTGTATGATATATATGTCATACTTTCTTCCCCCCTTTTCTCTGTGTTCCTCTCCTCCCTTTCTCCTTCCTAACCAAAATGCTTTCTCTCAACCATCCCTCTGCTTTCTCGGACAGAAGGCGCTACTATGAGACCTATGTTAGGTATGTTGTTTTCTAGGTTTGACTCCGACAGTATGCATCAACAGCAACAAAAGGAGTTTATTTTTATGTTTGTTTGTTTTTTTGTTTAATTTTGAATTGGTTTTGAATCGGTGAATGGTTGCATCCTTGCTAAGTCAGTGAAATGTGCTATATGCTGGCCATTCATTATCATCTGCCTCTGTTTGATGCAGTTGTGTTAGTGCTTTAAAGTAAAAGGAGTTGAACATGAATGTTAGTGGCCAGCATATTGCCGCGAGCAGCCCGGCTTTATGCATGTATCAGAGTTATGTGCTTGCTTTGAAGAAGGACCATGATGCTTGAAAACAAGGAAGGGATGTTTTTAAAAAAAAATGCACTAGTAGTCGCTGCTAATTTTACATTCACTTCATTTTACAATAACCAGAAGTGATCTGTGCTTAAAGCTAAAAAGCTAATGAAGGACCTCAAAGTGAATGGGATATTTAGATGACAGAGTGATACTTCAGCCTAGAAGTTGCTGTGTGTTGCATTGGTTTGTTTACAAGGTTGGTCAGTTGCATCGCTGCCCCCTGGAGGCTTGCGTCTGCATGGCAGTGCATGGCCGTATTCCAGCTCTAGTAACCCCCCTTGAACAGCAGAAGTGTGCATGCTCTGACCCCTGTGCCCTGACCTCTCATCAGGTCCCGCGGAGTGGATGGACGCCATCCCACCATCTGCAGAGAAGAGGAGTTTGATGAAGACCGCTTCTCTGGGGAGTATTACAGCGGGGAGGAGTTTTATGAAGATGACAGTATGCTGTCAGGGGACAGGTAACAATCTTCCTTGCTGCCTTTTGAGCTTATCTAGCAAAAATATGTGCAGTTGTGCCCTGCTCCACGTATGAAACTTGCATAAAGATTATTTTCCTTTATGTTAACAGGTATCAGAACAGTGACACAGAGTATGAGACTCCTAAAGGGTACCATCACCCTGACAGTTACTATGACGACGATGAGCAGCCTCTTTACCGCGACTCCCGGAGGTCACCAAAGAGACGGCTGCTTCCTGCCACACCTCAAGGTATCTTTCCCTCTTATATCCTGCAGCATGACTTACAGGTGTACAGATATCTGCGTTCTGATGAGGTTTTCTAAATCTTTTTTTTTTTGCAAAAGTCTTTGCAAATGAACTGTTCATGTTTCATGAGAAGTCACGACAGATTTAAACATTGGCTTTCTGACACCATGACGTTGTCAAGCATGCAAACCTTGAGCTGACATGTTTCATGTCCTATATACACACAGTGTCACTGTTAAGACAAATGCGTAAATGTTAAATGGAAATTTAATAAAAACACAAATACTGGAAGCAAATATGATTAAGTATATCAACCCATAGATAATAAAGTGGATGATCAAAAGAACAAAACAAAATGTATGCGTTTAACTATTAGTAGACAATGTGGCTATGCAGCTCTGCATAAAATCAGTCATAAAACAACTTTGTCATCAAAACGTCACTCTACTGAATGCACTTATACCACTGCATTCAACACTCATTGTATGATTTACTCACACTGTCATATTCTTTGAGTGTTCTGCAATGTTGCATGCTGTCAGCATTTCCTGCATGAGGTCACTCACTGGTCCACTCCTGACTCGTTCAGGTAACAGGAGACCATCCTTCAACTTTGAGTGTCTGCGCAGACAAAGTAGCCAGGACGAGCTTCCACATCAGCGTACTGCTCTACCTTTGCACCTTATGCAGCACCAGGTAACGCAGGCATGTGTTTTTGAGTGCACTGTTTGCTCACTTACGTTGTTTTCGATCCTGTGTCACATTCTCGATGTGTTTGGCATAATATTATTACTTCTCAGAGTCTCTAAATTGAAAAGGACTAATCATATTTTTCTCCAATATTTTTGCACACATCCTCCAGGAGTAGCAGTAGTAGCTGTATTTAGTTGTAAAGTAGCAGTAGTATACTACTGTACTACAGGTTTGCACCATGTGTCTCTCCTGACTCAACAGGTTATGGCTGTAGCAGGCCTGGACTCCAGCAGAGCCCACCGCCTCTCCCCGACCCGTTCCACCCGCTCCTGGGCCACTCCCCCTGCCACCCCGGCCAGTAAAGACCAGTCACCATATTACACCCCTCTCATCCGTGTGGACCACCCACACAGGGAGAGTGCTGCGAGCAGCCAGGTGTCGGTGCGCAAGAGCTCCTGGTACACAGACGACCCTGAGTTCTCCCAGAGGACGTACTCACCTGTCCACCTGCAGGTGCCACCTGAGTACCATAACCAGTACCACCAGAAGAGAGGAAGCGCCACTAGCCTTGTGGAAGCGGTGAGTCTAAGGCTTAGTCTGGATGATGAACAAATACTTTTATCTCAAAGACACATTTTTTCAGATTTATGCTGCAGGACTAAATGTGACAAGATAAGTAGAGCTAGATTGCAGTAACATTTGTTTTCCTCACATTCTCACCAGGTTTTGATATCAGAAGGGCTTGGGAGATACGCCAAGGACCCCAAGTTCGTCGCTGCCACAAAGCACGAGATAGCAGATGCGTGTGAGATGACAATAGATGAGATGGAAAGTGCAGCCAGTCACCTGCTTAACGGAGGGATGGCCCCTGGTATCAATGGGGTCAACGTGTTCCCCATTCTGACTCCAAGGGACTATGAACTGCAGGACACCGCAGCCAGCTACAGTGATGAGGAGCCAGAGACAGAGCCGAGAGCTCCCTATGAGGAGGACCTTGCAGACGAGATGATCTGCATTACAACTTTATAGCAGTGGCTGGAGAAACCTGCGAATTGGAACCTTTTTCAGACTAAATAAGTGAAAATTCAAAAAGAAATGCATCTGTTGGCTCCCACCAAAAGAAGTGCCTTTTACATTGAAGAGAAAAGGCATATAGAAGAGAGACACTTTAGTCTTGTTCATTTAATTGTTCTCCACCTGCCAGCAAATGAGGTCACAGCTCAGAGCCAGATACCATCCCTGCTGAGCAGCACAGAGGGATTAACTGTCACAGGCCTTGATTTGGAGGTGACATACAGGCGCAGTCTGCAGCCAATCAGAAATGAGGACATTGATGCCAGTGAAAGATGGACCAGTTGGCAAAGGTGTGAGATGCTCTCCAGGGTGGGTTACTAAGGGTGATGACAATCAGATGTATGATGTCATTACCTCGGTCACTTTATTAAGGTTTGGCATATCATGCAAGTTTTCAATGCAAGCATAAGAAGGCATATCTCCTCCCATTGTCGTTAGTCTAACCTGATCCCTTTGTTTAGAGAGTTTATTGATCGCTACAGCTGAGTCAAAAGGTGAAGAGCACTGGTAGAGTTGCACCAGATTATGCAGGAACTAACTGTCCTACTTATAGCATCATTCAACTTGAGATATGCTCTTTTGAAGGGACAAAAGCATTTGTGATAAATGCACTAGCAGGCAGGTTGTTTTAAAATTTTAGAATAGCCTGATTAATATTTCATAGTTGATATGCTGTAAATTGTATTATACAACAAAAGAAACTTTGTAAAGAGATATTCTATATTTTGTAATTATGTATTATTTAAACGATCAGCAATATGGACCCTTGTGACTCCTGATATGCTATAAAAGCAGACTTGCATATTTTGTTAGATAAATATTCTGATATTCTTTTGCCTTTGTTTCTTTTGCTAAAATGCACCCTTTATTTTGCCTATAAAAACAGCATTTTTAAGAGGTTCTGCTTGTGTAACAACACTACTGCACAAGATATGCAAATGGCTTTGATTTCTTAGCATAGGAGTACATATGTTACTTCATTAAAACAACACCAGTTGCATAAGGTTAAGCCCCCTTTAAAGTAGTATTTTTAGAAGGCACGCCTCAAGGATCCAGTACTGAAATTTTATACAGATGTGATAAACACATTTGTTTGCATATTTTGTGCAGGGCATGCACAAGAGTTTAAAATGCACAGTGCATTAACGATGCTGCTTTTTTAGTTGGTTTTGGAGTCAAACCTAGGTTTGGTCAGTCCCTACTCAAATGCCTTTTTGCTGCTGAAAGAAAGAAAATTGATGGATGGTCATCACAGGGATAAATTCATACTTCTCATAGCTTGTGCTGGGATTTTCCATGACATACTCTTTGTTGATCATGGTGTAATTCCATTAAACCTTTGTACTGAATCTTGGCAATCACATCTCAGCCTTCATGTCGTGTGTGAGGCCTCACAGCCTGTGGTGGCAGGAGACACACGCACACATCCAAAGGTCAGAAACAGTCCAACGTGTGGTGTGAGTTGAAGGACAGAGGGTGTCCTGGTGTCAGGATGCTGGAGAGAGGCTAAGCAATACAACCCCCCTGCCCCCTTTCTCTCTCAGCCTGCCTGGTTCCTGCATACAGTATACCTCGTTAGGCAACGGTGACAACATATCATTGTCTCAACTTACCTGTCTGTCACAGTGTGTCCCACAGTGGAGTCTTTTAAAGGGATTACATGGGATTGAACCTGGACTTTGTGTTTTGTTTTCCCTTATCATATTAATTAATGAAACTAGGAGGGAAAAACTAACCTGGATGCATAAAAAGGAGCAACTGAAGCCTGCAAGTTGGAACACAAGACAAAAAAATATCCTTTTTATCAGTTATCATTTATTGATCCATGACCATATGGATACTGGAAGAAATTAACTGAAGTGGTCTTTTTTGGGCGTTACCATGAAGAGTTTGAATTAGCATGGAGAGTATTTGGGGTTAATGTGATCTGTTGTTCATGAGTGTTTGATTTGTAGGCGAGTGCGTATTGTACTCTAATTCAACCGAATACTGTCATGAAAATGTAGGTTTTCCATTTTGTGTGCACATTGAAAGGGCTCTTTGAATTGTTTGTGAGTAAAAAAAATATAAATGTGTTCTAGTCCTTTTGTTGATGACTGTCATATAAAAGGACCAATGCACATAACAGGCACATTGTACTATTCGTAGCAATTACAGTACTGATGAACTGAAGATATGCATTATTTTGTAAACACTTTTAAAAGTTGTGTTAAACTAAAGATGAAAAGACCTTACTTTTACCTCATGTCAGGAATTCCTGAGAAAAGAAAACAATGATTTGGTTCAGTCTATACCAATGGTATTTAAATATTAGCACATAGCTGTTTGTCTTTGCACAAGTAACTGTATAGTGCTTTTGTTTCTCCTTTTTCTAAACAGATTTGTGTATTAAGGTGAGACGATTTTGTACTTTTTGTGACTGTGTGTATGGTTTAGTGGAATCTATATTTGTCATTTACACCTCACCTTACAATGCTGGGAGTGAAAGAGAATTAAAAAATATTTTCCAGGTGCACTGTTTCTCTGTTGGCGGGTCGGGAAGAAAATTAAAAAAGTTAAGGTACCAGTTTACAGAGAAACACATATTGATTTGAACGTTTCTATTAGTTTTCTTCATATTGTTATGATTATAATTACTATTACAACTATTAATGTTCTGAAAGCTGTATTAAAATAGAAGATAATGTAAAATATGTACAAATGTATGGAAAGACCCATGGTAATGTTCTCTACTTGAAAGTCTTGATATTTGCTCCTTAATATTTTTATTCAGTAAACATCATTTCTCTTAGTAGCAAATGCTTTACTATAACCTTCTAGGTTTTGTATCAATACATTTTTTTGTATTTTTCATTTTATTTTGGCCTTGACTTTATTTTAATCGATACTTATATTTTATTTTCTATTGATCATCATTGAATAAACTTATGCTGAATTACTGTTCTCATTTATTTGTCTTTTTAAGTATTCATATCCAGTAAATGTCTGGTGTGTGGGGTTTAAAGGGCATCTGAATATCCCTCTGCTCATCCTCCCCTTACAAGTGCTTAGGAGAACGTAGGGTTGGTGTGAAACTTCAAAAAAAACAAACAAAAAAACCCCTCATGAATCAGTGTTTGTCCATGGGCGGTTTTGTTTGTTCATTCTGTTGCACATGCCTGACTTGGTGAAAAAGGACCTGCTCCCTTTGTAGATAAAAAAAAAGACTCATTCTAAATTAATGAAAACACAACAGTTCTTATTTCAGGTGATCAAACACTAATGAAATCATTACTTATGAGTATTACATTCCATTTCTGCCATATTCTTAACAGAGACCCCCCCCCACACACACACACTGAAGCTATAAACTACAAACATTCAATAGCTTCACTAACGGCGTCACAGGTGACAAAGAGCATATGCAACCTGAAATTTTAGTGGATTGTCTTAAATGTGTGTAAGTTTCAGGCAGGCGACACTTTGTTGGTTTGAGTCTCCACAGTCGTCACCATCTCTGATGTTTCATCTTCTAGCGAGGGCTCTCTCCCACACAGCAGGAAGGGAAGGGCATATTTACGAAACTGTAGAAAACAAAATGAGCCATAATGAGTGTACTGCCTCTTTTTGAGCGTATTAACATTCAGCATCTTGTGAGGTACATTGTTATGCATAGAGGCATAAATCTAAATCATATCAATTATATGTGCACAATGTAATATGGATAAATACAGTCACCGGCAACTTTATCAGGTACACTTATACAATTTAATGTAATCCAGTACAGCTGCTCTGCCATAAAATGCGTCTTTAGAAAGACAAATATGTTCCGTTTTTGACTGATAGGTAACAATTTAACTACACGTTTATAACTGAGGTTGTAGTCTGCAGAAGTGTTGAACTGAGATTCATTATGTTGAGGTGTTTCTTATATTTTGGACAGCTTGTTCACATACATGATATAAAATATGACATAATATAAAAAACACCCTTTTTAATATAACGCACTACAGTACAACACCAACATCCACTACAACCTCTAAAGATAAACTGTAGATGCTGCCTTTCTGACAGTGACAAGAAAAACTGAGAGATCATAAATTTCATTAAGGTGACATTCATAGCAGAGCATTATACTGGATTCCAAATGGCCAGTGAGCGAATAAAACTAATAATAAATATTAAATAAACAGTTACCTTTTTTTTGTATTTTTTAACCCTACCTATTCAGTAGATTATAAGCAATTTATATATATTTTCTAAACTGTAACATCAAAATTTATTTGTGAGAAGAAATATTGGTACGGCTTTACAGGCCCATTTTTATACATCATAAGTATGTTCATAATGTATTATAGATACATGCTTTAAGTGAAGTGTTACTGAAATATTTTTATAGTTGTCATACTGTTGTTATGATATGAGATGTGTCTTTAAAGGAGAAGTTACAATTGTTGAGCAATGCTAGAATTTTATAAACATTAGGAATGTTGTTACAGCTGCTTAGAATAACGTCACAGTGTGTTGTGCATTATTTGTTAAAATGCTTACAAAGCGCTTATGAATGCCGAAGGGGAATCAAAATGAATTACATAAGGGAATCATACTACTTTCAGTTATGCAGAACCTCAGTGGTTCTTTTAGTTAAAAAAAAAAACTTCAAACAACAACACTCGTCATATTAAAGAAATTTTGTGTATGAGAAATTTCTATATTACAATTTTAATATTTACCCCCCACCCCCAAAAAGAGTCATTGTTAGATTCAAAGTTAGTGTTTAGTTGTGTTTATGTTGACACCCACAGACAACAGAAACACTTATTGCCACTAGATGGTGCTGACATCCCAAAACAGCAAAATGTTTCAGAGCTGAGTCCACAAAAAGCTTTTTCCCAAAGTTGTTCACCACATCAGACTGAACTCTGTCTGTGTTATCTGTATGTGGCACCTGTTCGTTGAGGTAGATGTAAATGATAGGATTGTACACAGTGCTGCTCTTGGCCAAATAAACCGGCACTGTGCCCACCAACGGGTGAATCTCCACATCAGGGTTGTAGACCACCAACATTGCCAGGCCGGCATAAGGCAACCAGCTGATGAGAAATGTCAGGACCATCAGGACCACCATGGACGCCACCTTCATCTCTTTTTTAGCTACTGCTCCACCTTCCACACAGGCCATCTTTGATACCTGCAAGACAGAATGTAGATAGTTCAGAGGTCAATGGGACATTCCATACCACATGAAGCAAAGTCTCTAACTCGATACCGACAGGATGCCACTACTGCCTGTCATGCATCTCTCCTTATGTCTCTGGTCTCATGCATGCACAGAGGGCATCATCAGCATGATGAAGCACTGAGTGTACATATGAGCACTGTGATCAGTGGTGGAAGTACAGCAAAAGAACTAAAACACCAATGTACAAGAACTCTGAAATCCTATTTAAGTAAAAGTACATAAGTATTATCATTAAATTTTTTGTAAAGAAGTATTTCCCAGTGTTAGGGTGGGACCCCAGAGCAGGCCATAAACCCGTTTTTATTGGGTGACCACTGGTAAAATAGAATGGATAACAACAAATAACAAATGTGAATTAATTTTAAAAATAAAAATATAAAAACAGTGTCCTCTCTGCCCACCCGCATCTCCCTCAAAAACATTGACCTAAATGCTCGTCTTACAAAGTTACGCACATATTTCATGAGGTGGTGAGATTCTTAATATTACAGTAAATCTGATCATTGCTCTGATGCATGTGCTTTTATAATAAATTCAATACGTTTTATACATTTCACATTCATGATTTGTTGAGCATGTTTACAAATGCAGGTCAGATGTTATGATTATACTTTTTTTTGTCAATGGGGGAGACACTAATTTCTCTTTTGGGTCTCAATAAAAAAAGACTTGGAGCCCCTGGTGCAAACTACCAACAAATAAATAAAAGTTCTTATTTTGAGAGAAAAATGTTTATGTGACTGATATATTTTAAGACCTTATTAAAGGTATAAAGACCTTCTTAATTTGTCAGTACTGATGCAGCTAGCTAACTTTTTACTTGGGGACAAATAGATGGTTAAGATAATTAATTTTAATATTCAGTTAGGTTGTTAAGCCTAGTGGCTTACAAGCCGAGGTTCTGGCCCCTCATAAGGTTAAAAGATAAATCTAAAGTGTGTGAGACGATTTATGCAAACAGCTCATAGCATCAGAATTGGGAGAAGGTGCCTTAGCATGGCTTCCTCTTAACCATGGGAGCCAGAGGTTTAATATGGAACAAGTCTCTGTATTTTATAAACCTTGCATATATTTTTGGATGTAAAAGATGTTTAAAAAAAAAAAAAAGCCACTAAGGTGGTTACCTCCTGTCACTGCCTATGATGAAGTCCAATGAATTAACGCTTACCTGGTGTAACGTCCACATTAACTTTGCATAAGATGCCAAGATGATGGCAAAAGGAGCAGCGAAGCACACTGCAAAGTAAGCCAGGATGTAGGAGACGTTGTGAGGGTCGCGGTTGTGCCAATCTGGCGCACAGGACGTCCCAACACCCTCCAGCTCATACCTGCCCCACCCGAACAATGGAGGTAGATTCCACGTGAGGGACCACAGCCAGGATATGGCGATACCTCCAAACGCATGCTTCCTTTGAAAGGTTATCTGCCCCAACGGCTTACATACAACAAACATCCTCTCTAGTGCGATCAAAGCAACTGTGCACAGAGATGTGATGCCTGCAGACAAGTGAAGGAAAAGTCAAGGGCAGAGGCAGGGAAGTACTTGCTGACTGACAATGTGTAAAGATACTGTTCTGTTCTTTACAGTTATCCTATTAAATGTATATTAAAACTAAAAACTGATAATAAAAGACACCTCATTTTACAAAACAAAGGCTATTGAGTTGTAAAATGAGCAGTTAAAAACCCTTCATAACCAACACTTTGCTCCTCTTTTCACTCACCAAACAAGGACACTGCGAAGCCCTCCATCACGCAGCCCGTCCTTCCCAGGGAGAAGTACCCCTGGGCGTTGTTGACCACAGACAGCACCCCTCCAGTCATGGCTGTGCCCAGGTCAGCCACAGCCATGTTCACCAGAGCGTAGTTGAGCGGCTGCCTCAGCTGCTTGTGCATGAGGGACACAATGATCACTGTAGCGTTGAGTATGATGGCCGGACCAGTGAAGAAGGCCATAATGATGGAGAGGATGATGAAGCCAGTACGTGACAGAGGGGGCTCCCCATATGGACCCAGGTAGAGGGAAGCATTTGTGAGAACAGATGGCTGCATGGATACCAAGCTTTCAAAAATGGTCAGGTAGTTTCTTCTTGTCCTGGAGCTTCTAGATGTTCAATATCTCCCCACACAAGTGTGACAGCTGAGATTAGATGCCCGTACTCTGAGAATAAGTCCTCCAGGTCGGGATTTAACAAAGAGTAATTCCCCCAAATGATGATCCTTAATTCCCTCACCTTTTGCTTGATTGTGACGGCCCTCAAACAGGATGACTCCACACAGCAGGATCAGTTCACTAAGCAAGTGCACATAAACAATAAAGTCTGTGAGCACTCCAGCCTCGCGGAGGGATAAAGAGGCTGCTGGTTTAGCTTTCCAAGAAATGCTCAGAGGAGGAGCACCACAACTTTTAGTAACTACAGCAAAGATTGATGATCTCTTTCTGGTTCTTTCTCTTCTCTTTCCCTTTTATTTTCCTCATACAAAACACGTGTCAGTTAAAGTTTAAATAATGGACAAAATAGAACTAGCTGCAGGTGAGACAAGGAACTGTTGACAGAACATCAAATCAAGGCATAATTTGAGAAAACATGACTAGACTTTTGGGTGATTTAAGATTTTCTAATGGAGGGGAGCATGATTTTCTGGCATCTTCAACACAAAAGGGTGACAAATTAGACAGACTTACATGTGAAAGCTATAACTAATGACAGAGTTTATTTGTCAGATTTTAAGTGACATCTTTATTTTTTGTTCGTGTGGATGGATCAGCGTGTGTAAAAGATTCATCATACAGCTTGGAGGCTTCGTGATAAGCTCTGATCTGATCTCGGGCTGACAGTATTCATGCTGAAGCGTCTCTGCAAAACGCTCAACTTTGCTTGTTTGTTGATCACCGACAGATGACTTGTACGTGTGGACAGTTTTATCCTTCTCCATCTGTAAAACAGGAGACATCATGTAAGCTTAACACAAAATCCTGCTCCTGCAGTGAGACCCCATTTAACTGCAGTTCTCATAATGGTGAAGTAACTGGTTAAGCTTTTATTTACGTAAACAATGTGATGTGTTGTCTGGACTCAGGACGTGCTATAAATAAGTCTAATGAATGTGTTATCAAACACACATAATTATAAAACCAAACAGAGATTCAGGTTGTTTTATTAGTACAAGTATGATGTTTGAAGCTTGGGGTCAACTATGAATCAACTACAGTACTTGAAGGGTCACATTTTAATATTAAAAATTATATTTCATGAGTCCTTACAGCAGTGATGCGATTATATTAAAGCAATAATGGCGCTGTATGTATAAGACCAATAATAAATATACACACTGAGGTGAGATTTAATCTTTTTTTTGAGTCACAGTTCATTGGTTGAGAATAAGATGAGTGTTTTAGGGGTCTAAATCGACTTATCCCCCACTGCTGAGGGCATGAGGTGAAGTTAAGCCTCCGAACTTAAGGTGTCCGATGTTTAACCTTTTAAGAGGTTTAAGTCCGATCAAGTCAAGACAGAGATTACAACATCAGTCTGGCCCCAGTTATTAAGCTTTGTGTTTAGAACAAAACCTTCACTTTTGACTTTTTTGAAATGATACATGACTCTGAATGGTGAAAGCAGATCTCTGTGTATCTATTTACCTGCACACGACCCACTGATGTTGTTTTCAGAAGCCTGAACATTAAGCATCCATTTGACTAGACAATCCACCCAAACATCCACTAACCAGCCTTTTGCAGAGGCTTCTGAGGTTTACAGGAATCTTTTTTTCAGTTTTTCTGACCTTTTTTTCAGCCTGAATGCACATTTTGTAAATTCTGCCATAAAAGGTCTCTCAATAACAACAGTGACGACAAAAGACATGGTATAATAATGTTGTGACGTAGCTTTTGATCATTTGATTTATTTTATCGTTAAAAAGCCACCACTGCAGATGAAAATCTAGCTGACTGACTCAGGGGAAGTGTTCACAGACGAGCTCATGCATTAAAGGTTTATTCCTGATATGTTTAGTCACGTTTGATGACTTCCTTCCTCACTCTCTGACTGCAGCAAGAAAATAAAACACTCTGTTACCTGGAAACAAAACTACAGATTTCTCTAAGTTTGAACACTTTTGGAAACACGTGAGATCACGCAAGTGCACAACTCATCAAAACATATCAAAGTTATGGTTGTTTTTAGGCATTTTAAATTGGAATGATCACACATTGTAAGTAATTCTAATTGTTTTGTAAAATTCATTTTACCAAGTGGACTTCAGCTGAGCCAACATGACCAAACTCCTCAATGGCAACAGATTTTATGGCAGCAGTTGAGCGTACACTCAGCAGCTGGACTCTGTACTCCTCCACTCACTGATGAAGTACATGTGGTTTGGTGAAAAGCTCTGGAATAAAGGCTGGGATTGTTCTCCCTTAACTTTACACATGCCATTAGAACACAGATGCTGCACTGCAAACCAGATTCAGCACCATGGAGAGCACCTGAAGGCTCGCGGCATTAATGTGCCTCTAACTCTACGTCAGTAGAAGAAGTGGACGCCAAAATAAAACAGTCTAATACTAATACTGCACAGGTTCTTCCTTGTTTAGCTTGTTGTTAGCTCGTTTACTTCTCTGTTTGGCCTTTATTGTGCAAAATATGCGAGCAGAGTTTTACACTAAGGCTGGTTTTTCACATTTATTTTTTTGAAGGAGCACCATACATCTGAAGTGTACACACAGGTGTAAGTACTAAAGAGCATGATTTTTTTTCTTATCAAAGCCAGGAAGCCAATCCTGGGCCAGAGTTTACCTTAAACTATGTGGTGAAAACTCCAGCACACACATGCCGAGCTGCACTTTTATGCAAAATATTAAAGCCTATTTGTGTCCAGCAACTTTTGAAATGAGAAATATTTCTTGGATTTTTTATTTTTAAGTGGAAAAACATAGCAGGCTATTATTCAACTTAGAGTATTATTATTATAGGTCTGAAAGTCACGATTAAGATCATTAAACTGTGCACTTTAGAAACTGCTGCCACTAATTCACAAACATTAACTGCACAAGCAAATCGGTGACCATGCATCAAAACACTCAATGTCACCTCATTGCACTCTGGTGAACTCGCTGAATTTGTAGGCCTACTCCCTGATGTTTTTTTTATCTGACCTTCTGCACAGCATGGGTGGAGGTCAGGGTTTTGTTTTTTTTTAAGAGATACAATCAAATGGAAAATGTATTTTGCATTTTTGCGCGCGTGGAGGACCCGGAAGCAGGTAACAAACACGCCTCTTGCTCGAGGACACTTCAGTAGGACAGCAGAAAACACGAGAGGGTTTTCTTCAGTGTCGTGACAGAGAGCTGCCCTTTATGTGAAGTCGATAGTTAATTAAAGCATTCAGTGAGGCGCCGTGAGAGGAGAAACCGGATGATATTGTCCGTCATCCAACACGAGGGCACCTTATCGGCACGTCACAGACAGTACAGGCTCCTCGCACCTTTGATGTACGACGCAATTACTAAACTAATAAAAGCCGTAAGTCGAAACACGGTTCCTGTGGTGGTGGTGGTGGAGGAGGAGGGTGGAGGGGTGGAGCATCAACCCGCCCGCCGGCTTGACAACATTATCGCTTCCTAATCAGCAGTTTGAAGTGGCCGCTGCTGAGGAATATGGGGCACTCACCAAAACTTTGTCCTCACATGTCAGGGGGTGCAAGACCTCTTTCTTTATGTACCAAGAGATCTCAATCACTAAAATCATCTCCGAGGCCCGCGAGGAAAGATTTAGGGTGACATGACGATATCGGTCAAAGTGAAAAAATGTAAGATTTCAGCCAATCGTCGACGATTACGCAAAGATAGCAAGAGAATTTGCTTTCATTCGAGGACATGTAGGCTATGTGTCTCATTTTTTGTGAGTGTTTTGCAGTTTCATTTTCTGAACTCAGCGTCTCAAGCCCGAATAAGTCCCATGATTCATTGCCCCTTTGTGTCCTCTGCGTGCTGCTGGCAGTGCGGAAGCCTTCATCAAATATCTGCAGTCTCATTATCGCCCGCAGAGCCGTTTCGTGTCAGGAATCTCCACCTGTTCTGTTCCTTTTGTTTGAACCTTTATGCTGTAAAGAAGACAACATGTCACGCACTGCATGGTCACATTTCAGTTACAGTGAAAACACTCAAATTAACAGGGTTTTGTGCGTGCAGCTTGGTGACAGGAGACAACAGCCGACAGTGCACCAGGAGTGAAGAGTATAATGCCGCGTCAGCATAAAAAGCAACAACTTTTGAACAGTCGACAGGCGAGAAGCGCGTCGCACAGAACCAAAGTTCACCATTTGACATATCAGCATTTTACAGATGTGTGACATTGTTCTCGGCTGTGTCGCGTGTCCACGCTTCCAAGCTGTGAACTGATGAAAGGAGCCCTGCACCCCCCACAATGATAGTCAGCCGACTTCACCTGCTCGAGCTTTTCAGGCTCCGCTGAAAACAGGCAGGCGAATATTTCCAGGAATGAAACAGCTCTGAGCACACTGAAGGGTTTTCCCTTTTCCAGAGAAAGGCAGGAGGAGCTGAGGATGGAGGCTGGAGGGTGGTGCTCTCTCTCTCTCTCTCTCTCTCTCTCTCTCTCTCTCTCTCTCTAATCAAATACAGTAGCGTACGTGCCGCCTGTACCGCGGCTGAAGACGGTGCACCGGGGTCCATCAGTGCAGCGCGGTGCTGGGACAGGACTTTACTGTACGGACAATTTTCTTTATTATTAATCAGAGCTGAAGATGCTGGGACACTGGAGGATGCTGCTCTCGCACATGTGCAGCACCAGCCTCCCTCTGCTCTGGATCCTCATCTCTTTAAACGTGGTGGAGGTGACGGGGTCCCAGCCAGGGATCCCTCTGTCAGTGTGAGTGAGAAGCAGCTCTGCAACTTTGCTTCAGGTGGAATTAAAACCGATCTCTTACAGGCAGAGGAACAGAAATGCTTTTAAACAGAGAGGGATTTCTCTGTTAAAATCTCTTGAATGCATCTTGTTGTTTGTCTTGGTTCTTTGCTTTAAGTTAACCACCATGTGGAGTTCAGTTTAACCAAAGATCTGTGTGTGTGTGTGTGTGTGTGTGTGTGTGTGTGCGTGCGGGTGCTCCCACATACAGGCCAGGCAGGTTTCATTTATCAGGTGTAGGGACACTTATAGAAGGAGGAAACTAATATTTACAGATGTGATATTTTTTTCTGAAAAGAAAGAAAGAAAGAAAGAAAGAAAGAAAGAAAGAAAGAAGACTGATTTTAAAAAACGGAGAAGGTTTAGAAATTCAAAAAAGAGCATCTCTGTATTTTGTTTTTGGTTGGTTTTTTTTGTCCTATTCTGTTATTTTTTGACTTGGGCAACGTGAACTAACAATCATAATAGACATGTTATTAATATGTTAGAGTGTTCTGCCAGAATCTAGCCGGACAGTTTTTTCTCTTAGACATTAGAGGAAAAATTTTAGAAACATCTCAATCTTTTTTTTTTCTCCAAATGTATATCAAATTTAAATCAATAAAAATCAGTACAATTTTAAGTTTTGTTTCTGAAAACAGCATATTGTTACAGCTTAAATCAGTTCTGCGGCCCTTTAAAGGTGTAATATAATAATTCCAATTTGTCTACATAAAACAGCAACAAACTGATAGTGAATCACATCTTCTCTATGAAGCAGCAGTTTGGGAAAATTGTTAAAAATCAAAATCTTTACAGAAAACACTTTTGCAGGATTTCGTTCCTGAGTTCTGCCTCCAACAATTCAAGTAAGACTAAGTAAAATGCAGAATAAAAGTCAGTAAATGCTATAGTGACATATTTTAAACAAATTTCTAAGTTCAGGCATCAAAGAGGCTCAGTTGTGCAAATTCAAAATATATTTAACAAAACATTTTCTTGCAAGGTCTTTAAAGATTTCAGATTTAAAAAGCCCAAATATTGTGTCACAAATCCTTAAAGATTTTGCAAAAAGTAAAACAAAATATCGGCTGTTAAAATATTCCATTTTAGGGAATCTTTCAGAAACAGTTTTTAGAACATGCTGTTTGAAAGATACTAAACAAATGTCATTTCCCTGAGTTTTTGGATCTTTGGTGAAACGGGATTTTTATATCAGTGTGAATGCTTCTGTGAGACAATCAAATTCAGCTTTCTTTTACATTTCAGGTACAGTATTTCTCTGCCACGCTGAGCTGGAGCTATTTACAGTTTAATAGGAGGAGCTCCTTTAACTACAGTATAGATCATCAAAATTACAAGCCATTATCTGTCAGGACAGTGAAGGTTAGAGATGGTCCTCTCTTGACTGATTGTGTCAGAAATAAAGTTTTAAAAAATGACAGCTGAGGAGAGATGAAAGGCACTTAAAGGCAGCTGAGTGGGAGGACAGAGAGTGCTCAGTGGCCAGAAGGTGAAGAGAAACTTAGATCCATAACTGTTCAAATTCATATTATTTGTTATGAAGGTTTCAAAGGTGTTGTTTGAAAGAACATGTTTAAACACGGACAAAAATTTAAATGTAATTATCATATATCTAATTTCTTATTTCTTTTTTGTTTTCACATTTTTATTCTTGCAAAATATTGGGGTGACTGTTGCCTAAACTTTGATTTATTTGTGTGTGTGTGTGTGTGTGTGTGTGTGTGTGTGTGTGTGTGTGTGTGTGTGTGTGTGTGTGTGTGTATATA
>JAQLOL010000012.1:16218609-16236320 GCA_029783665.1 Naso thynnoides
TCAAACTATGTTCTACTGCGGTAATCATTTCAAACCATCACAAACATGAGTTGTCTGAGTGAAATACATTTAAAAAAAGTCAACAGCAATGTCTCCTTCCAAAATTTATGATCAGGTTATCCAAGATAATCAGAAGACCTTGTCAGGAGCTGATGTAGGAACAGTTTTCTTTCTGCTGAGCTACACCCACCAACGCTGCATAGAGGAAAATGAGCATCATGGATGAGAGGCTTGTGCTTTTGAATTTTGTGATGAACTGTAACTTTAAAAGATTGGTAGATACTTGTATAAACTTCAGCTTTAGAGGTTTTTGTGCATATCATGAGAACTGTGGAACTTTCCCCCATCACTAACAATCCAATCACATTAGGGAAGTTTTCTTTTCCACAACCAGTATATGGACACGTGATACAACAGTTTTCATGCACATTTGGATGTGTGAGTGCTATTTTAAAACTTGAAAAATATAAACTTGTGCTTTAAGACTTGTAGTATAATGTTGTGATTAATATTGATGTAAAAGGTCTAAATTTAAACACATTTTTAATTCATAGTGTCATAGAAGGTTTGGGAACTAATTATGATTATTGATTACTTTTTTTGTTTGTAACCCAACAATATTTTAGCCTATAACATATCAAACGCAACAATTAGTGCCAACATAATGTCTTTAAACTGCTTATTTTGTGAACAAAACCATGAAAATACAAAGTAAGTATACAAATAAAATAAATAAATAGAAAGCAAGTTTTAAAATATGTTAAAATAGACTTCCAACATGAAAACTACATCAGCTGAGTTATAAACTTCCGTCTATGCACCAATCAGTTAAAAGAGCAGAAACCAGCCACGTGGTATTGATATATTTAAAATGTCCCACATCATACATAAAAATTTAAAAAATGAACTACATTTGGCTGGATGGATGTACATATGTGTTTATGTGTCACTGCTCTGCTTTACACCAACAGGAACTCAGACAAAGGCGTGGAGATTGCCTTCCTAGGAACACGCACCGGCCTGTCGAGAACCAACCTGTTTGTACCCGCTGAGCAGCTATCCAATCAGTGAGTGCCACCGCTCAACATCTCTCTAATCATTACTTACAGCGCGAGGCAGAGCCGTGATCGTGCTTGATGAATCTGATCCTTTGCTCCTCTCCTCAGCTTCACTCTGTGTGTTTCCTCAGAGATTTCCTGACAGCGGAGGACAAGGAGGGTGTGTTTAATGCTGATCACTTCCCTCTGTGGTACAAGAGAGCGGCAGAGCAGGTCCCCGGCACGTTTCTCTACTCCATCCCCTTCAGCACAGGTATGCAGAACAAAACTAGATCTAAGATACAAAAGCCCAGTTGTGTAGTACAAAATTAAAGTTCTTTGAGCCCCCACAAAAACTATTTCTGTTAAATGTCTGCACTGAATGTTATACAAGCGCACTCTCAATAAACTTCAATTAATGTGTGCAGCATCATATAAGGTTCTTTATGGAAATTCATGTGTTTAAATGAGACATTTAGCATTTTAACATCTTAACCAGTCTTCCTCTATGTCCCTCTCTCTGCTATGGTCAGTGGTTTTTAATGGTTTTTCACTGACATGCAGCACAGATCTCCTCCCTTGCAGCTTTTTTACAGTTAATGTGGCCCATGTTCAGTCTGCTGACCAGAGGAAAGACAATTCAGCCTCACTCTTCAGGACATTTACCATCTCTCCTCTGTTAATGATGACTGCTTCCACTCAGGCTTTGCCATCATAACCTGAAATGCCCAATGATAGCACCCATTTCAGAATTATCAGAGTCATCTGGCTGTAGAAAAAGCTCCGACTGGACTCGATTAATGTAACGTAATATACTGGTACTGTGGTTTCTATGGAGCCTGCCAACTGAGCCTGCTGAATGCAGGACGCCATCTAGTGAGCAGAAAGTGTAATCTGGAAAAATGACTGTAGTTTAATCTCTACTTGCCCTCTCCAGCTTTAGAAAATAAGAGTGTGGTTTTGGCCAGCACGGCGATTCAGCTCCTTGATGACAGAAAGTCTCCAATTGTTGCAGGTAATGACCTCTACACCATATTTTATTGTTATCATCACGTTTGTTGTGCAGTGTCTCATGTACTTGGTCTGACGCTCAGCTGTAGGGATCCAGATGAAGCTCGAGTTCTTTCAGAGGAAGTTCTGGACTGCCTGCAGACAGGTGACCACACAACAGCTGCAGCATGTTTTACAACCAAAGGAACTCCCAGATTAGAACCGAAACTAAACCACATGTGTTTTGTGTTCAGTGCACAGCTCTGGATGTAAAATGTAGTATCAGCTGTGATAATGAGGTAAGAATAGTCACATAACTCTGGTTTTTTGATTTTTTAACCAGTTAGGTTGATTGACATTATCTTTTCTTGTCTTTCTTCATATTCCTCTGACAGGACATTAACTGTTATCTCATTGACAACAACGGCTTCATTCTTGTCACAGAAGAGCAGTCTCAGGTACCGTTGGCACATTTGTGCAAACATGTTTATGTCATCTCTGCACAAGAGCTGAAATAATGGAAACACCGCAACGCACATCTCACATTACCATACCTGTTTCTGTTATGTTTTATGAATGGAGGAAGGCAATGATGCCCTCTTTGTGTTTACAGCTTCAGAACATCCCACAGAAATTCAGTCATGTTTAGATTTGACACCGCACACTGTTTGCATGGTACAGTTCTTGATGAATCTTCTTGAAAGTTTCTCCCTCCGGTGATGGAATGTAACTAAGTAGATGTACTTATGTATGGTATTCTGTACAAACTTAAGCATTTAAGGAGATTTATTTACATTTTATACAACCTTTTACTTGTACTCCACTATATTTGTCTGACAGTTTTAGTTACTTTTTGGATTACATTGAAATCCTCTGATGAAATGTTGACTTTTTTGAGATATGTGGTCCTCACAGGAGAGCAATGCTACCATCTTATAATGAATATGATGCACTGGTGTAAAATAGAATTATGTAAACTATGTCTACTAAATTGTTGGATTGGATGTGAGTACACAAGTCTATGCACCAATGTTTCAATCCAATATCACATAATTTATTCATTAAAAACGGGACCCTTCAACCTTCCAGCAGCATTTCCTCCTCCAACGTACAACTACTTTTATTTTTGATACTTTTGTCAATTTTGCCAACGGTACTCACATATTTTTACTTGAGCAAGGTTATGAATGCAAGACTTGTGTTTGTACTGGATACTCGATACTTCTCGTATCAATGTGTCTGTATGTCATTGAACTGCAGCTTGCATCTGCTGTTAAATCTGCTGATTCATTTGTCTCTGAAATTTTTAAACTAGGTCAGAATCTTTAGTTACAAGTCCTTTTAAGTTGTTTATTCCAGTAATTTTGTCCAACCATTTTGTGTGTGTGTTGAGCTTTGTGCCTGTGTGCTTTGACGTACCTTCTCTCTTAGACAGGGCTCTTCTTCGGAGAGGTTGAGGGTGCTGTTATGAGCAAACTTCTCCAAATGGGTTCCTTTAAAAGGTCAGAGACACAATATATCATGTAATATAATTCATCTGACAGAGATAAAACCAGACTTTGAGGCTTGTTGTTACATGTATCGTGCTTGATATTTCTCTCACCCTCTGTTGCTCTGTTTGTGTTGCAGGATCACATTGTATGACTACCAGGCCCTTTGCAAAGAGTACACTGGGAGCAGTGACAGTGCACACACTCTATCAGACGTGAGTGATGTTACAGCAGCTGTAGATTTAAAGATGGAGACAGTAGAAGAAATTATTTTTAAGCAATATCACACGGGAGGGAGTGTGTAAAATCGTCATGGCTGTGGTTAGGCCGAAGACAATCACAGCTGTGACAATATTACAGTTTAACATCAGTGTGAAATTGCTTTTATACAACAGTTGAAAAAAAGTTTAAAAAGCGATGCTGAGTAAGAAAATGTTGAAGAAAGGGGACAAAATAGATTATTTAAGTATTTCAATTAGCAACAAAAACTGTTCCCTCAGGATTAAACTCTCACTGTTGCCTTGGCAAGGCAGTGCACACAGGCTGCCGCTGCACCAGGCACTCACAGCAGGTACTATGCTGCTTTGTATCAGTACACAAATTGATCTGCACGATTAGATTGTGCAGCCAGTGAAAAAAGTGTTGGGTGAAAGCAAAGTTGACTGTCGCTTGACAGGTACAGCCGATTCTGAGGATTTATCTGACAGTGTGTAGGTCCATCTTTTCCTGCTGTCCATGGATGGCTTTTCAATGAGCTCTCAGCCCTGCAAGACAAATGTTATTTTTTAAAGGTATGACTATCATTAGGCCTAATTAGTATTACATATCGCCATCGCAACTCTACAGTAATGTTACATAGTTAAAGCAACATCTTACAGGTGCCCAATGACTGTCATGATCTCCCTCGCTTCCAGTCCCGCATCTGACAGCTTCTGGATGGCAGTGGCCCTGAGGCTGTGATTGGTGTAAACAGCCCATGTCCCCGCCTGCATGTTTTAAGCTGATCGATTGGCAGCAGCTGAATGAATTAATGTTACAACATAACTGTTGATCACAGCTGTAAATTAGAATGTTGCCATGGCAACACATAAGCGTTGATGTGGATTAATACATACAGAGTGAAGAAAATGTGATGTTGTGGTGAAATATCGTCACGTTTTTAATGTCTCGTAGCTGATCAAATTGCTTGCCAGAGCTAACTGTTGTATAAAAGTCCATTATAGACTACCATCAAAATCTGTAAAACCGCAAATATTAAATTTTTGCACTATGATTTTAACATTGTCTGTTTTTCTCTCTTTCAGCCCTTCTCCGTTGTTAAGTGGCTCCTGTATGAACTTGTCATGTAAGAATAACAAAAATGTGCATATTGTATGGGCCATAAATTACATGATATGATGTACTTTAATGTGGTACTGTTTTCGAAAAACAGCATATGAATTTGTAATAATATTTTCATTATTTGATAAGAACAAACAGGTTTTAAAGAACATAATTGATTTAGTCTATTTAAAGGTCGAGTCAGTAGCATTTTTCATTGCGGCTTGTGAACACAAATTTGGCCCCTCCTCCTGAGCTCAATGCCACTAGAAGTATCGTAGGGTGTATTTCTACTGCTGTACCTACACAGTAAGCTACATAGGAATAGTACATTTGTTTTATTGGAGGAGGGGATAATTTGGAAAGCTAGTACACGCTAACACTGGTGTTTAGCACCTCTTCATGTCCCGTCTCTGCCTCAGTGCTTGAAAGCAAGTGAAGGCCAAACCAATGTTCACTCTCTTATAGAGTGAGCTTTATCTTCTTGTCATTTGCCTCACAGGGCTATACTTCTCTTTCTTTGCTGCTATGTCCACATCCTCAATTTTCTCCGGTCTGGTTGGCATTCAGTTGTTATGCTTTATCCACTCTCAATCTCACCTCCGCACTGTCATTTGCTGATGGAAACATCCACTCCCTCCCCCAGTGAACTGAGTAAACCAATAACATAAAAATACAGGCAGAGGGCAGAGGCTTGGCTGACACAGTCACCACCACACATGTCTACAGGTTCATAAGTGATGATTGAGGTGGATTAATTTTGTATAAGTCTGTATTTTGTTTTTTAGGAAAATGCTACCGAATCTACCTTTAAAACTCAGCTACAAGTGCATTTACATATTACATTTTATCTTACCTACATATCAACAGTAACGAGACTGATGGTTAATCGTTACTTTATACTTATTGTTTTTGGTTAATGTGCTCAAGTGGTAATCAACGTCTTCATTAACTGTTAAAACTCTTAACACTAGTGAACCATTTACTAATGCTTATTATCTTTCTAACTCATATTTTCTGTCATTAGAAACATTTACTTTGATGTAATGTTTGTGTTTGTCCCTCAAGTTTCCTGCTAGAATTTAACCTGTACAGCTGGTGGAATGTCGACCTCTCAGTTAAAGGTAACTATAGTATACATTTATGATATAGACATTCATACTGTATGTATGTGAGAGAGTATGCAAGTGAGAGCCCTTGACTCCCATCTGTAGTTTTGTTTAACTTGCTTTTTGTCACATTTAGCTCAGAGATCTCGGGGTAAACACATGATGGTGCCATGTGATACAGAATATCCTGCCTTTGTCTCCGAACGCACCATCAAAGAAACAACAGGCAACATTGACTGTGAAGGCTGTGTTAGGTGATGCTTTAAGCCACCTTTAAATAGTACAAAACAAATCTATGCATATTAAAATGCAGATCTTTAGTCTGTTTTGATTCATATTACAGCATTTTAATTGCCGTCTCTGACTCTGTTTGGGCTGCAGATCTTTTGTCATACAACAAATTCCCAGCAGCAACCTCTTCATGGTGGTTGTGGACAATAAGTGTGACTGCAGCAGTGCTCCTCCAGTAACCATGGATCCCATTGAGATCATGTATATCCTTCCGAGATTAAACAGATGTTTAATATGTGGGGAGTTTATCTGGAAGCTTTTTTTTTTACAGGTTAGAATGATTTCATTCTTCTGTAGAGTTGTTTTAGAAATTGCAGTTTCCAGCTCCTTATCTGGCTAAATGAGTTGTGTATATGCTGTGAACTTCTAAGCTTGTTTGGTTTATTCTTTGCTCCCTTGACACCTTTGAACACAACGAGTCACTAAAATGTGATAGACTGAAGTTTCAGAAGGACAGAAAGAAGCCTGAGTCCTGTCATCCTTTTCACCCTGAGGTATGAAAGTGTCTGTTTGTCCTCATAGTGTTACCAATGACTGGTGAGACCTAGCAAACAAGTAGATGCTGCCACTACTCGTAGCAGCCAAGCCCTCAGCTGTGCTTAACTTCAAGTATTAGTACAATTTAAATAAGTGGGTCACTAAGTGGTAAATTAGCTTAAGATACCAAAACCGCTCTTTCTACCAAGCTGTAAACATCTTTCTCTCTGCTGTAAAGTTTAACATGGGGCTTTATAAAGATTGATTTGCTTTTTGAGCCAGCCTCCAGTGGTCATTTGAGGAACTGCACCTCTGTCACCTCTGTGCTGGCCTTCTGTATTTTTTTTTTAGCCAGGTGCAGATGCTTGGTCTATATGTGCAGTTAAAGAGTGAAATTGAGACTGGAGCACAGGAGCAAAGAGTTTGGGGTATTTGCAAGTATATTACTTGACCAGACCCTTAAAACTGCCGCTTGTTTTTGCACTTTGGCTTTAGTATAAATTAAATAAGATTAATTGGTGATTTAGTAGTTCTAGTAGCTTAATCAGTTGTTTACCCATGGACAGAGACAGGCTAGCTGTTTCCCCCCTTCTTTTAGTTTTTATGCTAAATAAAGCTAACTAGCTGCTCATGCAAGTAAGGATTCTTTCCAAAATTTTAAATAATACATGTAATAACATCATAATAACATCATCGTAAACGTCTATTGAAAGCATTAAGCAAACCTGTTAAGTTAGTGAGACTCTATGGACTATATTGTTTCTCTGTGTGTTGTCTGAGTGTAAGGATTATCAATAATACTCCAGGTTTATTTCAAAGGTAATTAATTAATTGAAACTATGTCCTTGTTTACAGCTGATTATCTTAACTGCTTGTGTTTCTTGCCCTGACGGATGTAGTGATGCTGTTGCAGGGCCCTATGATTTCCATGATCAAGGATTTGCAGAAAGAATTGGCCAGTAAAAACGGAAACTATTGTTAAACATGGAATATCACAGAATTGACCATAATTTGGCTGAAATTCTGTTTTCAGGAGTAATAGGAACATTTATTTGGGAAGAACATTCCCAGGGGGTCGCTAATGTGTGTGACCACCCATACGTCCCTTCAAGCACTCCCGCCCCCCTCCCAAACAATGCAAGCATGTCAACAAGGGTCGCCTGAGACGCTGGCAAAGTTGCCAAAACCCCCCCCAACGAAACTCGTCACTCACCCAAAAATACAGAGCCAAGCAGTTTCTGAACCACTTGTATACATCATTGGTAAGCTAAAGTTAACTTAATAGCTTGCATTCTTTTCACAGCCTGCTAAGTGAATTGTGTACTTGCAATTTATAATGTAAAGACAACCCCCCAATAATAGCGATGCATCAGAATCAGAAAATCTTATACATCTCTGAGGGGAAATTAAGCGATGTTACAGCTACTCTCATACATAGGGCATTAAGGTGATTGTTCACCCAAAAATGAAAATTCAGTCATCATCTAGTCACCCTCATGCTGATTTAGGTGGGTGAAGTCTTTTAGTCCACACAACACTGCTGAAGTTTCACAAGAAAAAGGCATCACAGTCATCTCCAAAACAACTGAAACAAATGGTGACTAAGTTTAAAATTTTAAAAAATGAAACATAATAAAACCATAAAATGCCGCCATGCTGCTCATCTGAAGTTATCCCAGTGACCTGGAGCCCCAACATGTCAAGTTGTTTTGGAAAACATCACGGATATTGTCTTCACTCACGCAAACATACATGAACATGCCTCCCATCTTAGGAGCTACAGGCTACCGTGAACAGAGAGGCTAAAAACATAGCGTCAGTGGCATTTTTCAAAACAACTTAGCATGTCAAGGCTTCAGGACACTTGGATTACTTCAGAGAAGCAGTTTGGAGGCATTTGACACTTTTTTTAATGTTTGAAACCTGGTCACCATTTACATCTGGGAGATCACTGCAACCCTTTTCTCCTGGTGAACTCCAGCAGCCTTTTGTGGACTAAAAAAATTCACCCTAGCTTTGATCAGCATGAGGGCGAGTAGATCATGACTGAATTTTCATTTTTGGGTGAAGTATCCCTTCAAGATTATTTGATTTGATTTCATATCAAAAAATGTATTTTAAACATGTAAATAATAAAGAGAAACCAACAAATCTGAAATGGACTGTTTGTTTAAAGCAGTGCTTGCTTAAAGCAGTGCTTGCTTGCATCATTAAATTTACAGTTATTTCCAATTAAATTGTGGACATTTTAATTCCTTTACGTTAATAACACACACTCTAATGGTAAAATTAGCATAAATGGAATTCCAATAAATTAAAATGAAAAAGCAGGATTCCAGTAAATTAAAATGAAAAAAAGGGAATTTGGAAACAAATAAAACTGATTTAATAAGGCCCTACTGCTGTATTCTGTAGTTTCTTTAGAAGGGATTGATAGCAAAAACTACAATGTAATACCCAACTTGTTCAATAACAACACCTTCACAGCTGTTCACATCCACCTCTGTATTTTTTAAAACAAATATAGAAGTAGTATCTCCACCCTGTTGATATTTATTATCATACCCTGATGACTGTGTCTTCTGCAGGAAAATGCTGTGGAGTGTGGTTCAGCAACACGCCTCACTGTTCCTCTGACAGCAGCTCTACTCCCTCTGATAGCAGCCACCATCAGCAGGTGACCATAAGCAGTAGGCCTGGACATCAGTAAGGACTTAATTAACAAGAAAATGCTTATAAACACATAGAGAACATGGCCAATCAGAAATGAATTTGCTCATACCTCTGCAACAGGCTGCGCTCCACTAAAAAAAATCTTTATCTGTAGCACTGAGACTCACATCCATTAATGCAGAAAACAAATGATGTGGTGAAGATGAATGGGAGTGATGGGTGATTTTGCTCAGAGCATCACGCCACTGACAGTGCGCCCTATTGTTGAAAAATGTGTTGAAGTTAAGAAAGAGAAAGAAATACAGTTAACAGTAAAAACAAATGCTGGCCGTAGGAGTGCAGGTATTTCTTATTTAAGTATTAAACAGGTCCTTTGTGTAAAGGACGATCATACGACATCAAATATGTGTCTTTGTTGTTTGGAAAAAATGAAGGCTAATGTAACAGTCTGTGCAATGTAAAATGCACTTTCTCATATGTGAAAAGAATGCAGAGCAGTCTATATTTTTGGCAGTAAGTTGCAGAAAACTGTTGACAGAGCTGTCATAGTTTTCTTTAAATAGGTTAAGTTTATTTGTATCTAAATTTTTCTGATGTAAGAACGTGGATCATGTAAAATATCTGAGAGAACTTGCTTTATTCCACAGTTTCACATTGTTTTAAAACAGAAGACATTTCAGACAAGCTAAAGATGCATGAAGAAGATCACAGAATGATACACTGAAATATAAAGTCATATTTTGTCGAGGTGACCACATACTGTTAACCATGTTTAAGAAAGCTTCTGAATAAATACAAAGAATTATTTTCATTCCTTTATTTCCCACTTGTGTTATTTTGTGAGTGTGTGTGTACCATTTCCTGTGAAAAGATGAACAGATGACAGCAACTCATGCTGATAGCCTCCCTCTCTCTCTCTCTCTCTCTCACTTTCCATTGTTAATATGTGAATCTAAAAAATCCTGCTGTTCTTTTTTTGTAATAAACCACAACAAAAAGGATCTGGCTTTAAAAATGTATGTAAACTTTTATTTTCTACTTCGTTAGTTTACCTGGAAAAAAAACATACACAGTACAGCAGACCTACATTATGAGTCACTATTATAGGCCTACTAGTCAACTTTAAAGACAAGTTCACATTAATAGTTCCTCGGGTTGCTTGCTTTTTCTATACAGCAACAAAACAGTCTGCATTTCAGTGAGCCTGCACGGTGCCTTTCACCATGTCATTCGGGGCTGATGCAGCTGGCTCCTCAGAGATGATGTCGTAGGAGTGGTACGTGTCAGACTGAGAAAAGAAAGAAATCAACTGTAGCATCAGTCAATTAAGATATATATATATTTTTTTGGTCTAATGTCAGACTTACATTCTCATTTTGAGGCTTCTGCTTTTCCTCTTCCTTAGAAACTGCAAGTGAGAGAGTCACACATGGTAAGATGAGAGTTTCCATAAATAGGCTCTTTAGTACTTTAATAAAGTCTGTGAAAATAAGTTACCATGATTAATGCATCTGGTCAGCATTATGATGTCCAGTTCATCTTTAAGTCGAAATAAAATAACAAGCACTTAAGAAATCAACTCTATGCTGTCACAACATTTTTTTTTCTCGTGTGAAAAAGACTGTTATACACGAGCAAGGCAGGTTATTTTCTGTCTGTGCATTGGTGATCTTGAGTTTGAGGTTCAGGTGGCATATTTGTTCTATGAAGGCTTTTGTTTCCCACAGTAATTATTGTAGTTGCTGTAACTGCGAAATATGCTTGATTGGTTTTCTTAATTTAACTAATTTATTTTTAAATTTCCGAGCATGTATGAGAAACAGTTCTCACCAGTTGTTCCAGAAAGAAACTGCTGAAACCAGCAAGATGAAACCCACAGTTAGACCACAGCTGGCCTCAACTATTAAACAGAACCATGAACAAGTGTCAGTTTCTTCTCACATTATTAGAATAAAGGCAGAAAGATGTGTACACTTCATATTTATAGCATATCAACTGCTATACAAGTTCACAACAGAAGCATAACCTGAATAAAAACATTGCTTTCTTACTGATATGAGGTTACCGAGTGAGTTAGGTGTAAACATATTTCAATCACTGAATCACCCCCCCAAATGATAAATGTTTATCATTTGTTTTGGTGTTTCCTTGGTTACCTGATTGTTTTTGGCACTGTCACGTGTCACTGGATGGCACTGTTGCAAAAATAAATATCGCACTTTCCCCATTCTACCTGTCTGCAGAGCCTTGGATATTTTTTGGATTTTTTTTTTTCGCTTTGATATTGGCTCAATCATGGACTAAACATGGCAAAGAGGAAACATGACTTCTTGCTGACCTAGTTTGGATTTACTCCTAAAAAGCTTGTCAACTCACATTCATGCTGGTCCATCATCTGGCTCATGGGGTATTTCGCACGCTGGGTAAGGGGATATTACAACAAAACAAGGCTTTCACAACAAAATAGTTAAAAGAGAGACAGTTACACTATATAAGAGAGGTTAGTAAAGGAAACATAGAGCATGAGGAAAGATGCATAAATATAAAAATTTTCTGTCAGAGGAAGGAAACATAGAGAAAATATACAGTAGAACAAAATAATTTGAAAAAAAAAGGTCACATTTGCAGCCCCCTGGTGGGCCATGAGAGGTTATTTACAAAGTACATAAAAAGGTCTTTGGTATTCAATTTTGTAATTGAGTTTGATCAAAAATATATAGTTACATATTTCTATCAAAAAGTGATCAAAACTGATAATACAGGGTGATTAAATTCCGTGTTATTTTTCATTAAACTGACCTATATTCAGCCAGTTTTGCCTTGAAGTTTAGTCTCGTATTTGATCAGATTGGAGACTTTTAGGGTTGGGTGGGCCCCAGAAGATTTTCTGATTTTTAAGTGAGCCACAGCATTCTAGAGTTTGGGAATGGCTGGTCTAATTTATAGCAGAATAAAATAAAGCCAGAACAACACAGGTTGAGATAAAAGTTGAAAGAGCAGAGACTGACCTTGTGTTTGAATCTGATGAAAGAAAACTGTCATAAATACAACACATTAACAAAATAACTGGACATATAATAACTTCAACAACATGTAGACAGACTGAAATTACTCACATAAGTCACGAACTGTAAAAAAGGGGAAACATAATGTGGTGTGATGAAACATAATAGCTGATGTTACATGCTTATGACGTTTGCTCATAAGTGTGAATCTACATTGTTTTATTCTATAACTATGAAACTCAAGAGGTTATATTACACACAAGTATGACCGACAACAGGCATCCAGCCATGATGCAGCTGCATACTGAGACCGTCCAGAGTTCTCATGGAAACTTGTCTGCCTAACCACATCAGCTCTGACATTCTAAACTGTGAACTTCCTCTCAGGAAAACCACCGCTGACAGCAAAAGTTATTCACATCAAGATGGGCACCAGAAATACATGCACAAAAGTAGCACAGTGTGTTCTCTACTTTGATTGCAAGAAGCTAACCTGTGAAAGAAGAGTGAATTTGTTTATCATTTCTGTTGTTTTGTTCAGTTTGTGTTCAGAATTCATTTATTTCTTGTTTTATTGTGGTGGGGTTTTTGAGTTTTTGTTGTTACTTCCTGTGTTTGTTTTGTTGTCTTCCACCCTTTTTCACCTGTCCCTGCTTTGGATTGGCTCTTGTGAAAAGATGTTCATAAACTTCATTCATGTAGCACTAGACAGTGTTTATCTGTCAACCAGTTAAGCACTTTACTGTGAAAGACTTCATATAAAGTGCCAACCTGCTCATCAGGAGTTGTACAGATACACACACTCATATCTGTTTTTGGTTCAGCATCTTACTAAAGGACACAAACATGCAGACTAAAGAGAGGCCGGGGAATCAAACCATCAATCATTTGATAAGTGGTCAACCCACTGTAACTCCTGGGTCATAGATAAGTCATCTCTTTGATGGTTTTCCTTTTTATTTGTATGCATGTGTTTAATTATTTATGCAGTGTGTTTTTACTGGGATTTATGTGTGAGTTGTATTAAAAATAAAATGTGGTAAAAGTCAATATAAATAAACATGAACTTTGGTGTAAACTGATAAAATAAATAAGACTTTTAAGTAGATGCTTTTCATGTGTTTTATTATTTTGAAGCATTTAAAGATTGTACACATTATTTTCTGACATGACTTGTTTTATCTACTGATGAATGATGTTCAATAAAACTAATGATGTAAAAAAGGTAAGCATCAATTACATAAGTAGGTAAGTGACAAAGATGTAGCAAAAACACTGCTTGTATTTTAAATAGACATTGGAGTTCTGTACACTGCGACTGTCAGGATTGATGCAGCCGTCTTCTCTGAGGTGCTGCTGTCGTCTACATGAAAAGAAACAAACATGCATGACTCAACTGCCCTCAGTCAGTGAGGGTATTAAAATTGCACAATTATTTTTTTCAGAAATTAAATATTACGAGGGAGTGATTAATAAGTTGATGGCCCAAAAAGGAGACAATTTTAGAAAGCCTGGTACATGTTTTTCACAGCAGTGCTCCTTTCACTCTCTTGGCCCAGTGGCCACAGAGCATGACTGCACAGAGGCTGATGTTGTCCATTTTTTTTACACTTGCAATGTTAAATTATTCAAAAATAGGAATGCATTAAAAGGTTTTATTTCAAACTTTTTACATAATTAGTCACAGATTTGAACTGCTACATACAAGACTTGTATAACCCACTTCCTTCTACATTAGACCACAAACTTTGTAATCACCTCTTATTTTCATCCTCATATGGCATGTCAAGCCTGTTTGAATTCTGGCCACTTTTTTATACTACAGGTGGGACAGAGTCACTGTTTTGCAAGTCACAAGTTAGTCTCAAATTGCTGCTCTCAAGTCCTGTCAAGTCCCAAATCAAGACTGACAAGTTCCAGATCCTAAACTTGTGTTCAAATCCTCCAAACGGTTCAACATCAGGAACAAGAACTGGAATGAAACCTGGTGGAAAAGTCCTAATGGGAGGCTGATTGATTGGTACAAACAAAGTGGGTCTGGGGTTAGGGTTACTTTGGTGTCGACTTGCTGGGAATGCAGAATATTTTCATGATGGGATCCAGTAAATAAAGGGAAAAATTCATTAATGGGACACTGTATTAACATCTGTGACTTCTGCCTTCACTTAGACTTCAGCCCTCTGACTTGAAAATGTTTAACACCATCCCCAAAAATCTGAAATTGTAAATGCATATTAAAGTGCAAGTCAAGTTGCAGGTCTGTATTAATTTTGGCAAGTGTGAAATTGTCAAATTCATGATTTAAGTATGACAAGATTCCAAGTCATGTGACTCTAGTCCACATGTCTACCTCTACATTCAGAAAACAAAAGCAACTTGCCATCATTGCAGTCATAGGTGACAATACTGTAGGATTCATCAAAACCACCCTGCGATTTATGATTTCATAAAAAAATGGAGAGAGGTGAGAAAAAGCAGCTTACCCGAGACAAAATAATCGCTGCATGAAGAAAAAACGTTTGATAGAAGCAGGAGTTTGAAAAATCACTCAACACTTACCATATATTCCATGTCATCTAAATCAGAAATTAAAGACCAACTTAATACACTGTGGAAAAATAACTGAATGAAATATAATGTTATAACATTTTCATACTGCATTAGCATAATCATGATGAACGAGCAACATACCTTCAGATTTACCTGTGAATATTGCCTTCGGTCTAAAAGAAACAAAAACATCAGGTTTAGTAGAGTGTCTTCATGTCCTCAAAGATCTCTGCATGATGTGACTGAAGTGTGTAAATGTCAGATTCAGCTGAGTTAATATGAACTGGAGCATTTCTGACCTTACAGTTGTCACTAAGATGCTTCTGACTCACTCATGTCAACACCTATTTGCTGCCACAGTTTTCTGAGGCTTTTTACTGATTGTCTATTGCTGAAGTTAATACAGTTATTGCTTACAGAGACCTCTTGACGTCTATTTGTTTCAATTTAACTTGTGTTTTCAGAGAATAATCACTGCTGCTTTGAGTTTTCTTGAAATGTCCCTCAAAAACCTTCATTGCCAAAGTGTCTTTGTTTCCTCAAGCAAAGCTTTTAATATGCAACTGCATCAGGGCAGCAGCTTCTCCTGAGGTAGCTGCCAGAGTGAATGATTGAGGTTATGAATGTAAACCAAAGCAGTGACGATGAAGAAGATAAGTGACTTCACTTTACTTGATAAAATTTGAGAAATGAGACTTCTTACCTCTCTGAAACACATTCTTCTAGAAAATGGAAAAAATAAAAATGAACAGGTCATTACTGATATTGGGAAGCTTCAATAACCACCCCCCACCCCCCACCCCACCCCCACCCACCCAAAAAAAAACAAAAAAAAACAAAACACGTCTTTACTATCATCACACTGCTACAGAGCACACACAGTTACAACAAGACTAAAAACCTTCAGAAAAAAACAAAACAAAACAAAACAAAAAAAAAGTCCTGCTGTTGGACTTGAGAAGAAATGCATATTAAAACAAAAACAATATTAAAGTGTTTAATGTAATGAACAACACACTTTGGCTGCTGAACCACAATGCTTTGATTCTTTCATTATGTTTTAAATCGTTTACAAAGAGGCATTTTTAATAATGATTGTCTATTGCAGTGTTTTAACTGATTAATAACTCACTAACTCAATTATGTAATAATGTCCAAACAATGATTTGAAATATTAGCAATCCACTGTCAGCCATGTACAATCACTAATTTAACCTGAGAGCAACAATAGGTAAATAATAGCTTTGGCTGTATTTAAAATAAGAAATTTAAGAAAGCAACTTTAAAAAAAAATTGAAAACAAAACTTTTCAGTACGTTTAGCTTATTGGACTATTATTATTATTCCATTTCACTACATGTTGTGTTGTGATGTTATGATGTTATTTTTGTCTCAATGCATGCAGCCATTTGCAGGATTGTCAGATACAAGCCAAGATGTGTATTGGACAAATGTGTGGTTTATCTCAACCCACAGAGGAGCGTGTTAGGTCAGGCAGTTGCTTGCAGCGGCTGACTGCATTTATCTGTTTCATGCTTGCTGCACCATCAGTGGCTCCTTCACCAGCTGTGTGACTGTAAGCGATGCCATTATAAAGTGACATTGCCCCCTGATATTCCGTTGGCATTACTGACTAAATAGAAAACATTTCGAAATGGTTTAAACTAAACAAATTATTTTTCAATGTTATGTTATGTATCATACTTACATCGAAAAATAAAAAATACTGCAAGTCTAATTCTTGTCTTCTCATTGGAAATGACCCACTCACCCAGGTCTCATTCACAAGTTTTCTTGGAGTCCATATTTGATGATACACTCAGCTGGAAGAGTTATATTAATGCCGTTTGCAATCAAATTTCTAAATCCATTGGCATCACTGGCAAATTTCAAAGTTTGGTGCATCGGAAGTGTTTATCAACTCTGTGTTATGGCTTTATCTATCCATGTGGTACATTTTTCCAGTTGAACGCAGACGTACATATTTCTGAATTGCTCGCATCTGACTTTGTCTGACTTCCTGTCTCTCTCTTTTGTTAAGTGTTGACTGAATATAATGTTTAAGTACTTTGCCTGCACACATTCTTATTAAGGTGCCTTCATAAACACATACACTCACATGTACAAATACCTACATTTCTAAGGCATATCTAATTCTAGTTTATTGATCCTATGTCAAATTGTACTCATTTCTTGACACTGTAGGAGTCTGTATTTGTATTTGTAATCCATTTTGAGCTGAGATTCTACTATAAGCGTCTATAGGTTTACGGTATCTCACCTGCACAGTTTGCTTCTTTTTTGTTGTCGTTGTGCTGTTTTTATTCTACTGTACAAATAAAATAAATGATGATGCAAGATGACACCCACAGTTACACCACAGCCGGCCACAATTATTAGAAACTTTCAATTTACTTTCAGTCAACATTAGTCTTAAAAAGTGTCAGTTTCTACTCTCACATTATCAGTTAACTTCAGTATTTCAATCACCAACACCAGTTTACATCAAATACATAAACTGGACAAAAATGTTGCTTTCTCTTCACTGAATTCATACGATGAGGAATCACATACTTTACTCACCCCAAGTTGTTTTCTGAGGGATTTCTTTATTAGTAGGACCAGGTGTTGTGACACTTGAACCTAGTAAGTGTAAAGCCACAAATGTTTTACAACACAGAAAGCAAAGCAAGTCAGCATTCTGATGCAGTGATAAAATTCTATAAATGTATCCGTTACTTCATCACTAGACTATGGTCTGTACTGATT
>JAQLOL010000012.1:16243133-16256405 GCA_029783665.1 Naso thynnoides
TCGTCAGGTCCGCTGACGACAGGGTTTCTTTTGCTAGTTACTGTGATTTTAAACACAAGTTGTTGTTCACAATGTAACGTTTTTCATGGAAAAAATTAGGTGCGTCCCTGAGACGCATTGATAGTGAATTAACTGCGTCCTTTCAGATTTTAACGCGTCAGGGATGCAGGACACGTACCTAGCAACATCATTGTGTGTATGATATTAATTAAAAGAAAACAAAAACTGGATCGGAACCTGGATCGGCGTCATTCATCAGATATTCGATCCAGCTAATCAGTCAATATCGGAGCCAATATCCGATTCAATTCGGATCGGTGCATCCCTAAAAGAAAATACTCATCTTTCTGGAGAAAATTTCATTAAACATACTCAATACCCATTATGTATAGTGAATCATTTGCCTCTCACATTGGTATGCTTTCTGTTTATTATTTTATCTGTAAAACACACAGAAAATATGAAACACAAACCTAGTATGTTTACCGTAAAGCTCCTCATACTCCGCTACTAAAAAAGGGTTGATCACCTTGTTGCATTTACGCCTCGTTTCCACTTACGTATGTAAATGGTGCCTGTAAGTTGGATAGTGCCCCTAGTGTCCAACATTAGGAAATGCATTTTGGTTGACTCACCTTATTATACATACGCAGGTGGAAACGAGGCCTTAACATGTTCACACTTTGACAAACAGGTTACTGGATGCTTATGACAAAAAAACAAACAAAAATGTGTTAAAAAATAACTAAACCAAAAAGTAGCTGAAAATGTTGATAAAAGGTTAATTTATTTAGAGAGATTAAATAAACCAGATGCATCACTTTTATATAGAAGTGTAGATAACATACATGAGAGCACCAGTTGTATGTCTCAATATGAACTTCCACAATAATCTTAAATACAAAGTAATGAGTGGAAATACATTAAGTTTGTTTGTTTTACTATAAATCAGTAATTTCAGTAAATCTGTTGCCTGCATCACACAAGCTATCAAGTCTTCTCTTCCAGTCAAGCTGTATCTATCACTACGAGAATGGGAGGAGCTAGATTCCCTTTCCAGATTGTATCACATCTCCCCAAATTTAAATGTTTGATTTTTCACTAGTGAACAGAACATAATGTTTGTTTTTATATAAATATTAGATGACGTTCTCTAAAATACTGCAAAAGACTAATTATACTTTTGCGAGGTAAGACGACACAGTGAAATACCTGCAGAAGGCGGATGAATCCTTTCGTCACCACCCCTGTGGCTTTAATTTACAAAGCCTAATAGATTGCACCTGACGCGATGCGATCCACCTGGCCTCTTTTGACCGGAAGCAACCGCATAAAGACGGAGACACTGGACGAACGAGTGTAGCGTACTTTTAGACTTCGCAGAATCTGCTGCTTGTCGTAAATTGTGTGTTTTTATATTTGATTCTCAGTAATGCCACCTAAGAAGACAGCCACAGACTCTGCTGAGCCGCCTGCGCCTTCCTCCAGTGATGCCCAGGTGGACGAGAAGAAATCAGGTCAGAGCGCACACAGCAGCATCAGACCACGTTTTTCTTAAAAAGACGCGCGGCTGAGCACATTACTTAAAAACTACACAAGTTTCCATGACCATTAAGTGTTAAATCTATTAACCGTTCTCTCATTTACATGTGTGCGCGTTTGTTCTCTAGATGCTGCTGCGCTGCGAAAACTTGCATCTCATCCTCCCACGGCGATTATGGTTAAAGAAGCGCTGAAAGAGTTGGACTCACGCAAAGGGGTTTCATCCCAAGCGATACAGAACTATATCAAACAAAAATACCCCTCGGTGGATGTGGTAAGGTTGAAGCACTTGGTCCGAAGGGCCCTGAAGAAAGGAATCGAGTCTGGCACGTTGGTGCGGCCTGCAAACTCAAACGTCACCACAGGCGCAACGGGGAAATTCAGGGTAAAAAGAAAAGTGTGCAGCTTCATCAAAGCGGTTTAATGAGCGTCATTAATTTAATCGAATGCTTTTTGGTGTTATGTCTTCAGCTTGCGCCAAAAGTTAAGGAGGCAAAGCCAAAAAGTGAGAATCGGGATCCCAATGTACAAAAAGAACCCAAAGCAGATAAGGATGGAGCCAAGAAGCCCCAAAAAGCAGGTATGAATAAAATGGTTTAAAAAAATCTTAGGGTCTGATTACAATGTAAGCTCTATGTTGGTGTCTAATTTTAACACCTTGTACATTTTTAAAGGTTCAACAAAGAAAGACTCAACCAAAGGACAGGCAAAGTCACAAGAGGTGAGAATGTTTGTTCTGAGAGGCCAGAAAAGTCTGTCAGCCTGCAGTGCAGTTGACATTACACTTGTGTTTGTTACTACAGGTGGACAAAATTATTTGACACATTATGCCCATTTACTATTTTTGGATCAACAAACTTTCTTTTTTTTTCCCTTACCAAAATATATATTCCTGGCAGGCAGATACTTGTAAAGTAGTGTTGGATCACAATCTACCGTATCTCCAGGACATGACTGTTATAATTTACAGGGGGTGGGTTTGCTGAGCATACAGGCAATGTGTAAACAGTCTGAGGTTCATTATGTCTCCATTGATGACTTATATACTGTTCTTTTTTCACAATTAAAATACCATTGAAGTATCTGTAAATGTCCGTAAACTGTTCAGAAAAACAACTTCAGTGTTGAATAACTAGTTACATGTAATGAAATTATGTATTTTAATTACAAAATAAATGTAACTCTAATCAGAGTTAGAGAGAATATGTAATTAAATTACAGTTGCTTGTAAAAGTGTTAATGATTACAAAGGGGATTACATCTGAATTATTTCAGTAAAAAATCTTGGGCGTTGAATAACACTAATTTTGTTGCTTTCCTTGTTTCGATGTGCACAATGCCTTCTTTAGCCCTTTAAGTTAAAGGCTGTGTAAAAAGAGTTTGATGCTTTTCTGATGCTTTTGATTGGTTCTTGTTTGAATTTGCTTTCCCAACTTCTGATACTGCCAGGTTTAAACATCTGAAAATGGTTAACAGTCGAAACAGTCATTGGAACTTTAAAAAAGTAATTAAATGAAGTAAGTCGCATTACTTTGATAAAGTAATTGAAATAGTTTGATTTCATTGTAAATGGGGTAACTATTAATCTGTAACCTACATTTCCAAAGTAACCTTTTCAATCCTGCCTATTATAAAATGCTGGCTTCTTATCCCAATTTTATTTTTTAGGAGTCAAAGCCTCCCAAAAAGTCAAAGAAGGATGGAGAGGACGCTACCTCGAAAACTGCACCGGCAAAGAAGCCAAAAGCTAAAAAAGCTGCACAGAGAGGGGACGTCGAGGGAACCGGGGCTTCATCCAAATCTGCTGAAGCGGCAAAGTCCACCAAGGAGGGAAAGGCATCCAGGAAAAAGGCTGCCAAAACAGGCGACGATGCCCCTGTTACCAAAGCAACGGGCAGACGAGGGAAGAAGACTGCAGAGTAACTTTGTAATTAACTGATTTTTTTTAAATAGACTTTTTGTTTTGCAATAAAATTATTTTTGACTATCTTTGATAATCTCTTGTAACGTTCTTTTCAAAAGACTCCGAATTTGAAGTATGATAGGCTGCTGTTTGCCTGTTAGCAGTAGCAGTTTCATTGTTAAACTCTTTGTGCCGTGGCATTTATCCTTTATCAGCCTTTCCCTTCCCAACCCGTTAACGTTGCTTTACAATGTTTTACAGTAAACAATGTCGAGCCACAAACATCAGCCTAACGTTACATAAGATGCGTTAACACTAGTTGGCTAATATTAAGCAAGGCAAACGTTAAGATTAATCTTAACGTTTACTATTAGCTAACTAGCTAGCAGGGGTAATTTGGCAGTAAAACGTGCAAAATTTAAACTAACGTTAGCCAATGACATCATTGATCTGTTGACACTTGTAACAAGCTAACTTAATTCAAAACCTCTAAAGGTAATAGTGTACTGAATAAACTAGATAGCTAGCTAACGCTACTTACATTAGCCTAGAAAGTCTCAGAAACCCCCGTAATTCCAACCGTTTAAAGACTTTAAAGTGTGCCGTTTGTCGCGCCACAAACAAGCACTGAAGCTATACTATGGACCAAACCAATCTGAGGCATGGGGGGAGCATTATAGCTTTAAGTAGTTTACTTTTATTATCAGCATAAGTACTTGGAGTGCAAAGTACTCTAATATTTTAAATCGTACTAACGTTATATAATGCTCTGTTTACGACATTTATGCGATTTAAGATTACTGGATTAGTTTTGTGCTGTATTAAGTGTTCTATTAATTTGAGAATCTTGGTGGGCTCTCATTGTTTGTATTCACCTTAGCTTCCTGCCCGTTACTATCCAGCTCTTAACACACGTGAACCTATTGCTCTTAAACTAATCTCAAAATTTTAAATCTTTGTAAGTAAAATAAACTGGGAAACACATTAACTAACCCCAGCATGCTAACCAATTAAACATTATTGAACTACTTAAAACAAGTTTGGAGAAAAGCAGTGCTAATCTGTAACTGTTAAACCTCATTAATTCTACTATAGTCATTAATATTGTCTGTTTCACATTTGAAGGATGATGAAACTTCCATTAATCAGAGATTTGCCACTGAACATGCAATGTCATTCAACCTCTGTGCTAACATTACCATGTGATGTGGCTTTGAGTGTATTTACAGCATTTTAAAATACTCTCCTCCATAAACTACCTTTGAACAATAATATGATCCTGAACATACATGTACCACTCTTTCAAATACAGTATAATCCAATCATATTGCCAACAAGTGAATGAAGGTGACTCCAACAAGAAGCTTTTTGTACGGTAATGTGTAAAAAAAAACAAGTACAACTTAGACTTTTAACTTTTAAAACAGCAAATTTATTTTTTAAAAAATAAAAAAAAATCAACTAAAAAGTATTACTATTTCATTGTCACTAATAGAAACAGTACGGAAGCACTGAGTCTTTGAGCACTTTAACCGCTCTTCAAGTATGTTAATAAAATTTATAGATTATTCTTCTGCAGTGGAAAAGCCACCGGGACAGTAGGATCCAGTTGGCCCAGAGGGCAGGGTCGCAATGGAGAAGTTCTTAGTGGCAATATCCTGGTTGTGCCAGTGTTATTGACTTCACACATCCAAAAGATTTGAAAGATATAAGTCAAGAACCCACAACAGTTTGATCCAGTGACAAGTCCATTTCCAGAGCAATGCTGCTGATGTGCAAGCACCCCATTCTTTAGCATGTAGTGAGAAGGAAGAGTAAAGAGTTGGTCACACAAGCTGAAAATTCAAAAGACTGAGTAAAAGGTAAAGCAAGAGCAGACTGAAAAACAAGAGTGGCAAGACTAGAAGAGAGAAAAAATACAAGAAGAGATTGTGGACAAATAAATCAGCAGAATGTAATCGGCTCATTACAGTTAAAAGAAAATAAAAAGCCATCAAATCAGTTGTATTAAAAAAGCAGTGACTTCAAAACAATACCACTTGAATCAGCTCAAAAGTAATAAAAACTTTGAAATACAATTTCTTCTGTGGGGAAACAATGCAAAGTTTTCCACATGTAAACAAACTCACTCAGAAGAGAGAAATCAAGTGTGCAGTTCTCTCAGCCCCTCCTTCAACTATGACCCATTCACCATTTTACAATATGTGCTTGTGCCACAAATGCACCAACTACAATAAGTCAACACCAAACATCCATCATTTTCTCCACCTTTATCTGTTTTTTTCTTATCGAAAAACATATTTAGGGACATGATAAAGTGACAGGCCTCTGATGCAATCCTCTGAGTGTTTGGAGAAGCTGCTTAAGAGGAAGAAAAGGTAGGACTGTCAAGATTCAGCTCTCTGTATGAGTCAAAGTCCTCCCTTTACACACCGGCCCAAAGCCTGTCCCTTCATCATTTAAACATGCTCTTCCAAGCTGGTCATCTGGAGTGCAGAAGAAAGTGATGCAGATACTCTGAAAAAGCATCCCAGTGCCTCCAGAGGAAGGCAAGGAAGATTATGAGGAGCAGTGTAGAAAGTGTGCGGCTGCGTGTCTTCATCAAGGGGACAACACAGTTGGCCACTGTGGACACAAACACCAAAAGGACTGCCATGACAGCTAGTAGCACATTGATTAGCTTTCCAAGTAGAGTCCGTGCTGTGGCATTCTCCAATCCCTCAAGCTGAACCACCTGCTGTTGTTGCTGCTGCAGCTCCATCTTGGAAATACGTGTTTGACATGCCTCCAACGCCTCCTACAGGTCAGAAATAAAACTGTTTGTGAGACAGTTCTGATGGCTGATTGGAAACATTTTAGACTTCGATCAAGCTTACCTGAATGTCCCTCGCTCGTTCGTAAGACTGGTAAGCAATCTTCTCCTCCATGCTGGCTAGTTCCTGTTTTAAGTTCAGAATTTCATTCTGGTGGAGTTCTGTCAGGTCATTGAGCTGTTCTTCTAAACGCTCGCACCTTAAAACAAATAAGAACCGCAACAGAACATCAAGAACAAGATATTTTCCTTCTACCCCTACCATCTGACAATACCATGGTGTATATGATGACATACCTGTATCGTTCCTCTTGCAGAGCCTCCATGATCATTGTGTAGTCCCGCTGATAATGGGCTTTCAAGCTTTCAAAGGACTCCTCCAGTCGACCTTGGTTTTCCCGGAGCTCTTGGATCTCATGAAATATAGCATCAAAGCCTGAGGCCTGGGTATGATCAAGGGTATTACCCTTGGAGCTAGGGGGTCCTCCAGGGGCTCCAGTCGTGCTGTTGGCTCCTGCGGAGCCAGAAGTAGCGCTAGAACAGTCGTCATCACTGCCATACTTTGGGCTGGACTGCAGTTGTCCTGTCCCAAGGGCCCTCGTTCCCCCAGGACCAACACCTTCATCCCCCTGGGTTTCGTCCAAGGAGTCTTTCAGAGCAGCAATGTTATCAGCACTGCCAAACTTGTTGCGGATAAGGGATGCAATTTCTCTTGGCTTGGACACCACAGCTCCAGCTGCTGAGTGAGTGGCCTGAGAAAAACTGGAGAGACCACCTGTCACCTGTAACGAAAGAAATCAGGTTAATACTGGGACCATGTCAAGTAGCTATAGTGAGATTAACACCAAGGCTATATGACGTTTTTTTTAACCACTAATAACTGGTGAAACAGGCAGGCAATGCCAAGTGAAAACATCCAGGAGGCGTTGTGCTTTACTACTCCCATGGGTGTGGAATGGTGAAGCAATATTCACCTGACAGTATACAGGTTTGAAATGCACACAAGAGTAGCTAGAAAGGTACATCCTGTTATTTTATTAGAATGCACCAGACACTTGATATATGCAAGATGTATTTGTGTAAAAAAATATTTGATGACAGCTGTGTATAAAGGGCTTACTCATAATACACTGTGTCAATTAAAGATTTAATCTCAATTTTTTATGAGCCACAGAGGAAACCTGTTTGATTTTCTCTCCTGAACAACTATAAACACAACAGTGTGATGAATTTTCCAATGTTTTAGTCAATTACTTGACATCACAACCTTTAAATAATTGAGATAGTGGGCTTTGATAACAAAAACAATTTTAGGCATCTGGAAAGAACACACCTTGGCTCCAACATCTTTCAGCCCCTGGTGCATGTCTCGGAACACATCTTTGGGCTGGCGGGGGATGCCATTGTGTTCCACCTCTCTTAGCTTCCGGTGGTAATGCTCAAGCTTCCTTTGCAGTTGCTGGATAGTCTGAGCTGACTTTTGGTTCTTCTTCTCAAACACCTGTTTGATGCGTGCACTCTGCTGTTTGTCTGCATTATTGGCGAGTTTCAGGTATTCAGCCACATTGTCATCACGTGCCGTCTGTTCTATTTTGATTTGTTCTGTGAGCTTGAGGATCTTCTGTTGCAGCTGGGCAATGACCTGTTTAGTTCGCTGGGGGTCTGGGGTACTGTCAACTACGTCATATCCATCTGCGCCATAGGGGAGAGCATTTGGTGACACGGCGGGGCCCGATCCATCATAACGATCCGACTGTTTGAATAAAGGGAACAGAAGAAAAAGTTTAGGTTCATCAACTTCTTTCTCTCTGATGCTAAATGTTAAATTTGTCTTAAGAACCTTTGTAGTATCTAATGTGAACAGTTTGAGATATAACTGTCAATCCTCCAACAAAACAGCAGATGGCGCCTGTAAAACACAAGTTCCCTTTTGAGATTTTTTTCTCAAAAGTTCCAACTCTAGTTCAAGGAGTCATAGCTGGAAAGATACACTAACTGTGGTGGGGAGCAAAAGCTTAAAAGTAGGCCAAGTAAACTGAGGATCAAGAGAGAGTTATGACAGATTTTAATTTTACCCTCAGGAGCTACTTTAGTTAAGAAGCCCAGCACAGATGACTTGAAGCCATAAACAGTCATCAGGAGCTTTGAGGCTCAAACTGAGGAAACAAAAGGTAAATATTAAATTCTGGTAATTACACATAATTACACAAACAGAACAGGCCCCATTGTAAAAGCTACCGGCTCCTATTGGACACATGAAAGCTGTTGTGCTTCTTGTACTTTGAAGAAAAGAATGTAACATATGTCTGAACCAGCTTCAGTATGAACCACAAAGTGCTGTATGACAACTTACATCGAAGAAAGATTTAGTTAAAATCTTGACTATTTAGTTGTTTTTTTTTCCTAACACCAATTACAGTAATGTCAGGAATCAGAATACTCAATGCCAGAAACAATATGGTTGTGTTAAATGACAATCACTTCGTAAAGCTGTCCAAAACTCAAATCTGAAGAATTTCAAGTCCCTTTACAAAGACCTCTGGTTGTACACAAACTTTGCATGCTTTTATACTTAAACTGAGGTTATTCAACTAATACAAAGAATTGTGTTTGGTGGAAATTAATCAACCTCAGCTAATTACAAGTAGATAATACGGTATTAGAAGATGAACAGGCACAGGAGGTGATACGTTTTCTATTTACTTATGACATCTGTTGATAAACTTTATTCCAGCTGCCAGGGACTGCAGAGCAAAGTGACACGGCTGCTCATTTTACTACATGTGCTTTCTCCAGACCTGTTATTCCAAAGTCTCATACTTCTAATATATAGCATCCTACTTCAATGGCCGTAATGCGTCAAGAGAATTATCATCACCCACTCTAATTACAGTCTATGGTTTCATAAATTCTTGTACTTAAAAAAAACAAAACAAAACAATTTTTTAATACAGCCCCGTTTTTAGTGTATTTCTTATTGTTTTATGTCATAGGCACTATACCTCTCCAACCTTCATTTTAATTGGTAGTATCACTGAAGATGTTTCAAACTATGTTTTAACATTCAACATAAAAAAATCATACAAGTTTGAGTTTGTTTATCCCTGCAAGCTTTCTCTGACCTGAAGTACTCTCACAGACAGCAAAAGCTAAATATAGAAAGGCTTAAAGCACATAGTGACCAACCACTCAAAGGCAATCTCTGACCTTCCACTGCTGACAGCTCATCTCCCCATTCACCCGTTTATCTAGGCACATCTAAACCATTAACAGCCTTTTAACACGTTTGCACAATTCACTTAGTTTTGACATTCTTGCACAAATATGAGTGCATGACTCCGTATTATCTTTTAGTTTTACAGCCGGGTTGAAAACAAATACAACACATTGGTTTCCACATGGATGCACAGTGTCTCTTTGCATTACCGTCTAAATCTGAACATTTTATGTCCTGAAGCAAAAATTTCTATGAATACAAACAATTAGGATGTAATTCAGTAAAACAATGCCATATTTTGTCATATGAGTTGAACTACACATGCGCTAGGATAGGTTTTCTAAAAAAGATTTATGAATTATCAAACGTTTAAGTGTTTTTTTTTCCTGGCATTCAAAGGGTTTCAATACACCAAATACATTTGATCAGAGGAGACTGTCATTGTTCCAGATATGTAAGAATGACTGTGGATCATTATGAAAAATGTTTACAAATGTATTGAGTGTAACAAAAATAAGAAATCTTTCAAATATCCAAGTGCTTGCATCAAGACTAGAGTTTCTTCCTGCTTCGTAAATGCACTGTTCCACGACCATGGTTTAACTTCTCACCTGGATCAGCTAACAGGATGGAGACACTCACCTTGTCAGGCTCCTCAGTTGAGTGATAACCAGAGGTCAGCAGCATGTCAGCCAGAGCTGGGCTACTAGGTGTATCTGTGGTCGAGGAGGAGCGTGGGCGTCCAGCCTGCAGCAGGGCCTCATGTGTGCTGCGCCGGTGGATCTGTGGGCTACCTTTCTGAGGAGGATCCCCGGGGCCCCCTACTTTGCTGCGGCGGCTCTGCAGGCTTGTGCCTCGCTTCATCATCGGTGGAGCACCTCGGATCTGCTGCAGAACACGGCTCAGAGCTGCAGGAGGGGCGGAAGTGGCAAGGTTGTCAGAATCCACAGGGAGGGCCGAGGAGGCAGGAGCGTCCCCTACGTCTGACCCTACATCAGTGGGTTCGGAGGGAGGGGCGCCTGTGCAGGATGAGACGGAGTCATGTGGGGAAACGGAGGAGCGTCGGCGCTGTGGCTGGAAGAAGTGCTTCAGGCCATGGCCCAACGCTCCCATGTTCTCCAGGGCATTATGGGTGATTTTGGACAAGCCGTGCTCTGACTCCGACGCCCTCCTGCCGACCTCCGGCTCCGCTCGTCCTCCTGTGTCCGGCTCATCCGGACTCTGCTCACTACTACCCTGATCCATCAGAGACCTCCAGTTTCACAGTGAGGCTCAACTAGGGGGTGCAGAGGACTAACTACGCCCCTTCGACACCCCCCCCACTCCGAGCGACTGGTTGAAGCCGGGAAGCAGAGGGGATGGTGCTCAGTTGGGCCTTTTGTGTGCTCATGCATCTGTGGCTTGGCTCATGCTTTTCTACCACAAAAGGAAAATAAAATGGATTATGACATGCAGTAAGTGACGAACAAAATAAGCAGCAGAATATAAAATGTCAAGCAACACAAACTGGGTTGACACAGACATTACCATGCTTTTTATGCAGTTCAATTGCAGATAGTTCTTTATTCAATTTGTCCAAAAATCATGTTTTAAAAGCAATTTATGATTGGAAAAAAATCTTTATGTCCTCTTAACACTAAAGGAAACAGTGGGTAACCATTTAAGCTTAACATCATGTGGCATGTCTCACAGTGCCAACCCAGTGGTGCAAAAACACAAAGTCTACAAAACAATAAGCTTTGGGAACAGTTTCTGAAATGTGGAGTTTTGTGGCACAGCGTATGCTGAAGGGTGATGCCTTCTGTCTTTTCCAAAACCTTTTTCTATTGTTTATTTTTGGGTATTCAAACCCAACTGTACAAAAGTCTCATGATAGTAGAATAATTACATTTCAGAAAGTATTCATTATGGAAATTAATAATCAACATAATTGAGAGTGCTTGGATGATACTACTGAGACTACAGAGTGTGAAAAATGTAAATTAAATTCTAAAGGGACAGTGATTGCAATTCTCAACTGATTAAGATGTTCAACCGTCCGCGGCCGTCTCCTCTTTTGCATCTCACTTTACAACAAGGCTAAATCCTGTAACGTGAAGGACCAATCCATGCCTTTGGTTCTCAGACAGGTTAAAGCCTTTACCAACATGTTACTAGACAATGAGACGGAAATCAAAAGAGCAGGTGATACACAGAACTTACCATCAGGCCACCTTCTCCTCCACTGACTCACAGATCAAGATCTGCTAAATGAAGCAGGGGGAAAAAAGTAAATAAATAAAAGAAATCATAATTAATGTTCCATACGACAGATAAGAAAGAGATCAAAAAGAAAATCAGGTATATTGTAGCATCCCCTTAAAATCAATAGACTTGAACATAAACCTTTTGAGCAGTATGACCTGACATTGATGGATATATGTGAAGGAGTGCTACACTAAATGAGAGACTTAAAGCTTTAAACATGCTGACCATAAGAAACTATTGAGAAATTATCTAATGGGCCTGTGCATGACAGTACACATAATATGGTAACATTAAAATGACAGCAGCTCTAGACACTGTCCAAGCAATATTATTTCTACATACAAAAAATCAAAACATGGCATCAACACCGCTCAAAGGAGCTGTCACTGCACAACTCGTCTGTAGTACATACAAGAGGAGGAGGGGGAGGAGAGCCGCAATAAAAGCTCTCGTGTTCTCCTCAGCCAACAAACTTGCATGTTACCCTTTACTACAAACACCAGGGTTTTTGTTGTTGTTGTTTTTTATGATTTCTCACATGGCCAAATGGACAACAGTTTTAAACAAATTTTCACATTACCTGTTGGCATTTGGCATCACCTAGTTTATGGCCAAACTGTCGTCAGGAATAGCACTTTAAATCATTCTGTGTTTACATTTACAGATTTGAAAATTTTTCAACAAAATGATTTATTTTTGCACAAAATTTAAACCAGTGAAACTAATCAGTGTTTGAACGCACATCACAATGAAATAAAATTTAACCGCTTGGCTGTCCCTGTTTGCAGTGCTCATATGCATCAAAATGTAATTGAAAGGTCTGGTTTGTTTGCACAGCATGCATTTTAAATGACATATCCACATAATTCAAATTAAGCGTGTACTGCTCCAGTTACCTAACATGAAAACCAACACTGCTAAGGATTTCTTTAGTACAATAAGAAAAGAGCATGTGCTTTACAATTGATGAAGACCAGAAAGCAATTTATTTCTCTACAATAAGTTTCTGATCCTTCATCCCTCTACTCTTTGAGGACCTTGACAGGTGGTTTTACAAAACTCACTAAGAAGCACGTTTCTCTAAAGGAAATATGCAAGGCCTTAAGGGATGAGTCCTATGTAGTGCATTAATTATTTTGCAGACTAAAAGAAAAATGATTCCTTGTGTCAGCAGCGTTACAAAGTATCACTTTACAAGCCAGTAGCACAATCGAGCTCCAAAAATCCCATGAAAGCTCCATTACTGATACACTGTGAGTCATTGCTGCTGGTCCTGCTGTTACATCTGCAGTGTTGGATAAGAAAGCACTTTGTTAAAGGGTAGGTGGTAGTGAATAATACAGTAATGAAAAGAGGATCTTTGCCATTCACCACTGCCAATCAACATGTACAAAGTTGAACAAAGGCTGTTCCATGTTTAAACTGTATGAGACTTACTTACTGCTGTCTCTCATTTCACTCATTTAACTGATGAAAACATCAATAAACCATTTGCATAAAGTATTTCTCCCACCTCTGTTCAATCTATAGATGCCTCTGAATCGAATTGTC
>JAQLOL010000012.1:16274442-16296066 GCA_029783665.1 Naso thynnoides
TACATAAACTGTAACCTCCTGGAGGTGTTATTTTAAGACTGGTTGTCACAAACAACAAAAAAATAGTCCAGTACACATATATTTTTAACATCAGATTTTCTTTTCACTGGTGCCCGGCACACAGATAGAGTAGCCTATCTCTTATTTCCATAAAACCCACATTTGTCAAATTATTTAGTCTACACCTTCAGCTTTCAGCTGTTAATACTGTGTGTTGGCCTGAACTTATCTGAATATATGAAAGTGTGTGTGTGTGTGTGTGTGTGTATGCATGCTCTATTTAGGCTTGTTTACTTTGAGGAAAGCGCTTCTTTCCAAAATGGTCCTAGCTCTGTTCCTGCGGCCACAAGAGAGGTAACCAGTTACACTGAAGACCCTCTCTGTAAATGCCTGAGAGGCTGGCATCGCCAGGAGGTCCAAGGCCAGAGGTTTCAATGTTGGAAACGCAGTGGAACACTTAGTTAACCAATACTCAATGCCAGATTCCTCAACCTCAGCACCAGTAGACTCAGACAGCCCCTCTTTATATTTTGAAATCTCCTGCCTAATGTCTGTTCTCTTGGCTGTCTTGGGCCTCGATGGGCGACTGAAAAACTTAAATCTACGCCGTTTTGTGGGGGTTAACTCTGGCACCTCTGCACTCTCATTTGCGACTTGCTCATCATCGGTCAACGGCTCTTCTAGTACTTGCACTCTTTGTGGCACAAGATGAGCAATGTAGTCCTCTGCCTTTCTGACAAGATTCTGTAATTCGTTGTCATCATTTTCCAGAAGGGTTTCAGCTACACAAGGGTCGACAAAGCATGCTGCTGCAGGAAGTGGTGAGAAGTTGTCAGCTGTTATGTCAAGAAACACACTAAAGCGCCTATCCATGCTGGACAGCATCTTCTGAGCCAGAGTAGCTGCATCTTTGTAGGTTCTCCCATGTGCAAGCGAGAACTCCGACAGGTGGTTTTTGAGATCTAGGAGTGCTGGCACAACAAGGGAAAGTGATTGAGTGTCACTTTCAAGTGACTTAGTGTGCTCCGCAAATGGCAGAAGAAGGTCTTTTAGTATCCCGATCTTCTGCCACTCACTGGGCTGCAGGTTGTCCCAACCCATGGACTCAGCCACAGCTGTGAGGTGCTCCTTGACTTCAAGACAGCGCGACATCATAGCAAAGCAACTTGACCACCTGGTGGGACAGTCTTTTACCAGAACCAGAGCACACTTCTGCAGTAGCCGCTCTGTGGCAACAGATGACTTTCTAAACTTGTTCACCGAGTGCCTCACTTTCTCCAAAAGCCTTCGGATTGAGGGTTCTTTTTGGACCATATTTACGACAAGCTGTATGGTGTGAACCACGCATGGGGTCCTCTCTATGGATCCGTAGTCGTATCTACATGGAAATATAAAAAAAAACAAAAAAAAACAAAACAAATGTACTTTTTTAACCATTTGAGCCCTTACATTATTGAACCAAATGAAATATTTCTAGTAGTTAACTTCCTATGAACTTATTTAGTTTTTATGTATATGAAATTAGATTATGACCAGTTTCATAAATGCTGAATGAATTAAAAATAATTGTTAATCTTTTACCTTTCTATAAAAAAATGACCAGCTACATAAATGTATAATGAATTTATAGCACAGTTTCATACACAGACTGACCTGTCGTCCTCCCCTTCCTGATCATCATCATTGACATCGTTGTGTTCCGCCTCTGAATCCTCTTCAGATTCAGAAGTTGTGGCATCTTCGGCATGCGTGTGGCTCTGGAACGAAGCCACCATATTGCTGCCATTGTCAGTAATAGTTGTGAGGACCTTTTCTCTGGGGATTTCCCATTCTTCCATTGACTCCTCAACAAGTGTACTAATTCACTCTGCGGTGTGAGGGTGAGCCATCTCCTTCAGGTTCAGGAGCTTGTGCTCAGCCTTGTTCTCCTCAGGGTTGAAGTAACAGGCGCTGACTCCCAGGAAGGATGCTATAAGCCCCCTTTTAGTCCAAATATCCAACCCTGTAGTTATTCTGCGTGCTGTGGTCAGGTTTTGTTTGATCTTTTCTTTCTCTTCTTTGTACATGTTTTCAATCAAGTTTAAAATTTTATGTCTTTTTGGCACTTTGAACTTTTTGTCCATTTTTGCCATCATGGTGATGAACTCCTCATCTTCGACAATTCGTGCTGGGAGTCCTGTGCGGCCTATCCACTGCGCTATTCCTTCCTCTTTGGTACGTTGCTCTGGGGAGTTGTTGTTGTACATCCTTGTGGCAAAGAAATCCTGAGCACTAGTTGGCTTGTCCATCTTCTGGGGCGGGACTTGCTTCACTGATGCTCTTTCTGGAATGTAGCACAGGAATAGATACAATATCAGGACAGAAGCAGCCTCTGGAAGATCTAACTATTGTAAATAAGTAGCATAAATCCTTGCTAGGATTTTATCTCAGGAAATCAACCTATATTGAGTGAGTGACTTGACTGTCCGTAAAAGAAAAAAAAAAGTCTAGGCTACATAATCAAAACACAAGTAGTCTAAGCAGTAGTCTCTAAGCAGTATATCTTTACATGTATGTATGGGTCTAGAATAAAGTATTCAAAGTGCTATGTGAATGACAAAACTAGCTAAAGTATTTGTCCAACAAGGGATGCTTAGTACACTTGGAGTCAGTGAGTCAGGTAGGAACTTTACACTCTCACACTCACACATACGTCATTAACCCATTTTTCACTCTCTCACAAACACACACACACACGCACACAGTCGCTAACGTCTACAGCTAGCGTTGAAATGTAAAATATTACCCACAGCCTCATAAGTTGGTATGAGCTTTCTAAAACAGAAAGTAACGTTACATTAATGTTTTGACTTACCTCAATTTCATTGTGGAATGCCTTGAGATGTCTCTTAAGATTCGTGGTGTTTTTTCCTGCGATTTTGTGGCCGCATTTCTCCCCGTCTTTTTCCACAATACATTCCGTTTTCTTTTCCACGTCTATATAATGAAAGTGTGTCCAAATATCGTTTCTTCTTTTTCTCCCAAAGACGAGCCCTGGCTGGCCGGCCATCAGTCCCTTTCTCCTTGTCACTCTTTTTTTCTCAAATTGTGCTAACCAAAGATTGCAGAGCGCTAACCCACCACTTCTGAATCTAAATAATGCCGCTAGTTGGGATTGAGGAAGTGACGTCGCCCAGCCCAGCGAGTGAGAAACAGGAAACAGAAACACACAGCAAAATAATAATAATAAATTGACTAAACAACGTTATAACATTTCGTCACGTCTCGTTTTGGTCAACGAATATGAAGAGACATTTTAGAATAGTTTTTATTTTATAAACCACATTTAGTCTTGTTTTTATTCGTCAACAATATGGAATTATATATTTAATTTTTGTTATTGTCACATTACCATCATTTTCGTTGCGTCTCGTCTCGTTTTCCTCACGTGATAAAGGTTCAGTGACGAAGATATTTCGTCATAATTTTCGTTGACGAAAGCAATACTAGTTACCATATATGTATAAGTATGACTTTAAGCCCAGCATGCAAAACTTAGACAATTGAAAAGTTCTTGTGGTGAATTTTGACTTTAAAAAAGAAAACACTGACAACAACTATTTCCGTGGAGGAGAAACTGTTTCTTTGGCATAATTCTCTGATACACTGTGACATGGGGACTTGTAGACTGCTTGACCTGCTCATTACTGACTTCTCATTATTTCGCTCTGTTCAGGTTCAGATTGAGGGACAGCAGGGTCAGTCTGTGGGCCAGGTTCTTCAGGTGGCCTCTCCTCAGCAGGACCTGCAGGGAATCTCAGCAGCCCAGCTTGTCCAGCAGGAAGAGCTCACAGAGGAGCAGCAGCAGCAGGTACAGAATTTGTTAAAACAACAACACATTTTTAAGTTTGTGATGCCTGGTTGTTGGTTTGTGACTCAGTCGACTCCATTCCACAGATTCAGGCCCAGTTGGTTGCAGCTGTAGCTGGAGGACAACAAATCCAGTTGTCAGGTGGCCAACAAATCCAGTTACAAGGAACGCAGCATATTCAGCTGCCAGGAGGTCAGCAAATTCAACTTCAGGCTGGCCAGCAGATTCAGCTGCAGGGTGGCCAGCAAATTCAGCTACAGGGTGGCCAGCAAATTCAGCTTCAGGGCGGCCAGCAAATTCAGCTACAGGGTGGCCAGCAAATTCAGCTACAAGGTGGCCAACAGATTCAGATCCAGACCATAGAGGCTATTTCTCCTTCACAGCAACAGGACTCTGTCAGTGAGGCGGAGAGGAGGTCTGCCACTGTCTCAACTGTTCTCCAGCCTGCCAAGAAGCGTAAAGTGGACGTCCCTCTAGCTGTGTCGTATGCCGTTCCACAGGGCCAACAGGTGGCCACAGTTCTAACCATCCCTCAAGGGCAGCAGCAAAGCTACGTGTCTCTGCGACCAGATTTGCTCACTGTCGACAGTGCTCAACTGTACAGCACGACAGGAACAATCACAGGTCCCACAGGTGAGACCTGGACCATCCCTGTGTATTCCACTCCACAGCAGCAGGGTGTAACTCACATTGCCATACCACAGGAGAACTACAACACAGTGCAAGTTACCACCACCAACGGTAAAGACAAAATGTCCCCCAGTTCCTCATCAAGGTCTGCAGATGTGCAGTCGGTCTCCACTGGGACACAGGAAGAAATAGTACAGACCCTGTTTCCAGCGCAGTTTATGAACGGGAACATTCACATCCCTGTGGCGGTGCAGACTGTAGGAGGGACTTACAACACTACACAGTCGGTACACATATGGGACCCAAATCAGCAGCAGGGCCAAGGAGAAGAGGGACAAGAACAACAGCTCCATCTGCAGGTAGGAACAGAGTTTTTCCTTAAAGCCACGCAGTAGAGCTAGATCAGTAGTATAACTGGAGCTTAATTTATACTTTACAAAATTACATTTATTGTCATGATAAAAGTGAAAAGTGCTAAGAGCAAAATCTGAAAACTTTCAACGAAGTTGCTGTCAATGTTTTTCAAATTAGGCCTTGGTGTTTGATTTGATCATTTTCAGTCTTTCTTTGAGAAAAATCATATTGATTATTACTACTGAATTACATTACTATCTAGTTCTAGTAGTACTATTCTGAGGCTTCTCCTCACCTCAGTGCCTGGCCATGTTACTAGTCTATTTACTGCATGTGTGAGTGTGTGTGTGTGTGTGTATTGGGGGGGGGGTGTCTATATATTGTTGTATGTTTTTGTCGTTTTCATTCTGTTTTATCTTGTGAAGCACTTTGTGTTGCATTTTCCTATGTATGAAAAGTGCTATATTAACAAGTTTGATTTGATTTGATTTAGTTCAATTAGAGAATAATGTGCAGTTCATCCTCATTGCCCTCTTTTCCCAGAAAGCACTGGCCCAATGTTTTATTTTTGTCTCATGCAGGGTCACATAGAGACCGAGGCTCATGCTGAACCGCCTACAGAGATTCTGGTTCCTGTCTGTCTAAAGCCAGAGGAAGGCCTAGAGGTGTGGCGCCTTTGGGCGGAGCGAAAAAACGCAGAGTTGAACAAGCAGGAAAACACAAAGCTTGCACCTATAGGACGTGAGTTAACTGATTGTCTGAATTCGCATTCATATGTGACAGTCTAACGCCTGGGACACACATCCTGTCTGCGCGGCAGCACGTCTGCTTATTTTTTTGGCGCCTTTTAAAACGGTATTAGAGCAGCCACACAGACACATGTTGGAAGCACATCAGCCGCACGTTGGCATCAGCTCAACACTTCAGCTCAGGAGGCACGCCAATTTTTTTTTTTGGCGAGACACGTTTTTCTCTGCTAAAATAGAGAAACAACCTGTTGACAGTCGCACTGACTTCATATTGGCAACATTCATTGTAGTTTCAACATTTCAAGTGTGTCTGTGTCTGTGCTTTAATGAATTTGGTTACTTTATAGTATTGAGAATTGTAATGTATCACTTAATGAGGCTGCTCTGTCAGAAAGTGATGGATCAGAGTTAATAAACTTGGCATTTAATGCTTGCAGCAGAAGGAGCAGCAGCATCGCACGTCCCAGTTCTTCCTCTCTCTCTCTCTCATAACACACAGTTTTTGTCTAAACTAAATATGAGTTAAATGCATCATATGTAATAAAATCAAGCACTTTTCATATTAAGGGGAATTTTAAAGGAAAACTACTATGTAGAAAGTAAGCAGTGCTGCCTGCAGCAGGACACAGCAGATCGTGCTGCAGAGTAGATACAAGATATGCATCCCGGGCATTAATAATACTGGTATTTGTCATCATTTTCTTACTCAAGCCACTGGAAACTATAAAAGCTCAGTTTTGTTTTGATTCCTGATTTGATGTTAGCTGTTCATTCAGCACTACTGAATAACAAGTATTCAGCTTAAAACAAAAAAAAGTCATTAAACGTTACAACACTGAACCTCTGCTCATCTCTCTGTGGGTGTGGCCAGGTCGTCAGCCCCTGCGATTTCAAGAAGACTTGGTGTCGAGTGCTGTTGCTGAGCTAAATTTGGGTCTTTCCCTGATGACGCAGGAGGCACGAGGATCAGACGAAGAACAGTTTACGTCCGATGTTCTGTACTATGTTTTCTTGTGTATACAAAAGGTTAGTATCCCCATGCTTTAACGTGTTTCTTGCTAACAGGCTTTACATATGCCTTTACACTTTATCCTATCCATTTCTTTCTGTAGTATCTCTTTGAAAATGGACGGGTGGATGATATTTTCTCTGATCCCTACTACACACGTTTTTGTGGCTGTTTACACAAAATCCTGGATGGTTGGAAACCCAGTGTCCATCCTTTAGGTAAGAGAGTGTCCACATTTACACTTGAATTTGATTGTTTTACACAAAGAATGACCTTATATGTTTTCATCTTAGGTTATGTCATTCCAAGTCATGTGACAGAGGAGATGCTGTGGGAGTGCAAACAGCTCGGTGCACATTCACCAGCCACATTGCTCACAACTCTAATGTATTTCAACACTAAGTGAGTAACCAGCTCTCAGCACAGGATTACCTGAATCTGTTGTCTTTAATGACACAAGAGATGTATTTCAGTATTATCATAAACATTGTTTCACAGGCATTTCCACCTGATGACACCTGAACAGCACCTGAAAGTAGCTTTCACAAAGGTCCTAAGAAACACGAGGAAGAACCCAGCTAATGCCAAGGATAAAGCAACCAGTATCCGCCTTCTTAAAGGACCAGGTCCACACAGCACAGGACAGAAAGGTGCTCGATACAGTTACCCTTATGTTGAAGACTTTCTGTGAATCACAGCCCGTGACGGCAGACATTGCTTTTTAGATTAGATTAGATTAGATTAGATAGAACTTTATTGATGCTTTATTGATTTGCTGATCTGCTGTGTGATGTCTGTTTCAGGAACAGATGAAATGTATGAAGAGCAAGTGGAGGACCCCGAAAATCCTCTTCGCTGCCCCATCAAACTGTATGACTTTTATCTCTTCAAATGGTGAGTGACACTCCATCATAACAGTTATGTGGAACTGGATAACTCTTCAGTACATACCCCCCAAAAAAATCTCCTGTTTCCTTCTGCAGCCCTCAAAGCGTTAAGGGACGCAACGATGCGTACTACATGACTCCCGAGCCCGTCGTCGCACCCAACAGCCCGATGTGGTACTCGCCGCAACCCCTCACAAGTCAGCAGGTTGAGCACATGCTTGCTCGCATCATCGTGGTCCGAGAGATCCAGGAGATCATCCAGACAACATGAGCTAAACCGAGAGGACTGACTGGACTCTATGAACTAGTTATCCAGTCACTGACTGTTGACTATGCAGTATCCATCCTGACTCTATAAACCTCAATAAGTCTGAATCAATCATCTCTCTGTGAGGAGTGTCATGACAGCAAAGATTATTTTTCTCCTCTTATATTTTCTGTTTCAGTTGATGCAGTGGACTGTTCTTTCTTGACTACCTTTGTAAGCTATTGCCTTTTGTAACCTTTAAACTGGCATGTAAAGGAGGCTTTAGTCTCACTGCTGCTGGACTATGATTGACCTGCTGGGCTGCTGCCCTCTGAGCTCACCAGAGGTGGTAAATGTTTGTGTAAAAGTCACTCTTACCAACATGATATGAGGATATAACCCTTCACTACTTAACCTCAGAGACCTTTAAGTATGTCTTACTTCTTTTCAAAGTCCCACTATGATACACCACACCTTCCTGGACAATTACAGGGACCATTTTCCACCACTTTGTTTTGTTTTTGTATATTGACTGCATTTTGGATCCTGCATCAGTATGTTCAAAGCTGAAGAACTTGTGCCTGTTTTTCAAAAACAACTTCATAATTTATGCTTGTGGATCATTCAGTGAGCTGAGCCTCGGATATTCACAAGGTCAAAGTGCTATATTGTAGTCATCCAGGAGAATTAAAACGTTTTTCTCAGGTCAAAGCTGATAATTGAAACACCAAACATCAAGGATATTTGCCAATTTATTCTGTGTGTATAATAGGTTATTAAGCAGAGTATGCAGATGGATGCATCTGTTAAGCTGACAAAGTATTAATCCTTGTATCAAAAGTCATGTTGAGTGTTAAATAATGAAAAGCATTTAGTGCTGTGCCATCTGTGGAAATGTTGACATTTGAAATAAGGATTAGCTATGGGCTTATGATTTTTTCATACCAACAGCGTCTATAGCCTAGCGGTGCCTCCCTTGAAATGACATGTACATTTGGATGATCAACACTGAGAAAAACACTTGTGATACAGTTCTGCTTCATTTGTTTATTACTAAAATGAGCTGTACAGCACTGTAAAGTCATTTTCCACACAGTCTTTCTGTGTCTGATCATTTTACAAAACCTCATGAAAACCACAGCGTAATATAATTTAAAATTCTATTTAACTTAAATGGCTCACATGATACACTTTTTGCCATTTGGCAGTCTGTAGTCCTTCAAAACTGAGACATCAGTTGGAGTCCAAAGAATTTAACAACAAAAACACAAATGTGATATTATTTCTCGTCCTTTTTATCAGGAGGTGTTAAAAGCAGTCTGTTCAATGTTTGCGTGAAGTATTTCGGCAGAGGACAAAACACACTGATGTCTGCTTCACTGAGTCCAGGTAGAGTCAGCTGTCGAGCCAGCAAATGAAGAGGAAGATACCGGATCTTGCTCTGTTCCAGTCCAAGCTTTCTCAGTACATGTTCTGGTAATTTCTGTGCAACAAAATGAACAAATTTGATAATGATAAACATTCAGTGACAGAAAAAACAAGCTGAGCTTTCACAGAAAATGTCACTTCATCAGTCCAATGTCTAAAAGAAAGAAAGCAATTATTTTCAGGGGATTATACACTAATGAAAACTTACTGATGAATGTTATATTTAATTTCAGCCATATTTCACTAAAAGACCCCATAAACTGGACCTTTAAAAAGGTCCTGTTTGGATTGTCAGCAGGATTGGTTTGAGAAAGAGTAACACCATAAGAGTTGTTTTTGCAGGCTGCAGCCTCAAAATCACACCTAATCAGAATGTTTGGCACATGGGAGGGGAATCGAAGTAGAGGCCGCCAGTTGGCTTGTTCAGGCAGATACAAAATAGTTTACAGTGTGACATTTGTCATTACAATAGACTCATAAAAGCCATATTTGGAACATAAGCACAAGTGAAATACTATTTGCCAGCTCGGTTACTTTGGCACTGCTCCCTTCTTCCTATTCAACACACTTGTATTCCTGTGTAGTTGTGAACATATTCTACCTGAGGTGCCAGTTTGCTCCAGTGGGAATATTTGTGGTCACCAAGAATGGGGCATGTCAGAGCAGAAGCCATGTGAACCCTCATCTGGTGCTTGGCTCCTGTTGCAAAAGAAATCAGGCAAGTAGAAAATGCACCCATTCTGCTTAAAAAGATATTCAACAAGCTAATTTTTGAAGTTATCTCTAGTGACAAGGTCCAAGGGAAAAAAAGGCAAGTCTTTGTACCAGTTAAAGGCTGGAGCTCCACCAAGCTGCAGCCACTGCTGCTGTCCAAGACTCTGTACTTGGTCACAGCAAGATGGGCGTGCCGATGGGCGCGGACTTTGGTCACACCATCACCTGCATCATTCATTCTGAAAAGAGGACTTAGAGCCATCTGAAATATAAAAATAAGTTATGATAAAGATGAAACCACACTTAAAGGTAGAGAAAGTAGAACTATCTATGTGGTCCAATGTATTCAATTTACTGTTTAACCCAAAACACCGAAAACAAAGCCAACCTTTGCATTTGTGAAGCTAAAACCAGATGCATTGGCTATTTATACAAATTACCAAAGCAGTTATGAAATCTAAGATGAATTTTCTATCAGCTGATTAGATGAGTATCACAGCATTAAAACCACAGAGGAGGAAACACCTTGTAGTGTGGCTGAGGCCCTGTGACTTCTTTCTCTATGACTGGAATGTCAATCACTCCTTCAGATGGCACAGGTACACCAACTGTGATGACCCTGAGGAGGAAAAGCAAACACATATTTGATAATTGTAGCATGTAATGTGACCGTAAGTCCTGTTCAACTGCCTCTCTACTGTCCTTATGCTGAATCTTACCAGTACTTTCTCTGCACTTGGTTGTTTCTGTGCAGGTCGAGTATGCGCTCCATTACTTCTTCTCTTCTGGCCAGCAGGAGAGCTCCTGTTATTTCCTTGTCCAATCCCAGACAGGGGAGCAGCTGGGAATTTGACTTCACCTTCATCCCATCCATCATTTTGGAGAGCACAGGAAGAACCGAGGAGATAGATGTGATCCCGGAATCATCTGAGGAACGGCAACAACAATCGCACATGTATTTGGTCCACGCACTTCAAACTTCAGCAGATTTCAGAACATTTCTGCCAGAATACACTAACGCCTCTTACTGCCTGTTCCAGTGCTGAAATTGCAATACAATGATGTACGAGGTTACAATCACTGAAAGAGAGTCCTATCGAATGTTGAAGCAGATTTATTGTATTTGCTGTTGTTGTACTGGCTTATCATCAGTATGGGTACATGCAGTATGCTGTCAATTTTGCAAGAAGAAATTGATTGCAATTGTCTGCAATTTCTGATTTTTTTTCCCCCTTCACAATCGTCTTTTGGTCATAAAAAAGAGAAAATAGTGACATATCACAATTCCTTTAAGTCAACAGTGACAAATTAAATTGCTGGTTTTGTCCAACAAAGAATCAGAAACACAAAGGCTTTCAATTAATTTTGTTGTTGACTGACAGAATGTTAATTGGCAAAATCTAAATGATGGGTTTAATTTTTGAAGCAATTCACGCAAATCACACAAAAAATGCCTTATTCACCTTATCAAATGAGTGAATGTAGTTATTTTCTGTGTTTTCTGTCTGAGTTTTGTCATGTTGGTTGGAAAACAAACGACATTTGATGAAGATACCATCTTGGATGTGTTAAAGATTGTTATTTCTTTACATTTTATTCAATTCGATTTAATCAAACAGATTAATCCATGAAGAAATAATTGCCGGTTCCTGTTCGAAAAATCCTGACATTTGTTAATGTGGTGTGAACGTCACTTGGTTTAAAGTTACCTCGGACAGGAACACCGTAAGGTTTGTTGATGACAACTACATCCTTGTCCTGGTACAGCACGCTTCTGTGGAGGTGTTTGGCCAGCACGTTAGGATGAACATTCTGAAGCTGCAGACTGAACCGTTTCAGCTCCATCACCCTCTTCTGCTGGCCGGTCACCGGAGGCTCCGCCGCCTGCGGCTTCCTCCTCTCCTGCTGGACTTTCCGGGCAAGGTCGATCGCTCTAGGCCGGGGTTTCTCTCCTGCATCTGGAGCTTGTTTCGCGGCGGAGAACTGGCCCCTACTGAACGACGGTGCTGCCACCGAACACCGGCAGCAGTTTGTCCGTGGTTTGACCGGAGAGAAGACGGTGTTCAGGCCGCTCCTCCAGCCCCCGCAGGCTATTCTTACACAATTATTCATTATGGAGCGTTAACATAGAGTTTACATTAGCTTGGAGACAGAAAAACACACTCCTAAGCGTGAAGCATGTTCTCCGTTAAAATACATCCGGGCCGCACCTTTCAAAATAAAGGTGGAAAAACGTTTGCTCGCTACAACTAAAAAGCAAGAAAATACAAAAAGAACATAAATAAATAAAATATTAATATTTTAATCCTGTAATGGGGATTTTTGCTGGGCAATCATAGCACACTTTGTTGTCACATACCTTATAGACATGATTAAACATAACCAAAAAACTACAATTTGTCCTCCCATAATTTTGTCAAGTTATTTAAAAACATACACCCTAACAAAAAATGGACTGAGCAGAGACGGTCACAGACAGTATAAAACACAGTAAACATTTTTCTGGCCTATAAACTGTTGTAAAACTATAGAGCAACAACTTCCTGTGGTTGTGTTACGTAACGTCCGCGTTGTTAAGACAGGTGTGTTCGTTTCTTGTTCGGCCGCCTTCCGACGTTGGCTGAAACTACTGAATGTAAAGAGGACTGGACAAGCGGCGCCCACCTGGCACAAGCCGAGTCCGTCGTTGTTGCACCGAGTTGGTCAATGATCGGATGTTGTAAACAACAAGCTTTGGTGCTACTGTCTTTTTTTGTTTTTTGTTCTCTGTAATGTGAGCATTTTGTTTATCCCCTCAGCGTCAAATGATGTTGCCCGTGCAAAAGACTCGCAGGCTTCGTTCAGCCTGAAACAGACGGATTTGGCGAAGACCGCAACGTTTTGATGTTACTGTGTAGATTTTTGTATTAAAACATTTCTCTGCAGACATGAAGATAACAGACGGCGTGTTACGGAGTTTCAGGGTTGCTAGAACATATCGAGAAAATTCCCAGAAGGTCAACTGTGTGGACTACAGCCCAAACGGCGAAAATGCCGTGTCGAGCAGCGACGACGACTGCATTGTGTTATATGACATCCGGGAGGGAAAGTGAGCAATGCGACCGACCAATATTATTGCACTAGTAGGCTAGTAAAGTAGTAAACATTTAACAAACTTCATAACAACACATATTCATATTTAAATATTTTATCCCATTTCAGACCTAGTAGGACCCTGTACAGCAAGAAGTATGGAGCCGACCTCATCCGATACACACATGGCGATTCACAGACGGTGGTGTACACCTCCAACAAACTGGATGGTAACAACCCAGAACCAGCAAAAACACCAAACAAGTCATGAAATAGCATTTAAATACACGCATAGTTGTTGCAATGCAATAAGAAGTTACTTAAAACTAAAAATCTGTTCATTTATTGCATTTTGTCTCGTAGATACCATCCGATACCTGTCACTCATTGACAACAAGTACATAAGATATTTCCCAGGTCACACTGCGAGGTGAGGAGAAGCACCGTTTTCACCAGTATGTCATCACTAAAGCAGCTTAGATGGGAACACAACGTATTCGTTTGGTCCTCCCTCATGGAGAAATACCAATAAATTTATGCCAACACTCTTTTTTTCTCTAACATTTGCAGAGGCAACACTTGTTCACCTTTAATCAGATTTTTAAATCAAATGAATGATCAGCATGCTTAAGAAAATACATTTTTGTAATCACCTTATACAAACATTTACACTGAATGTTGTAGAAATACACAAAGAAAGTATACTCTGTAAAAAAAAAAAATCTTAGCAAATCGCAGCAAGGTACCAAGTTCTCTATAGGCAACATTAGGTTTCCCTGTAACAGCCCTGTTTTAGTTCTGTTTTATCTTATTTTAAGTGATGGCTTATTCCTAAATATTTTAGGTTAACTTGCCTCCTTTGTTTTGTTTTGTTTTTCTTCTCAGAGTTATTTCTCTCTCCATGTCACCAGTGGATGAAACATTTATCTCTGGCTCGTTGGATAAGACTATCCGGATCTGGGACCTGCGTGCTCCAAACTGTCAAGTGGGTTGTCTGTGAACAGGCTGGAAAATGACACTTCCTCTGTTCTCTGCAGGCAGTTACTCAAATGTTTAATTACAGCTTCTGCTACAACTGTCAGACGTTAGCTTAAAGGACCGTACCAGTGCTATTACATGTCATTATTCTTTTCAACAGCGGCCACATAGGTTACAAAAACTCCACACATTTTTCCCAAAATAGATACTGTGTTTGTTTAAATTTTTTTCACATTTAACTCAGCAGAACTTAAACATGTGTGACAACATTAGTTAAAAGAACATCTGTGTAAAATTCATCCTTCATGCCAATATGCGAGCTAGGAAAGCAACACTTGTAAGGAACTATTTATCCAGGCGTAATAACTTTTGTGCTTTAGGGTTTGACAAATCCGCTGGGGAAACCTGTCTGCTCCTTTGACCCTGACGGACTGATATTTGCTGCAGGGGTGGAGTCACAGTCCATTAAATTGTACGACCTTCGTGCTTTTGACAAGGTAAAATGCAAATTACTTTATGTGTGGTTTGTGTGAGTGTTCCTGTATGCTTGGGGGAGTCAACCTTCACTCCTGCTGTATTGTTTTCTCCATTATACTGAATTAAAGAATGTATTTAATCTCTCTGTGGAAAGGGTCCCTTTTCCTCCTTTGAAACAAGGTTTAATCGTGTCTGTGACTGGACTGGACTCAAATTCAGTAACGACGGGAAACAGATTCTGATATCAAGCAATGGAGGGATGATTCGCGTCCTGAATGCTTTCAATGGATCTGTGCTGCACACTTTTTCTGTAAGAGACAAACACATTGCTGAAAGCCATCTGAGTTATGTCTGTTTGTATGTTAGTACAATAACTTTCAAGTAGCTGAAGGTGTTTCACATCTTTGTTTATTTTAAGGGCTACAACAACAGTAAAGGAATCTCCCTGGAGGCCTGCTTCACTCCCGACTCACAGTTTGTCATGATTGGTGAGCCTGAACGCCTCACCTATATGTTTTGTTTTCTTCCTGTAAGATCTGTGTTAAAATGTGTGTTTTGGTGCAGGCTCAGAGGACGGGAGAGTCCACGTTTGGAGCACTGAGAGTGGGATGAAGGTGGCTGTGCTGGACGGTAAACATCCAGGGCCCATCAACACTCTGCAGTTCAACCCCAGATACATGACATTTGCCAGTGCCTGTACCAACATGGTGAGACCAAACAGATCACATCAGTGTCTGATGTTCAGTCACTGCTTTGAACAGAGCACTCATTGGCATCGTTTTTTCTCTTAACAGACATTTTGGCTTCCATGTGTCGATGACTTGTAGAGGGAAGTTGCCAAAGTGAGACCTTGTTGAAAACACGTCACAATCCTGGAGTGATGGAGGATTCCTTTTTATCTTTGCCTGATAAGAACTTCACAGTCTAATGGTTCATCTCTGAGGACCTGGTTTTTTAATACTGTTTTTTTTAAAACGTTTTACCTGCAGTATTTTTAAACTTTGAAAATGGATGATGAAGCCATGGCAAAACCCGCCTACAGTACAGCCTGTTACAAGTGGATTTTTTTTTAATTAAGGTACATCACATTCCGTTAATATTGTTACCCTTTATCTTAATATTTTATGTGTATATTATCAGTATTTTACTGAGAAAATGTTTCATAATAAACTTTTTTTTTAATAAAATAAGATTTATTGTTTTTTTCATCATATATCAAACAAATCTCTATATGCAGCATGATGGAGTTTACTGATAACTATTTTCATTATCTGACAAGTTTTGTTTTTTTATTTATTGATTATTTGGTCTACAAATGTCAGAGAATAGAGAAAAAATGTGAATCATAATTTCCTGAAGCAGTCTCTTTTTCTATGACTTGTTTTTCTGACTTGTCGAGATCTCAAAAACAAAGACGAGGAAGAGCAGTGAATCTTTATCATTGTCAAGCAGTAACTAGGTCAGTTTTAGCTTGTGTTGTAATGACATAAAATATAATTTAACAATTATCAAAAGCAAACGCAGATACATTTTGTTGAATTTTGCAGCCTTACGTTTAAAATAATTGGGTCACATCCACTGAGAAAATTTTTAATTTTCACAATTTTAGCAGTACTAAAAAGACTGAAAGATTTCACAAGTCTGTCATTGTATGTGGATAGGTAAAACTGTAAACATAGAACACTTCTCATAGATATGTCTTTTATTGATAAAGTGTCTGACAACAATGGCACATGAGCTAACAGAAGTGCAAACAGAAGTGCAGTGTGTCAGTAAACTGGTCTGTGAAGGAGGTTGTGAGTGTGGGAGAAACAGACAGATTTGATCAAATTGATAAATAAGTGTGTTCCCTCTGTGCACATAAATTGTGTCTACCTGTAGCAAGGCAGAGGGGTGGGGGGTTCTTTTGAATAATGTATAGATGCTTGGGTTATGTACTCACCACTGAGTGAATAATACATGATCCCATCACAGATAACCTCACAACTCCACACATATCTTTCTCTCACCTGCAGTACCTCCTTGTGTGTGTGTATGTGTGTGCGCGCGCTAAAGATGTGCACACTGTGCTGATTAGTGTGAATCCACAGGTCCTAGAGTACAGCAGTCGTCCCTCCTCATGTTCACGCAAGTCTTTTGGAGCTCTTTGCTCTTAACTTTGTAATAAAAGCCGTCTATATGTGCCATAAGTAGACATTCTCTCTTTGCTAGTGTGCAGAGGTGCCCCATTCTTCCCTTTTCATTAACTGCTACAGGTAGCTTTGACGATTAAAATGCACAAAAGGAACTGACCACAAATACATGAAACCCCCTTATCTTTGGTCCATTGAACAGTGCTGAAATGAAGTGGTCCGTTTCTTGCTTGGTGTCACATTTCTGTGACCAGGTGGCTGGAATTTGAGATCATGCCTGAGCAAAGCTGTCACTCTGCGTGAATGAGTGATAAAATGTCGTTACATGTGGTGCACTGACAGCATCTCAAAACGCTGTACTGGCCACTGCTGTCAGGAGCGCCAGATCTATGCACAGCTTAGTTTCTTCCACGCGCACACCGTACAGTGGAAGACAGCGTGTGACCTGGGAGAGGCTCCCCTGCCGAGACTCTTAAGTTGTCGTCATCGATACGCAAAGAGTTTTAGATCAGCGGTTAGGGTGGCATATCCACTGACAGACACGTTATTACTCATCAGCCACAGTTCCGCAGATTGTATTTCAAGTGTTTGGAGTCTCCCTGGTCACCCTCGGGGCGTTTATGTCACTGGCGCTTGTGGGTCCATCTGTCTGCTGTCAGTGTAGAGGCAGCCTACCTGCTGAGCAAGAAGTGTGAGGACACAGAATCTTGGACCTGGAGTTTCTTGCATGAGAAGAGAGTGAAGTGACTGCCAAAAGATGTCACACCAAACTGGAATTAATGGTAAGTTCTTTTTTATTTGAAGGAAAAACTCTGTAATTCACCTTAAAGCAGGCTCTTTTAGTGCAAGTCTGGGCGTCCCCCAACACAATTTGAGTTCTTTTTTAATTTTCTTCTGAGCTTTTTTGAGACATTAAAAAGACTCTCACAATTTCACTGATGATATATTCTGATATCCTCAAAAATGGCATTTAAAATAGTCTAAAAGTGGTCTCTTGTTGGTATAAATAATTATGGACCAGGCCTCCATAAATGGCCTGTATACAGCTGATTTGTAGTTCAAATATCTGTCTGCTGTGTTGTGATACCTGTGATTGTGTTATTCAGCACCTACAGGACTTTATGGCCTGTTTAAGAGATTCCTGTATACCTGTGTTATGGCATTTGGTAATTGGAGCGTATGGGGACGGGCTGGCAGAAGAGTACCTCTCTCACCTTTCTCACCTGCTCTTACATCATTTATGAGAATGCTGCATTTGGTTACAATGGTGAGGAGGAAGAAGGAAAACCAAAAAAATAGCTGAATCTAGATTTCTGTACCAAAATGTCATTCATCAATTTGAAATTTGTGGATGACGTTGTTTTAATTTTTCAGATTCAAATTTTGTTGCATATGTTGCCTCTGAGTCCCTTTAGGTGACGGCATGACTGGCAGTGGATCAAATTTTCTCCCTGAAGTGAAGTCTCAGGTTATTACCTGCTCAACTCTGTCTCACTTGCGTTCAACCCCCCCATCCTCAGTTTTGACTTGTCTGCTTATATCTGGTTACTTCAGCAACACCCGAGCTGAAAGAGTTTCTGGCCCGAGCAAGGGGAGGTGCCATCAGAATAATGAAGATAGTCATCAGAAACGGTAAACATGAATTGTTTCTTGTGTTCAGAATGATTTGATTTGTTCTGAATCCTGAGATAAGTCGAGCTGATGCAGGTTTTTTCTGCAGAGGAGTTGGTGTTGGATTGGTACAGAGAGCCAGCACAGAGCTGGGACAAGGATTACGACCAGTTCCTGCTTCCGCTGCTCACGCCTCAGGAACCCTGCTACATCCTCTACCGTCTGGACTCCCAGAATGCACAGGGATATGAGTGGATCTTCATCGCCTGGTCACCTGACCAATCACCAGTAGGTCCCATGTGTGGAGTGGCTATGTCAGTCAGCGATAGTTTTAAATTTAGTCAGTCTGCAGCAACACAAAATATCTGTCTGATCAAAAATGACATGCCTGAACACTTTTCATTAACTGAAAAAATATCAGGATGACCCCGTGAAACAAACTCACACAAAACTAAATTCAACCTTTCTGCAAAACTATGATTAAAGTTAAGGTTTGGTTGCATTTTAAAGTTGTTTTTTATGGTCAGGCAAAAAAATGTAAATGCATATTTGAGCTTGCTTTTTTTCCCCCCCAAAGTAGTAACAGTTACCACAACTGTTTGAAAACGTTTAAGACAAGGATGAAGGATTTATTGGCGATATGGTTTTACACACACATTTCCTAGTGATGACTTACTAAATATACCAAAAATTAACCACAAAAGCAAGGCACAACTGTTTGGAACTCCTGCCTCAAATAAGATGGGCAACATCAGTTACAGCTGAAAAACATATTTTTATTATCTTGCTTTTAATGAACTTTCACCTTTTTAAATACCAATGTTTTATTTGATATTTCTTTTACATTTTTATACTTACTATTAACAACCTTTTTTACTGTTATTGTTTTGTTGAGTAGTTTGATTGTAGAGAACTTTGAGCTGCATTTTATGTTATAAAAAGTGTTATATAAATAAAGGTTATTATTATTATCATTAATATTATATTATTAAACTTATAGTGGGATTTTTGTTCAGTATTAACATCGTTCCAACTTTAAATTACAATTACAGACAAAACTATTGAAAAAAATCAGAAACTAAAAAAACATGGCATGCTTTAACACATGAGATATTCTGCTTTGAAGATCAGTTTGTGTTGGACATTTTATGACGAAAAAGAAACAAGTTATTAGTTCTTACAATGAGATCTTATCTTTCTTCCTAATGAAAAGCACAGATTCAGTAAAGGTGCAAATATTGTACAATAGAAAATATATAATATAATATAATATAATATAATATAATATAATATAATATAATATAATATAATATAATATAAGTTATTAAACATAGTTTTAAAAGAAAACAGATGGTGTACAAAAAACAAGTGTAATAAAAAAAAGAATATATCAAACATTCAAAGAAAATTAAAACTCAAGTAAAATCAGTTAAGTCTGCTCTCAGTGTATGTGCACTGAATGTTGGACCATGATTTAAACTAGTTGTTATGTCACAAAATTATCTTGCATGTAAACGTCTTAAACTCAGGTATAGCTGCAGAAAACCTTTCCCCCCTCAGCAGCTTAATGTGTAAAACAGTCTTCTGGTGTGAAATGCTGCACATACATCACTCTGCACATGAAGCTCAAACATGAAGATAATTGACAGTAAATAATAAATTTTTGGTTGAAGGGATTTCACAAACTACCAAACCTTAACTTGACACAACACAGAACAAAAACAATGAAAGAAAAACATCACCCATGTTCACAACATCCTCCTGTCTGTCATGGTACCTGCTAGGTGAGGCAGAAGATGGTGTACGCAGCCACCCGTGCCACACTGAAGAAAGAGTTTGGAGGAGGTCACATCAAAGATGAAATGTTTGGCACAGTCGAGGTTAGTGAAATCTCTCCAGCACATCTGACGAGTGAATCTTTACCTGCTGCTGATGAAGCACATCCTGTCTGTGTGCCTGTTTTGCAGGACGACCTTTGCTTCCAGGGATACCTGAGACACATGTCCTCCTGCAGCTCCCCGGCTCCATTCTCAGCAGCTGAGCAGGAATTACAGCGAGTCAAAGTCACAGAGGTGATGATTAAACAACGCCAACTGTCTAGTACAATACGAACCAAATACTCCATGTGTTACATTCATTATGTGTACTCATTCTGTATGCTTCTGCTTTACTCCTGCAGGACAAGGTTGTGTGGGTATGTGGACTTTCTTCCTAATACAAAAGTAAGTGTGTGTGCAAAAAGAAGAGACAAGAGGACGGATTTTAAAACTGCCTCTAATGTCCACAGGATGAGCGTCGACGCATTGGGACTCCAACAGCACGAGCCAGGGTCTGATGCAATCTCTTTGACTCTCTACTTTTATTTTCTCTCATATGTTGGGGACAAACCAGCACTGAGTTTTCTACGTTTTATTTCCATCCTGCAGGTAACAATGGAGTTTGGTTTAGACAAAAGGGCACAGACTCTTCAAGGCCTCGCATTCCCATTACAAGAAGAAGCCAAACGAGCTCTGCAGCAACTCAAGCAGAGACGCATCAACTACATACAGCTGGTGAGCCCCCACGAAAACCTTAATTACTCATTACACAGTATGGAGCATGTAACATATTCCCTGGAAACAAAAACTAGCTGTCAGGATCTGTTCCTGAAACAAGATGTGTGTCCATGTTAGTCAGTGAAATTGGCTCTGCATGACTTGACCCCTGGACAAAGCTTGTTTGTACATGTTGTGCTACAGAGGCTGGACGTAGAGAAAGAGACCATTGAGCTGGTTCACACCAAACCTACAGAGACCCAGGAGCTTCCCTACAGGATTCCCACAGATTCACCCAGATACCACTTCTTCATCTTCAAACATTCCCACCAGGGCCAGCTCCAGGAAGCGCTGGGTCAGTACAAAGCCTCACTGTCGTTAAATATAATGTGCATAAATAATCTTGCTTTCTATTTTAAAGAGACTGCAGGGATTTCTATGGAAATTTATGGAAATTATTGTATATTAGATCACATCATACATCACATCCTGGTCAAGTGACACCATGTGAGGCCCCACCTCTAAAGCTGTAAAGATGTACTAATATAAGCAGTGTTTTATGTATATTAAAGTTGAGGTAGGCAGTTTGTTTTTGGTATCTTCAGGAAAAACGTCCATAATAACCTTTCAGCACATTGAAATTCAGATGGTTTGAAAGAACTCTAGACTTCTGTACCTCTCCTTGTCCGTGACAGGAACTGTTCAGCCAATCACAGTTCATTAAAGAGAGTGCATGTTCCTATTGGTTGCTCTATGCTGCGCTTCCTGGCAACAGGTGGTGTCGCTGTGAGCTGATTGGTTGTTTAAACAAGTGACGTGCCTTAAGTTCCAAAACTGGCCTGGTCGCAGTGAAGACAATCTGACGGCGGTGACTCAGGGTGACTCAATAGTGCGGTATTATTGCACACCCTCTATCACTATCACAAGCAAAAAAAAAAAAAAAAATCCAAGA
>JAQLOL010000012.1:16328545-16357413 GCA_029783665.1 Naso thynnoides
TTAAAGCTTTTTTTTTTTTTTTTTTTTTTTTAATAAATTGATGAGATCGAGAGAGGCACATCCCGTGTAACTGTACTCTGTGTACCGCATCAAAGGCCATGTTGAAGCTGACTGCTGATAATTGTCAGGGAAGAAGAAAATGCATGTTTGCAGGAGGACACATGAATTGTCGGACGGGTTGCATGTTGTGGGGACTTGGCCTTGTGCACTGCAGCAGCTCACTGCGACAGAGAGCAGCAGTAGGATAGGACAGGATGGGTTCATAGAGAATAAGATATGAGACTGGACAGATGTGGGAAAAGACAAGATCAGCAAGGACATGGAGACAGAAAGCCATTGTTCGTGCTCAAATTAAAATGTTCTGCTTCTGCTTCAAGAGTCATTCTCAGCTTATCCTTGTAATTGTGTGATAAGTAGCAACTTCCTTCCAAAAAAGCTTTTGGTTTTCATGCAGTCACACCCACTTGTGCTCCTCAGTAAGGACGCTCACAGTGAACTAGTCAGAGCATGTACTTTGTGAAATCCCAGCCTCTCAGCAGGAATGCTCTCTCTCCTGTTGTTAATGACACTGGCTGTGGAGGTTTAATGAGCCTGAAGTGATGCCTCGCTGAGTGTGTGTGACACTAGTTTAAAAAGGCTGTTTTTTTTCTGTTAGATAACTGCCCCAGTTTGTGTCTGCCCGGAGTCACACATGTCCCTGAGCCACAGCTCGGCTCTGTTTTTGTTTAAAGTTTAATAATTACGTGAATGAATTTTTAATTTATTCACCCCCACCCACCCTCTGATCTCTCTTTCTCCTGCAGGCTCCCGAGCAGGATGAGGTGCTGCAGTCCATCGACCGAGCAATCGAAGGAATCCACAATGTGGCCTTAAAGAATGGAGGCAAATACAACCTGGAACAGAGAGACGTCCTACAGTGAGTCAGAATGCACACAAGAACTGTCAGATAACGTGTGCTGATTCTGATGTGCTCTGTTCTGTGTATGAATCCGTGTTCGCCTCTGTTGCAGGAAGCTGATCCATCACAGAAAGGAGACCCTTGCACGACGAAGTTCTTCTTCCCTCAGTAGCAAACAAGGCCTCCCATCCTCCAGCAGTGACATATCTCTCAGTCAGACTCCTCCTACACCCAATGGCCTTAACCGGGAGTATGGACGACAGGGAAACATGCCGTTATCAGGAAGCATGGACAATATGCAGGGAGAACAGGGCTTTTATCAGGTAATACATGGATTCAGTGTTTTATATGGATAAAATATACAGGATTCAAGCAGTTATAGAGGTTTTATACACTCTTTAATACTTATGAGCCATTTTGCAAGCTTACAAAAATATTGAAGTATCCTTAAGGTCATTTTTTTTCTTTGTCTTGTTTTTCTTTAATTCACAACTTTTACATTTTGGGTTAAAAACTTATTTTTCCTTTTTTTATCTCCTGTCATTTTTATATTTTGGCCCTATTTCCCTATTCTTATTTCTGTGGAAGGCTTCTGTCTTTATTTTGCAAAGTGCTTATAAAGTTTGCTTGCATTTTTACAGTCGTAAACTGCTAATGTCTCAGTTTGAAAACATTCTCAAGACTTATTAATATTAAAGGACCGTACCAGTGTTACTACATGTCACTGTCCTTTGTCAATGTCGGCCAAACAGGTTACATAAACACATTTTTCCCAACATAGCTTTATCTATGAGATATCAAGCTTGTTTACATTTTGTCCATTTTCATGAAACATTATGGAAAGTACCTGAAAATGTGTGACAACATTAGTTAAAGGGAATGTCTGTGTCAAAATCCCACTTTACACTAATATCCAAACTAGATAGACAGCACTCGTAAGGAACTATTTTTCCAGGTGCAATAACTTTCGTCTTAACGGCTCCCCTAGTGTTTTATACCCAGTTTCAACATGATGGCACTGAATGGGGTTTAAAAATGCAGTCTGAGATCCACTAAAGTATACACACGGTCGATTTTAACAACAATGTTTGTAGAAGATTGCGGAAATATCTGCTAATGGCGAGAGATCAAAATTAGACTGGTTTGGTCCTTTAAGCACAATTAAAGCAATACCACACCACAAAACTATTTTTTGTGCATCAGTTTCTCACCCTTAGATGCCTTGAATTGAATTTTTTTTCCTCCACCATTATTCCACAGTCACCTGATTTCTTTTCTTTCAATGCTAGTCACTCAGTTTAACTGCTTTTGCTGGCAGCCTACGGAGATTCAGTTTCAAAATATCATGACCATCTAAAAACATCCATCCAAAAATCTCAAAAGCTTCACATGGTATAATCCAAGTCTTCTTTATCGTGTTGTTTGCTCAATACTCAAAAACATTATTGTTATTTTGGCTAAAAAGTGACTAAATCTGATGTATTCAGTTCAAGGCTCGCTGTTGTGTGCCCGACCAAGTGCTTGTATGAGTGTAATCGAGCTTGAGTGATAAATTCTGCCTCCCTCTTGTGGAAGTATTAAGTCTACGACATGATAAAGAAGACTCAGATTATACCACGTGAATCTTTACTGAGATGGATGTCTTTAGATGGTTTTGGATGTTTTAGAACTGTATCTTCATCTGCTGCCAGCAAAAGCAGCTAAAGTGAGTGGCTCTAATTTTTGAAAAAATCAGTTTACCGTGGAATAACGCTGGATGGACAAAACTATATTTTTCAGCTCAAGACATTTAAGGGTGAGTAATTATTACACAAAAAATTGTTTTGTGGTGAAATATCACTTTAATGTACATTTATATTCTACCTCACAGACCAGTGCAAACAGGGATTGTTGCTTAGTTTATCAGAAAAAAAAAATAAATAAAAAAAAACCCTAAATATTTTTTTATTATGGTTGAAATGTCTCTTTGGCCTTCATCAAGATGTAACAGAGTCGATCATGAACAATGTCAAACTGGCAAACCAGGAGCACTCCTCACTGATTATACCTCATGGTATCACCTCTCTGACAGCTGTGACGAAATAATCAACAATACGCTCATTTCCTGCTGTACAGGACCATAAACACACACACACACACAGCATGATCTCAGATGTATTTGGTGCACATGGTCTTCTTCACCTCCTATGTCTCCTCCTTCAGGTGCCTCCTCAACCTCGACGTGCGGCTCCAATCACGCCGCCTCCTCCTGAGAAGCAGCGAAACAGCCGGCGTCCAGGTCAGAACTCAGACAGCAGCAGCGTGTTCACAACATTACTGACATGTTTTTCACTTTCCGCTGCTGCTTTTAGCTGATGCTACCTGCTGCAGTTCTGCACTTTGCATGCACACTCTATTCTTAGTCAGGTCATTCCTTTTCACTCTCCTCTCTGTAACTGGAGCTCTTTCTCTCTCTCTTTCTCAGCAGAGCCGGAGGTCCCCTCCAGAGGGTCCTCTCTCCCCTCGTCCCCCGCTCCCTCCCTCTCAATCAGCACCACCTCTTTAGAGTCTGGCTCCTCCCACTCACCGGTTTCCTCTGATGTCAGCCTGCCAAGTGCTTCCAGCACTCCGCCTCCTCCCGTGCCATCCCGTGTGAAGCCCTCTGCGCCGCCTCCAGACATGTGTCCTTCAGAGTCCCCCCCTCAGCCAACTCCTGTGAAGAAGAGCCCGGCTCCACCGCCCCCTCAGCCCACCCCTCCTTCAAAGCCCACTGTTGAGGACCAGACGGAGAGTGAATGGCCTGTTGCCCCCCCATCTGTTGCTGAAAGCCCTCCTGGCAGCCCCACCAGCTCTGAGCCGGTTCCCATGACCATTGGGGCTGAGCTGATCGAGCTGGTACGGAAGAACACGGGCTTGAGTTATGAGCTATCGCGGGTCGCTGTTGGTGTGGTGGTCGGCCACCTGCAGACGACCTTACCTCAAGCCTCCTCCGCTTTGGAGCAAGTCCTCCTCTCGCTGGTGGAGAGCAAGGTCAGATTTGTTTTCATTACATCATGCAGATTCAGCATCCTGGAGCGTCGCCAGCTTAAAGGAGAATACCAGTGTTGTTTGGAGTCACAGCTCAGTTTGCGTTTAGCTGACTTGTGTCAAGGTGGAGAGAGACCCAGGGGACAGTTCGCACAGAATCACTTCCTGTTTTCAAGTTCAAGCTTTGCATTGTCAAACCAAGCCTGAAAAAAACTGCTGGTTCTTTTTTGGCAGACATTTCTGTTTCTATCTCTGGGTGTGAGGTGGTTGACAGCGTGTAACGTAACCTCAAACAGCAACGCTGAAACCTTTTTGGCTGTGTACACTCAGTTCTTGCTCATCAGAGTACAAAGCCTGAGACACACTGTCGTCTGGTGGAGGCCTCAAAGTGCTTTTAGATACCAAACAATCAACTTGAGCTTATAAAACACTGATAACACAACATGTAAACAAACTGATGGTTGTAGATTTGATGATTTACAAGCCCGTATATGTGGTGCTTAATACTTTTTAAGTCAGTTACTGCAAGGTGTGTCCTCTAAAGATAAAAAAGCGTTGACTCACCAAATTTGCTTTCATAGCGACAAATCAAAAATACCCTCCTGCTCTGCAGTTAAGAGTTTTTAAGCATCTCTCAGCTCATTGGAAATTTATACACTCACCTTAGCGTCCAAATAACATTAAAATGCTCCTAATTCCACACAGAAACACTGCTGAATACTTGTTTTGATAGGTAAAGCAGCTACTTATCTGTGAACATGAAGCGTTCCTCTGTACTGGCATTTCAAGTTTAAAAAGAAGCAGGAGTGTCACAATGTTTTTTGTCACTGTAGGACTTGAGTGCAGCGCTGCCGCAGGGTCAGGTGTGTCATGACGAGCAGAGGCTGGAGGTGATCTTCAGTGACCTGGCGCGTCACCGGGACGACTCCCAGCAACGAAGCTGGGCGCTTCACGAAGACCACGCGCTCATTGCCTGCTACTTGGAGGAGCTGCTGAAGATCCTGGTAGGATTCAGGGAGAGGTTTCAGCCTGTCTGTGCTGTCTATGTCTGTTTCCTTGTTAATGTGTAAGAAGCTGATTGATGCGCTAACGTAATGTGTCACACATGTAAAGATTGATTTCCCTGATATTTGAATGTTTTCAAGACTTAAGTTGCAAAGTGCTTCTTAATAAAAGCATCAAACAAGCAGGATTATAAAATTGCCCTGTCATACCAAGGTCACCTGCCAATGAAAAAGTCAATAAGAATATTTATTTATATTTCTTATGCGTGATGCAATCAAAAGTTTTTCATGTTTCCATGGCTGTTTCCTTGGCAGTATCTGAGGGTTTAAACAATAAAATGAAATTGGCTGGGCCTGGGTAACAGTTGATTGGCCACACATTTAATTTTGTGAATAGCTTAATGGCTTCTCAAATACTTTTACTGTGACACATGCGTGGTTCTCTGCAAAAAATACACCTGAAAATGACCTGCATGTGTTGGTGTGCGGTAAATGAAACTCTGTCTTCCTCTGCATTTTAAAAACATTATGAAATCAAGCATTGAATCTAGATAAGATGAAGAGATGAGGAATGTACAAACTGCATGTCAAGCCATTTTTAGTAATAGCAGATTTATTACACGAAAAGCAGCTATATTATTGGACGGGCCCAGGCAAGAAGTTTGTGGGCCCACCAATACATACGTGTCTGCCTGGAACATTCATTGCAATCCCTTAAAATTCTAATACAATGGGAACCATGTTCAGTACTCCAGTAATGTAGACAAACCTGAGACACGGCTTGGCGACAAGTGACAGAAGGAGATACAGTTAAAAACAGTGAATATAATTTGTATATTTAACAACAAGACAAGATAACTCTCCTGCTGTGTTATTGTACCCAAATCAGGATCAAGGTATTTATGAACAAATGACAGGTTGTGTAAACTGTTGGCTGAAACCTGAAGTACATACATAAAATGCGAGATGACTGCTTATGTAATTCAAAGTAAGTATGTAAGTAAGTAAGTTCGGAGGGGCGGTGCACTTCTTACCACTTTTGTTACAGCTGCCTCCTGTAGTGTTCAGAGGAAATAAGATTTTCTCTGTTTGTTAAATGTAGTTCAAATGTGAAAAGTGAACCAGTGCATAAATTTAGAATGGACAACTGACAGTTGAGCAGTTGAGCACTGAACTGTTTTGTAGATGTCCTATATCAGGATGTAATGGACGCCCACTGGCCAATCAGAATTGATTATTCACCCAGACCATGTTTTAATTTGTATTTATGTGTACATAATGTAACCTGTTAAAATGCACTGTAATAAATAGACATAGGGTTCAGGCAGCGTTATGCCTGGAGAGACAGTTGTCCTTAAGACCTGTAAAATATATCAGACCTCTACTTTTAATTCTATCACCGCATGATCCGCATTATCATAATATGAAAAGTTTTCTCCTGGGATAAATCTGTGGTGTGTACCCAGGACTGCCAGCTGTCGTACTGTAAATACCAGACATGTTTGATAGGATCAGACCGGCTCAGACGACTTTACAAATCCAACAGTGTGGTTAAAGACCGAATCTGTAAACTCTTCAGGCTGCCAAATATTCTTTGTTGGCAGCTTGTCTCGCCCAAAGCTCAGCTCAGGGTTTGGACGTCCAGATGAATTGTTTTAATGGGTCCCATAATCCTCTGGTGATGACTGTCGAACAGATTATGAGTTTAAATAGTAATGGTGTTTTCATTTTACTCCTGTTAGAGCTAAAAGCCTTTTTTTGCTCCTCAGACTGATGCTGAATCAGAGGTGTGTAAGAGGATGTGCAAGGCCAACCACTGTGAGAATGTGCTGTCACTGGTTACATATTATCAGATGGTAAGAGACTGTAATCTGTCAGATCTTTACGAATATTTTGTTTAATGCATTGTGTAGTTGTTAAACAGTATGTTACTGGATAAATAAAGCATCGTGGAGAATCACAAATTCATCCAGTTTTTAGTCTGGATGGCCCGAGTGGAAGTTAAGTCTGCATCATCACAGTGTCAGTGAGCATGTTGGTGATGTCCAGTGAACATTTGGTCCTTGCTGGCTCATTTATCCCACTACGTGACCGTGCAGGAGCATCGTGTGTCTCTGCGGCTGCTTCTGCTCAAAGTGTTTGGGGCAATGTGCAGCCTGGATGCTGCTCTCATCTCCACCCTCCTCAACTCCATCCTCCCCATGGAGCTGGCCCGGGACCTACAGACTGACACACAAGGTGAAAATATTTGCTTTTCTCTGTCTCCTGCTCATCTGAAGCACGCTCCAAAATAAATGTTATCGTTGGATTTACTATTTCTTGTTTTATTTTTCTCTCCTCAGAACACCAGAAGATGTGCTACACAGCTTTGGTACTTACGATGATCTTCTCAATGGGCGAGCAGGTGCCATATCATCACTATGGTATGTTTTAAAGCTGCTGTTTTATATCAGCGTTTCACGCCTCACCACTGAACAAAGTGATCTTCTAAAAACATGAAAAACAACTTTGCTGCATGGCAATGCATTTTCTACTTTGTCCGACAGATTATAAAAGCTTTTTCTTAGCTGAACTGATCTAAAAGTTTAACATACTTGCTTCAGTCAATCAAACAACTTTATTAATCCCACTAGGGGTAGTTAGTTAAAAGCAGCATGTTCAAGACTACAAACAAAATACAGACACAAAAACGCATAGCAGCATCCATGACATGGCCATACAAGTGCACCGGACGCTAAGGAACCAGAATAAAGTGCAATGTGAAACACCAATAATAGATACAAGGTACATCAGGCACAATACAGGTAAGACAATATAGGGAGCTTAAAAGTCTGACTGACAAAGGCATAAAAGATTTGGCATGGCATGGCATTTACTTTAATTAGTAATTTAATTTACTTTAGTAATTAAGACATTATGCCTTCTTGCATTCAGAACACTTGAATGCGGAGTTTGTTGAGTTTCTGCTGCATGTGGTGGAGGACGGGCTTCCCTCTGATCCCACGGAGCAGCTGCCTGACATCTTCCTGAACCTCGTGCTGGCCTTCAATCTGCACCACACAGGTGAGAACAGCCACTCGTAGCAAAAACACAGAATGTGAAATAAATGATTGCTGTGTGCCATTATTCATACCAATTCCAGAGGTTTAGTATTGTGCACTCTGGTTCATAGACACAACACCACCATCTTTCATGTTTTTATTAAGGGCCCAATCAGACCAAATCAGGAAGTGCATCAAAAATGGGAATCTTCATTTTCATGTGGGTGGTCTTACTAGGCTACATAGGACCAAAGGGGGTCCAAACAAACACAGTGGCCCTGTGATGCAAAGCTGAAGCAAAGTTTGCTTTTAGAGGAACCCAACCCAAAGTCACGCTTCAGTGGCTAGCTGAGCTGAACAACTCTGTCACGAGGAAACAGACAAACTTCATTTGCTTTTAAAGATGGGCTGACGCTCCCACAGCTCCACGCTTGTGCTATTCCTGTTACATTAAGCCAGAATTTTTGCCTAGAAGCAGTAATGCACAACAGAGTTCCACACCTCTATTTTTTGCTGACTTACAAAAGAGCTCACACTTTCTGTCTGCATCATCCAGCACCTGGCAGCAATGTGATCATGCAGGAGCTGAAGAAGAAAAATGTCAAGATCCTGTCGGAGAAAGTTCTGCTGCTTCTGAACAGGGGCGGTAAAAATGCCACTTCTGTTTCTTATATTTTTCGTTCTGCATCTCTGCTTTCTGCCCACTGAGGTCATGATTCTTATTTTTTTGCCCTGTCCTCTCCAGACGACCCCGTGTGTATGTTCAAACACAATCCACCTGCACCACACTCGGTGCTCAAGTTTCTGCAGGATGTTTTCGCCAATCGAGAGACCAGTGACATCTTCTACCGCACTGACATGATGGTGATGATCGACATCGCCGTTCGACAAATATCTGACCTTTCACCTGGAGACAAGGTGAGACGCAGACACACACCAATATTTTGACATTTTCTGAAAACGCACTCTTGTGTCTGCACAATGATTACGAAACTTGCATTGGCAGGTTCATTTACTCAGCACACGGACAAGAAAAGTCTTGGTTTTATGGGGGTTGTAGCGTTATTCTTTGACTGGGTGCGGTCACTTTGTCATGACATTCGCCTCATATTTAATACACAGATATAAGAATGGAGTCGATCAATTTTCATCAAACTCTCCCCAAGAAGACAACGAAGTGTATTTCCCAAAATGTTGAACTTTTCCTTTAATGATGTAACGTTTTGTTGCCATGTCTGATTGCATTGTCCTCTCTTGCCCCCTTTTGCAGCTGCGGATGGAGTATCTCTCTCTCATGCACTCCATCATACGCTCGACGGACTACCTGGAACACCGGCACCGCCTGTCTGACCTGCAGGGGGCGCTGCAGAGGATTCTCAGGGAGGAGGAAGATCCAGGAGAGGATGAAGGGAATGCTACTGTGAAACAGATGGATAAGCTGATTGTGCAGCAGATCTACAAAGAGTTTCCACAAATTGGCGAGAAGCAGGACTAACCATACCAGTATCATGCTCCCACGCTGTCGTCTGCTCCCAGCTACTGCAGGGAGGCACAATAAAGCTCAGAGGAAGAAAGACTGACGTGTTCTGTGCCAGCCTGTGGTGAGAGAAGCTCATCACTTTTGCCAGTGTATTCTTGGACTCGTCACCCAGAGCTGCAGAAAGATGTTGCTGTTTTCACAGCTGCTCTCCTCGCTATCGAATTTTATTTGAAAAAGGAGACAGAAGTTGTTGTTTTTTTTGTTTGATGCTTTTCAGGCCAAGAAAAAATGACAAATTCACAAATAACTATGAGATTTAGTCAGATACGGAGCTCAAAAATAACCTGAATTTAGGCCAAACATTGGAGCCGTTTCACAGTGAATTCCTGCCATTAACTACCTAAAAAATTCTACATAAACTAACTATATGTATTTATAAATTAAAGCAACAGCAACCAGGAATTAACTTTATTTTGACCAAAAATAACTTTAACCAAATTTATTTTTAGAACAAGTTTAAAGATTTGTAATGAGAAAGGCAGATTTGTAGTTATGTAACAGGTATCTGTGCCATCATTTGAACCGCTGCGAGAGTTTTTTGACCCTTTATGTGCTTCCCTGTTAGTGGGACCAAACTACTGTGTGTTTCTGAGAGCATCATTTTCCTCACAGCGTGTAATGCTCCTAAAACTGACTTCCTCTCTGATCTACTCCCTCACAACGAAAGTCATGTTGAACAAGTTTACTATTCTTGTGAATAAACGGCACAGTCTGACTTGTGTTATCATGACTAAGCTTTTAGCTGAGTAACATTTGCTGCTACATATTGAGTCTCTCCTGTGGCTGCACTTCCCTCAGTCTGATACTTTTGTCTCTCTACTGCTTTCCGAACACTTTAAGATGATATCTCTGTACTTACATATGCAAAGCTCAGAAGTCATTGACGTTTTAACATCAGTTGAACTGAAGGGTTTTCGTCCCTATGCTGCATTCATATTCAAATTAACTGTGCTGCAATAAGGCTTTAGAGCAACTTGTAATATTGCTGTAATATAGTCTGAGTCTTGGCTGATGTGCGGCTTCGTGGTGGGTAAATGTGTTCTCCACTTCTTATTTGAGCGAATACATTAGTCAGTGTTATTGAGTTGAAGTTATTATCTGGTGCTCTGCAAAAAAAAAAAAAAACAGACCAGAGGAAAATGCAGGACTTTTTATTTTTTTAAAATCTCATTGTGGTTGTAATATTTTAAAAGCAACTTTTACCTTTTATTTGTTCCCCATGATGTAGTGATTGACGTTCTCCCATCTTACACTTTGACTTATCAGTTTTTGTCCCTGGCATGATTTCCCTCTCTAGAAACATGTTTCTAAGAAGGTTGACAGAATCCAGAAGTGATATCAGTTTTTGGTTAATGGCTTCATTGATTATTTGTGTATTTGTTTACAGCGTGTATGTGAGAGGTAAGGTGAGTATTAACATTGTCTGCAGAAGTGCGACGTGTTATTAAAAAAAACTAATAAAGCTATATTTTAACATGGGAAATGGTTGTTGATTTGGTTTAAATTTTACAATGTAATAAAACTTAAACTCAAAATCTTGAAAACATGTTTGAGGTCAAATTCTAGTCAAATGTGTGACTGTTGAGATGGCAACAGGGAGAAGCAGCTGAGTGTGACCATCAAGTCTAAACTTAATTGGCTAATTTGTGTCACTCATATCAGTTTCACTTAAAAACCTACTTGTCTTTTTTTTTCATCTACTTACTTTTTTCCTACCTCATGTAGGCTGTTTGTCCCATAAACATGTTGTTGTTTTAGTCAGTGCTTACTTATGAAAGATAAGTAAGCACTGACTAAAAGTATGCAGGTGAAAGGACACAATCTGCAAAACCATAATTAATATCCTGACTGTCCAGATATGAAGTATAGAGTCATAGACATGAATACCTCTATTTCATCAGTGTAATAAATTGTAATGTTAATTTTCTGTGACAATATTGCCAAATCTTTCCCCCTTTTCATTTAAATATATACCAATTAATGTACAATGGAAAAGATTTTTATTTATTTATTTTAAATTAACTTTTTACATTGAGGGTTAATCTCATTGCACCAAAATCGCTACGAATTAAGATTGAATCCTTTACAATTGAGTCTTAAGTAATTTAAGATTAAATGATTAAAGGGATAGTCCACATTTTTGGAACCAGACCCCTTTTTGTTAATTAACGATGTTATTGATTGGCAGAGTTTTTTCAAAGCACAGCACTACTGTTCCTCATGCTAGCTCCGAATACTTAGCCACAAAACCAGTAAAAAGTCAAAATGGTCACACTCTAGTCTGTACAGGTGGACTGAGGGTCGTTGAAATTTACTTTACATGGCACATAAAGTAAACTTCAGTGACCCTCAGTCAGCCTCTCACAGACAGGAGTGTGACCCCACTGACTTTTTACTAGTTTTGTTGCTAAGTATTCAGAGCTAGCATGAGGAACAGTAGTGCTGTGCTTTGAAAAAACTCCGCCAATCAACGACATCATTGCTAATTAACAAATACGGCTCTGGTTCCAAAAATGTGGACTATCCCTGTAAGATTAGATATTACAATAGCACATAACAAAGAACTGAACTTGATAAAAGAACTGAAAAAGAAGATAGGTAATGTGAGGCATGCTTCTGTTTCGCAAAATTTAATGATATGCAAGTCGGATATGTCACAAGCTAAAGCACTCAAGATAAAAAAGAAGTGCTGGGTAAAGAAGTGGATGTGTTCAAGCCACAGTCAAACACAGAGGTTAAAGGTGTCATGTATAATGTATCAGTGGAATTATTTGAGCCAGAGTTGCTAACCTGTCTGCGAGGAGGTAATGTCACAGCTGTAAAGGTGAGAATGGCGGAGGAGCCACCCCTGTCCTTCTTACCTTCAAAAGTGATGAGTCACAGAGGAAAGTAATGTTTTGGAGAATCTGCGCACTCTACTCAGCCAGATAGTTTGACTGAAATGAAGAAACTGTTGGAATATCTGCTCAGTATCGGACTACATACGAAAATACAGGCAACTGAAAAAGATTTGAAAAAGGAACATTGAAAAATGAACAGTAGAGGGCAGCAGTGCGCCGTTGATATGTGTAGTCTGCCTAAACCAAAGAAGAAGAAGAAGAAGAGGACCGGTCCGGGTAAGTGGGTGAAAGGTCCAACAGGCAGCTGATAGGGGGACACAATCATATCTCTGAACCCGCAGTCGACCAGGTAAGATGTGGTTTTGGGGGATTTTCTCTCTCGGCGTGTCTGAGTTTATTTTCGGCGTCGGTTTCATTCACTCGCCACTGTTGTTGTTGTTGTTTTTTTTCTTACAGCAAAGCGGAAAGTAAACATGTCCAAACAGCCGCAGCCGATCAGTCCTCTGAAGAACTTCTTCGCTGGAGGCTTTGGAGGTGTTTGCCTCGTCTTCGCCGGACATCCACTCGACACCATTAAAGTAAAGACTGTACTTTGTGTGTCTCACCTGTCCGCTGCATTACGTTAGGAAGTAACTGAAAGTGCATCCGGTATCAGTGCAGACAGAAAAATCAGCCACCAGAGGCAAACATATGGCAGATATTTCCTTCTAGCTGTGTAAATGTTTACAACTTCTGCATGTAGACAGCTCATTAATATCAGTTCAGGCTGCTGCAGCCCTTTGACCCACAGCAACTAAATGACTCAGCTCCATGTTGCTATCGTGGTCTTCTGTACACACAGAGGTCTCACCGGCATGCAGGAATGCTGTCACCCAACTCTCTATATCGCACCTAATTACTTTTAGATTCTTGCAGTGAGCTAATATGGCCCATCGATTAATTGACCAGTATTAAAACTGAGAAACTGTTCTATATTTCATGATGTTTCTTTACTATCTACGAAATGCCCTGCACAGTTTATACCTAATCACAATTATTTACACCAGACTGTTAACAGATTTCTTTACTCATTGAATAATGAGCTCACTGCCTGGTTTCTAGTCTTCGTTTTGTGCAGGTCAGACAAGTTCTTTCACATCGAGTCATGAAAAGCATTACTTTGTGGAGCTCAGACCAGGTCCACACTGCTGTCCCTGTGATGATGCATGATGTGTTGTGTGTGTGTACAGTCAACACATCCTCCTCTACTCTCAGGTGCGTTTACAGACTCAGCCTAAACCCAAACCTGGAGAGAGCCTCCTGTATAATGGAACCATCGATTGCTTTAAAAAGACTTTGGCCAAAGAGGTGAGAATGTAGTCTCTGGGAAATGTTAGAGAAATCATTGTCCAGAACCTGTACTCCCTTATGGTGATGTCTCCTTGTCGTCTTCTTCCCTCGCAGGGTGTGACGGGGCTCTATAAAGGCATGGCAGCCCCGCTCATTGGAGTCACACCCATGTTTGCTGTCTGCTTCTTTGGATTCGGACTGGGCAAGAAGCTGCAGCAGAAAAGCCCTAATGATATCCTCACGTAGGTGGTCGCTCTGTGGCGGTGCTGTTCAAATAGTTTTTCCAGTGATGATGTGTAATTACACTTGTCTTCTGCAGATATCCTCAGCTGTTTGCTGCAGGGATGTTGTCGGGTGTGTTCACCACGGCCATCATGGCTCCCGGAGAGCGCATCAAATGCCTTCTGCAGGTCAGCGGTCATGTGTTGTACAGATGCACAGGATCTAATCACAGTCGCTAAATATAAGATTTCACATGCTAAAATAGAGCTGGTATATGATGAAGCTCCCTCCTGTCACAGATGTTGTTGTGCAGGACAGTGAGTGTAAAATAGTGTATGTGTCTGTGTGTGCAGATCCAGGCATCAACAGGGGAGGTGAAGTACGCGGGGCCGATGGACTGCGTCAGGCAGCTGTACAGACAGTCTGGGATCAGAGGAATCTACAAAGGCACCGCGCTGACGCTCATGAGAGGTGCTTCTTTACTCTGATAACCTGCTGTCAAGTCTGACTTTTACACTGGGTAGATAAAATAATGAGAATACTTCAAGGAAAAGGATTTTGATTCTTAAAAGTGTTAAAAATGCTATATGGAGTTTTTCTATTGAACTTTTTCACTAACAAGTTTAACAAACACATTGAATGCACTTTCTTCCCCCACAAAATATCTACTGAGCCCATTTTTGAAAATTATTTTGAATCCTGGATTTGTTATGGCCACGTTGGCGTAAGAGAGAAACATTAGACTACATGAAGAATATGAGCTGTAAATATTTTTCAGTAAATCAGTCTTTTATTGACAGATATGAAAGCTCTGATGTTGCATCAGGGAGAACCAAAGTAACGAAGAAACCAACTTATATCTGAGTACTAAATAAACTACCAAAAAAGAACAGTTACTACTCTAAATCTAACTCCTTAACACACATAAACAGGAGAAAAGGAAAATAAACAAAATTGGCAGAAAGTTTACTCCAAAAGCAAAACTGTGTATTTTTTAAATCTATTTGTATTGCTTTTTCCTTCTGGAAATTTTTTGGGGTGACTCGCTGAGTTTTGGAAATATTGATTGCAGAGATGTGTGTATTCACTTAAATAAAAATTAAACTAGGTGGCATTTAAAAAATACATTTAAAAAAACCTTAAAGCTTTGCATCGTTCTGGAAATTACCACATGATTCACTCAAGATAATCACAGACACACGCTTGTTTGGTGTCGGAGCAATTTTCTCTCTACACCTACCATCCGTACCACATAAAGGAACTGTACATCTATTCACGGACGAGAGGCTCAAGCACATGATAGTGTGGGATGTGAACATTCATGGTGTCTTCCTCAGCTGAGCTGCTGGCCTGCTCTGTTAGCTTAATTACTTAGCCTTGTTCTTTGTTGCTTTGAGGATGTATCAATCTGCTGCCTGCTGGACTGATGAGCTAGTTTACATGCTAATGCAACACTTCCCACAACAGTGATAGTTACTTGTGAGTGTGAGAACATTTTCATGAAGTGCTATTGTTTTGTTCACCCTCCTGCAGCTCTTATCATGTCATAGCGTCTTTGTTGCTGTGCTCACTTGTAAAAACAACAACAACAGCACATCATACTATCTGATGGTAATCTGATTAGATTTAGGTTATATTAAGTCCATCACACTTCCAGAGATAAAATACTGAATGTTTACGGAGGAACTTTTGTAGATTTACACAAAGGTATTGATCAGTTTAATGTAACTGTAGTCAATACATTATGGAGGTTGTTGTGGAACAATTAAAGAAACTCTTGTTTGTTTTGTAACTCAGATGTTCCAGCGAGTGGAATGTACTTCACCTCCTACGAGTGGTTGAAGAACCTCCTCACACCACCAGGAAAAAGGTAAATAGTGGTTCTTTCCTTACCGCACAGCTGTCTGTCAAACTGTGAGTCCTTACCTGTGAGTATTTGTTGTGTGTTGTCGTTAATCTTGTTGTTTCCTCCCTGCAGCCATAACGATCTCAGCGTTCCCAGCGTCCTGTTTGCCGGAGGGATGGCAGGGATCTTTAACTGGGCTGTCGCAATTCCACCCGACGTACTCAAGTCTCGATTCCAGACAGGTTTCTTTTCAGTTTCACTCTTTGCTGAGGCTAAAATAGCTGTTTGAGCATCTGAACAAATCTGATGGCTTTGTGGTTCAGTCTGCATCTTGTCTGCTTTACTGTTTGGACATAATTTACCCAGGTTATTAACTGTGTTCTTTAATTCTGTCTCATGTACTAAAGCGGTCTTACCTAAATTGCTGAAAGAAATGAAAAGTTCAGTGTTTATCTGGAAATTTTAAGTCTATTGGAATTGGACTTATTCTTTAGTTTAAAATTCCCAGTTATCTGCATGAGTTGGGGAAACTAGAGAAGCCGCTGGATGAACAGTGAAACGCCTCTAAGAATAAAACAGGTGTAGTTTCCTTTAGTCGTGCAGAGCCAGCCTTGTCTCCAGCACCGACTCAGCGCTGGCTGCAGCCATTATCATTCTGCTATGAGGGGGAAAAGAAGCTTCGGCTTGTTTGTGTTTTTATAAACCAGTCACAGTATGTTTGGTGGCACAGCAGATGGGAGGAAGGATGATTTGCTTTTGCAAAACAATAACATGCAGATAGTGTGAGGGGAGAAGAATGCTGACTGAAATAGTTACCGTACTGCAGGCTTATACCCACAGTCACATCCGCTGAGTCAGACTTAAGCTCCTAACATTTTCTTTTCAAGCATGTTTGTCTATTGAAAGTGTGTCTGTGACTGAACTCTCTCTCTCTTGTTTCTCTCTCAGCTCCTGAAGGAAAATATCCCAACGGCTTTCGGGACGTTCTGCGGGAGCTGATCAGGGAAGAGGGCGTGGCCTCTCTGTATAAGGGCTTCTCTGCTGTCATGCTCAGAGCTTTCCCTGCAAACGCAGTAAGTGCCTTTTACTTTTTCCTCAGTTCAGCAACTCTCTGGAGGGCTCAGAGGAGCTTGATGGTACATCAGTACATCAAGCTGTGTTCAGTTTTAAAAAAAAAATTCTATGACTTGGTCATAAATATGTAACATGGAGTCTCAGTGGTTCGAATTTAATATTTGATTTGAAGAAACTTAATTTTATCTTTTGTAGCAGCAAATTCTGGAAGAAAATATATCAGTGTTACTAGACTGCTGATTGGATGGTAATATCTTAGCTGTGCTAAAAAAAAAATAATAATATTTTACATTTTTAATAGGAAACAAATGTACAGAAGAATATTGAGGTCATGGATAAGGAAAAAACTCAGTGAAGGAAGTTTTTTTTCAGTATGGACTTTAAGAAAAAAGTGTAAATTTTGAGTTTATTCTCTAAATTTTGAAAAATAAACTCGAAACAAGGACAATTTTCACTGTCATGCACTTCGATTACAAAAAATTTTAATGATGTATTGCATACTTAAAGGGGTGTCTCATTTCGTAGGGGTTGATTTCAACCACTACCCTTTGTAACTTTGTTCTTAGGGAGTTAATGGATAGGACAATAATAATAATAATAATAATAATAATAATAATAATAATAATAATAATAATAATAATAATAATAAAAATGAACCCTCCAAATCCTGAATTGAAATTTGAATGCCTATGTGTCGAAAGAATTCCAAACCATCTGAATGTTTGGGGCCAGCTCTAGTTCTTTCATACATTTCTACCCATGTGATGCGTCTGTGTTCTTGTGGACTCATTTAGTTTTGAGCATGCTGGACAATCAGTCAGTCACTGCCAGCCCGGGGTGCGTTGTGAGCGCGCATTCACCATCATAGAGCTGATATGTGTAATGTAGGCTGCAGCAGTACACTGCAGTACATCCATCCCTTGATGACTGTTATTTCAACATGAGTTTAACCTTGTGTGTAAATGTGCTCGCTGAATGTGCACATTTGTGCATAATATGCCTGTTTCTCTCTCATTCTTGAATCATGAAGTGAGTTGTTGCTCTCCTTCTGTTGTTCTTCCTGTGTGGGATGGTTTTACAGTGCGTTAACTGTCAATCCCACTCTGGTAACAATAGGTGTGCTGCATGTTACTGCAACAAAGGTCCATATGTGGCATATGAATTCATACGATAAGCTGAATCCACACAAGAAAAAAAAATTTTATTACTAAAGCTAATTCTGAAGTGCAATTTCACCAGTTCACTCAGGCTACACAAGGCTGTTTGTTGAGGCAGTCACACATGCCATTTGATAGCTTAGTCTCAAGATCTTCCTCATTTCAACTTTTTTTTTCTTATCCGTGACCCTAATACTCTTCTGTACAAAGCTGATGGTAAGCTGTTGTTCTATCACTGTTTGTCACAAACTAAACACTTTCTTCTGTGCCCTATTTTTTTCAGGCTTGCTTCTTAGGATTCGAGTGCGCGATGAAGTTCCTGAACTGGTTGGCTCCAGACTTGTGATGAAGCGTCACCTTGCGCATGAATCCCAGGAACCACTGAACACAGCAGAGTTATGAGCAGTACAAAAACACACCGTGAATCAAACAGTACCAAGAGATTTTAGCAGTTTTCCAATGATATACTTGATTATTTTTGAAACATTGTTGTACTATAGAGCACGACGATCCTTCAGACGTACTGAGGGTTCAGATCAGAGATGTTGGGATGACTGCACCTGTGCCAGTACACACACACACAGTGGAATGTTCTCACTCCTTTTTCTTTTGTTTTGGGATTTTTTTTAACTTTGTGTTATTTTTATAGAAGACAAGGAGTGATGTGAACATGCCGTGCCTTACCTTTTGTTATCTGGGAGCAGGTGTACATATCAGGGAAAAGGTGCATTTCATTGTACTGCGTAAGTTCAGTCTCTCAGCAATACTCACCTTTCAAACTGTCTGCTGCTTCCTGTGAGGTCTTCACAGTAATGACACTTTCTTTGTGTTTTAATGTGAAATTATGAGTGTAGTCATAAAAAGATCGATTGAACAGTATGTGAATGTCAGCATGTGTAGAAATAAAAAACAGAATCCACATTGAGAGGGCAGACTTGTTTCACTTTTTTCTAAATTCTCTTTTTCTTTAAGTTTGTTTTACAGTGAACAAAAAACTGTAATATAATGAGGAGATTTGACTGTCCATGCTTATTTTAATAACTGTATCAAAGGATAATAATAATAAACTGAGTAATAATATTTTATTGTCCACTATTCAACTTTTTTCAGGCCAGCAGTTTGCAAGAGTGAAGATGACGTTAAGATCTACAGTAAATCAATTTGTGTACATTGGTAATATTTATTAGAGAGCAGAAAGATCACATTGCCCATGTTAGCTTTATAACCAAAATTGATACTACAAAAGTTACGTAGTACACCTTTAAACTAAAATAAATACTACAGTAAAAATACAAATACAAGTTGCTGACAAGGAACAATACAGTCTTCAGACCAACATGCATCTTGACCGAACTGTTAATCTCACCTCCAAAACTCACCAACAAATCACTTCATACGTCTCAAAATAATCTTATTTGACTAACACAGATGACAGTTCTCACTCAGACAGCTCACAGACTGACACAAGAGTGAGCCAGCAGAGAGCATTTCATGAATACATTTTTATTACTGAAGTGTGATTTGTTTTTTTCACCTAAGTCAATATTAAATTATAGAGTTACACCTTTTCATTTTACTGACTGAACTACTGGGCAGATGTGGCTCACAAGGTAAAGCCGGTTGTCTTCTGAAGGTCAATGGTTCGATCCCCAGGTCACGTTTAAGTGTCTTTGGTCAAATTTCTGAACTCCTAAAACGTCTCCCAAGGCTCATCCATCTTTGTGTGTGTGACTTGTGTGACTTATGAGCAAGTAGTAGCACTTGTCAGCACGTGTCAGTATGACTGAATGTTTGTTGGGATGCAGTGTAAAGCGCTGTTAGTGGTGACAAGGAAAGTGCAATATAAATGTTTATATATTAATGCTTTATAAGTAAAAGTATATAAGAAAGTGCTATATAAATTCAGTTTATAAAAAGTCTATAAGTCCATAAATGTGTATATAACAAAAATGGATCAGAAATGCAATTTGCTTTAATGTCCTTTATTTTGTCAATATCTTGGCACTTAGTAATCAACTTGTGAAAACCAATAAGTTGAAACAAACAAAAAAATATATATATTAAAAACAAAAAAATCCAAATAAAAAAAAAAATCAACAACATGTTTACTTTAATCACTCAAACTGCGCAGCACTGTGTGGGTTTCAGTCCTACCTTTTCTACAAACTAAACACTGCACATCTGTGTGGGCGTCCAGCTGAAGAAATGATCTTCAAACGATTTAAGGTAAGTTTTGTAGAGGAAACTGATGTAATCAACTATGATGTTGTTTTGTTATATGCTCGTTTTGTATAACCCATCATGTGTGACACAGTTAACATTTTCTTAGTTCCACAGGTAGTATTTGTTTTTGTTGTAATAAAATATTTCTATAACCCCTCTGGTGCTGTCTGATCTCTTTCGAGGTTTCTGCCTGTTAAAGGGAAGTTTTTCCTCACCACTGTCGCCTAGTGCTCACTCATGGGGGAATTGCTTTCAATTGTTGGGTCCAAAGAACTTAACATATTTTAATTATAGTGTGGTCTGGATCTATTCTATATGTAAAGCATCTTGAGACAACTTTGTTGTGATTTGATGTTATATAAACAAAATTGACTTGACTTTTACAGTATGAAAAAGTGATATTCATTGTTGTTTGACCAAGACCAGGAACAAGAAAGAGAAGTGAGTAAAGATGCTGGGAAAGTTGGAGGATAAGAGAGAATTGACTGTTGTTCCCACTACAGACTGTAGCAAGATGTCCTGAGATGTTGGACATTTTGTGTGAACTTAGAATGTACTGAAACATTCAACAGTATAAGAAAATGTGCAATGCTCTTTCCTTTCACTCATTCTTCCCAGATGAGGGCAAGCCTACATGCATATAATGGATTAAAAGATCTTCAAAGACAATTTGCCATATGACTGGGCTCCTGGTTACACTGTATTTGGATAGTCCACCTACAGATAGTTTATAGAACATTCTGTAACATTTCAACAACATATCAGTTGGTTAAGTTGAATCATGACATGGTTAACTAAGTATGATGAGGGTTTGAGTAGGTGAAATAAATGGTTGAATGTCAACTGATGTGTTGTTGAAATTTTACAAATATTCTATAAACTATCTGCAGGCAGACCATCCAAGTGTCAGCGGGTTCTTATTTTCTCCTTTGTGTTTGCAAAGAATTGCCACAACAAATTGACTTTATATTTTATTATCATTCTATTTGAATGTTTTGAATAAACCTTTTGCAAATATGTGACTTAGTGGTGGAGTATTAAAGGGTCTGTGACTGTGGAAAAACGTGTCATCCAGCGCTTTTCCATGAGGCAGCAATGCACAGTTTGGTTTGAGAACCATGTGAAGTTTCCATACGTGACTTCAGTTTTGATTGATCAAAAAAACTATAAAATGCATGATGAAAACACAGAACTGAGTAAGCAGAGCCAGTTATTGTTCACATCATGAAGTTGTAATAATGTCAGTTCTTTTTGTATTTGCAGGTATATCTTATTGATGTAAGATGGTCTTTCTACTTGCAGCCTTTAACTTTAAAAAATAAATAAATAAAATACTTTACTCATTTTCAGAGGGCTGACACCTTAAAAAGGGTCTCCAGAAATACAAGTGCAAGACAGAAATACTCTGTAATGATTCACCTCATTGTCTCCAGCAGCTTCAGGATTTAATGAAATGAGTCTTTTGAATTCCCACAAAATCTCTCCTCTTGAACTTGTATTCTCATTGTCTTGTTTCAGTTTTATATGTAATCAGTTACATTTTGTCAGACTGATTATGTTACCGTTATGCTTTATCAATGGTTTTATTGTTTCAATTTAAAAACACCCCTCGATAGTAATTTATATTGAAGAATTTTTTTACAATGTGGTGTCATACTGTCTGTGTTGTTGTTTTGCCAAACCATCAAGTTCTGAGGTGTAATCCACTGGACAGCCTTTAATTACATCTGATGTGAAGTCCTGATCAATACTTTCCAACAGGCCACACTAAAAAGAAAAAAAATCAATGAGCTGCTGGATGCTACAGAGGGTAGGCGGTACCAGATCGCTCCTGTTGTGACAGTTTGGACAAAACGATGTTCATCAGATCTGTGAAACAAGCTGACGCTGAGATTTGATGTTTTCTAACTAAAATATCTGATATTAACTTGGTTTAGGGTGAATTGTGACCCATCAAACTGCAGCCTGTGACCTCTGAACCGGCGTGATGAGCACTGTTGAGATACCAGCTGGCTTGAAAGAGCTGCTGCAGGGATACACAGTGGAGGTGCTTCGCCGCAGGCCGCCAGATTTGGTAGAGTTTGCTGTGCAGCATTTTACAAAGATTCTGGAGAGCCAAAGAAATGATCAAAAAGCAAAGAAATGCAGTGCCAAGACAGAACGGAAAGGAGTGACCTTCATAACCAAGTCAAATAAGAAGAACAAGGACGAGGAAGAAGAGGAGGAAGACGCCGTTAGTGAGTGTTTTTACATTATTTTGGGTGTTTTTTGCTCATAGTGAAAGATGTAACTTTTGAAAAATACTACATTATGGATGTTTCGAACCCCAAAGCTCATAGTGTCACATGTAGGAAATGGACAAACTGTCCCCAGACTGATATCTGCAAGCTCCTAAAAATGTTTTATTGATGGAAAGTATTGACCTCCAAAGTCAAAGTCAGAACATTGTGCATGTGAGCAAGAACAGGCTGGATATGGTTTACAGACCAAAGAATGGCAGCTCCATCTGCAATAATAGGTTATGTTACATTAAATTAACACTTATTATCTCAAACAATTCACTATGTGTTTAAAAATACAAAAGAGGAAAGTGTGCACAAGGTAGAGATGAGAAGAAACATCTCACACTTCCTTCAGTTTGTGAAATCTTTTCAAAAACTTTCCCCGCTGTCTCTCTCTACCTTTGCAGAGTCCACCACCAGTAAATACAACCGCAGAGTTTCAGGTCAGCAACCACAGCAATATGTGTCGTGAGTGTTACCACACGCTGGTCACAGTTCAGTATTTGAATTTGTTTTCTGCTGCTGCAGTTTGTGCAGAAGCATACAACCCAGATGAGGATGAGGACGATGACACAGAGCCTCGGATCGTGCATCCCAAAACAGACCAGCAGCGTCACAGACTACAAGAAGCCTGCAAGGACATTTTACTGTTTAAAACACTGGAGCAGGTACATGAACAATCAGCATCTGTAGGAGAGATGGAAAGGAGTGAATGTCTTTCAATTTGATGTTGACAGTTTTCTTTTGAACATTAACTTTAAGTTAGACAAAGACACAGAGGCACCTCACAGGTAACTGTTACGTATGAAAACAGTCAGCTGAAACATCCCTTTCATTTTCAGATTTTTTACACTGACTTCCTGTTAAAACTTAATCTTTTTATTCATTTATATGTCACTTAAGCTTGTCCTGATGTTTACTTTTTTTGCACTCTTTTTAAACCATTATGTGTATTTTTTTAGTGCCTTGTGTCTCTTTTTTAGTCTTTGCATGCTGCAGGTAAAGCATTTTGTTGCTCTGTGCTTTGTTAAACTCTGCCCGCTTGATGTCTTCCAGGAGCAGTTCTCCGAGGTTTTGGACGGCATGTTCGAGGTGTTGGTCAAACCTCAGGAACATATCATAGACCAGGGAGACGATGGAGACAATTTCTATGTCATAGAGAAGTAAGTGATGGATTACAGATTGTTATAATATTTATACCAGAGGACACTCTGTCAGTCTTATGATGACTTCTAATCCCTGTCTGTAATATCATTTCCAGGGGTGTGTATGATATTTTTGTGCAGAAGGATGGAGTGAACATGTGTGTTGGAAAGTATGACAACAAGGGTAGTTTTGGTGAGCTGGCTCTCATGTACAACACACCACGAGCTGCCACAATCATTGCAACACAAGAGGGCGCCCTCTGGGGCCTGGTGAGTCTGGATGGTCTTCAGTGACTCAGTGCATTGTACAGTTTCTGATTGTATGGGCTATGGTACCTACCACAGACAAAATAACACCAGTAACACTGGTCAGAAAGTTAGAAAAGAAATACTTTTTAGAGATAGTTCACCAAAAAAAAAGAAAATTCATTTAGGCTTATTCGATGGGAGACTGGGTGAACACGCTCCCATCTCAGAGACTGCAGGTTACAGTGAACAATGAGGCTAAAAACATGGTGTCAATAACATTTTTCCAAAAATCTTGGCATGTTGAGGCTTCATGACACTTGGATTACTTCAGATGAGCAGTATGGAGGCATTTTACGGCCTTATTATGTATTTTAAACGTTTGAATCCTGGTCACAGTTCACGGTAATTGTTTTAGAGATGACTGCAACGCCTTTTTCCTGTTTAAATCCAGCCGTATTTTATCTTTTAAAAAACTTCATCCAACTTTTCACTGGCATGACGGTGAGTAGCTAATGACTGAATTTTCATTTTTTAGGTGAACTATCCCTTTAACAGATTACCTTGTCTGTGAACATTTCTGCCTGAGTCAGTGGTGGCTGTTTCACAATGTAATAATAAAATCCCGTGATCACATGCTTCTAAATGATGTCATCAAAAATGTCTTTTCATTGTTTTAATTAAGGGACCTCTGGTGGCAGAAATAATATATTTCCTTTTTCAGGATCGAGCTACATTTCACAGGCTGATTGTCAAAAATAATGCGAAGAAGAGGAGGATGTATGAGTCCTTCATTGAGTGCGTTCCCCTCCTTAAATCTCTTGAGGTTGGTGTCAGAAACATACACCATACAAACATAGTAATTGTTGAATAGGTGGATGTTCAGTCACTTTGTGTACCTTTACTTTTGCCGTGTCATCAGGGTTTTCTATTTCTTTTTTTTTTCACAAGGTCTCCGAGAGGATGAAGATTGTAGATGTTTTGGGAGCCCGAACATTCAAAGATGGAGAGCGCTTGATAACACAAGTACTTTGCTGAGACATTTCCATCTTTGGCTGCCTTAAAATGAATCAATGACAGGTTAGATAATGACAGGTCAGACAGGCTAGACTAGAATAAATGTGACAATTCTGCTGCTGTCTGTGCTCGCAGGGGGAGGAGGCCGACTGTTTCTACATTGTGGAATCAGGAGAGGTGAAGATAATGATAAAAAGTAAAGTAAGTACAGTCTATTTCAGTCGTCTAGCTTTAAAACACAAAATGTAATGTTTTTATGTCTGCTCTTTTATCTGAAAATTTGACCGCCATTTTTTTCCATTTGGTTGATATAATTTAGTTTTTTAATGTTTGGTATTGAAACATTTTAACTTACAGGTTTCTTTGTGCCTATTACAGACGAAGGCAAGCCAGCAAGATAATGCAGAAGTTGAGGTGGCTCGTTGCACTAGAGGGCAATATTTCGGAGAGCTGGCACTGGTCACCAACAAACCTCGTGCAGCCTCAGTTTATGCTGTGGGAGAAACCAAATGTTTAGGTATGTTAGAGTAACAGGAATAACAACACGGGTATTTTAGCTTTCCGCACTTAATTTTCAGTGGCTCTGATTTGGCTGTTGAATGTAGGGATGGCGGTGCAGCTGCAGGGCAATCACTGTATCTGCTAATCTATACACAGCCAGCACAGCCGGCTCATCATGTGATGCAATAGTCATACTGGGTCAAGAGGCACAGAGCCTAACCAAATATGCTTAATATACATAACAAGAGAAGAGTTTTCTCTGTTTTACAGATTTAAGTTTGCCTTAAAATAAATGTGTAAGCAACATACAAGGTCTGATTGTTTCTACTTTTATGGTTTCAAAGCAAGACGAGACACCTATATAGAGTTCCAGTGGGGTAAAACATTCAGTGACCTGACTGCAGGTGTTTTGGTCATTGGTGACAAAAAGAATTACACTACAAATGACTTTTGTTATTGGCTACATTTAAGGAATGATGTATTACATCCAATCACTGTAATTATGTTAACAAATAAATCAGTTGTGGTCTTGGTCTGGATTAAAAATATGGAGTCCGCTATGTCGGAGACAGAGACTAGGGTGAATCAAACGCGTTTGATTCCAAGATAAGACCAAGACTCTCAAAAAGTGGTCTCGAGATCAGATCTCAAGTACTACAACACTAACAAATGCAATGGAAAAGGGATGTTTGGACCTCCCACTCTTACCTAGCCAGAAAAAGCTGCATTACACAAAAAGAATTAATGCCCAAGTCTAAGATGTAGCCTGATGATTTCTTTTCTAAAATGTACTGTGCCTGCTAAGGTTGCAGTCGATCCTAATGATGGCACTCTCTTAAATTCTATTACTTGACCAAACATTTCTCTCAATAAAAAATGATTTGTGCAACAACTTTTCCTGGTTCTAGACCATTAGGCACTCCTCCTTGAGAACTACAAATTCAATCTCTTAAACAAGGAAACAAGAACCTACACTGGAATTACTTTATCTTGATTTTACTTCTGTTTCTTTCAGTAATTGACATCCAGGCTTTTGAGCGTTTGCTGGGACCCTGTATGAACATCATGAAGAGGAACATTTCCCAGTATGAAGACCAGCTGGTGGCACTGTTTGGCTCCAGTGTTGATTTAAAACATTAGAACATGTAATTTTTAGTATTTCAGTAGCACTTAAGCAAAACACAGTAACAGCACATTACACAGGCTTAACTCCCCCTTGAAGTAAATGCAAGATTTGGCCTTCAGTCTTATGTTCTGTAAAACAAACAAAAAAAGCACTGTTCCTCCTGACAGGACATGGCTGAATTTAACTAAGTTGAACCAGTTTCTGGGATGTGTGCTGATACAGTGTCATTGCTTCCACCTATACACCTTATTTTGAACTGTTCCAAACAATTTCACCAAAATAAAACTGGACCTGTAAAGTTGGTTCTCAGCTGGAACCAAACAAGACCGGGTGAAAACATATTAAATGGCTGGACTGCATCTGAGTAAGGTGGTACATGTGGTTAATGGTGGCAGATTAAATTACATACTTCTGGCGTTTATGAAAATATATATTTATATTTTAAATAATATATATTATTTTTTAGATTGTGTGTAAATTTTAGAAGAGGTTTTTTGGAGCAAATTATGACTATGTTTGTCACCGCTGCTGCTGCCCCCCCGCCATTCTCCACGCGAGCCAAGAACGAGTGAGAGAGAGAGAGACAGAGCGCTAAAGAGCGAGTGTGAAAAGTTTGAATGCGAGAAAAACAATATTTTTGATTGTTTCATAGTGGACTTAAAGCCTGTGCTTTAATACTGTTTAGACAGACTTTCTTAGTTCCGGTTTCGTTTTTCTCCTCTGCATTTCTCTTTCTCATTTAATGTTATCAAATTATCTACATTAATCGAAGCGGCGGATGCGTTCCTGAGGAGCCAGCTTCAGGACTCCGTTGAGTCAAGCAAGCTATTTGTCTCTTAACACCATGCATGGTGGGTCAAAATCTCAATCTCAATCACAACACAATATAACAACATCTAGACCCACAGTATGTAACAGCTTGTGGAGACTCAGACTGCACTACAGTCACTCCACAGTAGGCAAAATGCCCTCTGGTTATTTGCATGAATAGATTTTGAAAGGGCAACAACAAATGAGGGCTTAGGTATGACTGTCTGACCAATCCTGAAATTTGGTCACCTCACTCACTCAGCGACAAATGCGCTTGTTTTGCTGCCCACTCCTGCGGTCCAGCCAACAAAAACAGTCAGTTTTCCCTGGGAATCCAAGAGGGTGTGCTACATTCTACAGATTGTGATTTGCGCATTGCCCTCTGTTGATTACGTATCCTTGAATTCAGTGGTTCTGCTCAAAACTGGTAGAAACATGGGCTGGTTTGCTGGATAGCACAAAGAGTCCTAGGTTCCTGAATTGAACTGGTCCATTTACCAGAGCTGTTTGGTGGAAAAACACCCCGTGAACATGACAGAGCCATCTTTAAAGGTGCTATATGTAACAGTTTAGCATGAATTAAGTACAATTCCTATGTAAAGGTCGAATTACTGCAGTTTAATGGATGAGCAGGGTCGATGTCCAGTTTAAACTGTGCTATAAGAGTGTATGGCAGGTATTTAACTTTTCCCATACCAGAAGTTGAACCTGGCCACCAGGGTGGAAACCAGGATTCCTCACAGCAAGACCATAGAGGACCAGTGCATCATCAACACTGCACTCTCCATTTAGAATATCACTGATGTGATTCACAGATGTACAATTTTTAAAAATATTAAATACTAATGCAGCAGTCCATTAATTTTTTGTATAAACCTCATGCCTACTTTACCCACAATACCACCTCACTGCTGACAGCTCAGCTGGAGATTCAGGTGTTGTGCAAAGGACAGTTGATAATAGCCAGAAGCAGAGACGAGGAGCAAGTTACACAGGACTGGTAAGCTTACTTCGGTCTAACTCCACACCTCAGGTTATTTTATTTTATTTTCAGATTTTGTCCTCAGCCCCAACCATTGTTGAGGAACTTTGTATGTCATAATTTTTAAAGTCATCACACAGCTCCCTCTGGAGCCACAAAAGACTTACACAACTTCTTTCAAATATGCTGCAGTCCTTCTCAAGACTCGTCAACAGACTTTGATGTGTAAATTCAGTGGTTTTGAAAGTTCAAAAATGAATTTGTTAAAACATCTTATAATCAAGGTTTCATTAAAAAAACAAGCTACTGACCTATTAAACTCAAATTCAATGCAACTTCAATTGTTTTTATATATGAACAACTGGCATCACATCTTCTGCCACTTTAGTTTCCAAATTATAAGCAAAATGTTTTGTTTGTTCACATACACATAATTCATATCAGTTGTGTGTATGTTTAAACATTTGTATGGCATAAAATGTTAAGTGCAAAACTTTTTTTGTAAAGGCATGCCTTGAGTATTAAAGGGAGTTAAGTCACACGTTTACCTCAATAACATTTAAATTCATTCCAAAAAAC
>JAQLOL010000012.1:16357513-16377157 GCA_029783665.1 Naso thynnoides
GTGCCATTAGCAGACTCCACAGGAGAGTTTGCCAACCTTCTTGTGTTATAAGTATTTACACCCAAAAATCAAGGATTTCTGTCTAAATTTCCACACTCTGCTTTCTGGTATGTCCCAGAGTTCAAGTTTCTGTCAAGCTGTCCAAGTTCCATTGACAAAGTTTAAATATTTAAAATATTTACAAAGTCCTGTATTCAAAAACTCCCAAATCATACTGTAGCTTGTTCAACGCAAAGGCAGGTGTTAACGGCTTCAGTAGTGTGAGAAGTGAGCAGAGCTGGTGGAATTAAAGGAGCTGTTAAATGAACATGATCCCTTACTGGGTATCCATAGTTTTACAAGTTAATTCTTCCTCCTTTAAAGAAAGTCTGGGCAAGGGAAGTCTGTACATCATTATTTAAAATTATATGGTGAAATGTCTTTGCAGCCATTGCAGCGCAACAGCTAATATGATCCTCTCTTGTGAAAAAATGAATGACAATCAATAAAAGACAGATGAAAGAAAAAGGCCACCCAGATAGTCACTCATTCTTGTACATCAAATATCCTGATTTTTCTTCAAAGCATCTCCGAACATTAAAATAAAACTCCAATAAATAGAAATACAGCAGAGAAATGGTCAAATAAGACTGATTCTGGTTTGGTCCATCCCTGAGTTCTGTTGAGAGGGACAAAAATACCAGAATGACGAGAAAAAGACTAGGAGGGGGGAAAAAAAGCAAAATTTGACAGGGTAAATCCCACACATTCCCATTGTGTCCAGGAAAAAAATTCTCTCCTCTGGTTTCCTGAGGCTCATCAGTGAGAACATCCATCAATGGGGCAGTTCCCAGCAGTGATGGTTACACAGAGGTGATGACAATCATAAGGTGGGGTGAGATGCTGGAGATCCTGTTGAGAAGATCAGGGGCGAGCTGGGATAAGTGGCTCTCTGAAAATTCACACGGTGGGAAAATCTGTAGCACATAGGCAGGCTGGAAAAGGAGAAGAAAACGTAAATCACAAATACGAAGTTACAGAGAGATCCAACAGATATGAAGCCTTGAGGGGTGTTCTTTCTAACTTTCTCTCTTTTCCTGTATAGGTCTTGCTTACTTCATTATCATGCTAATTTATCCCTCAAGACTGCCTGGCACTAATCAGAACAGTCTTCAGACTTGACTGGTGATTCCAGTTTATCCCTGAAGGTTTCTCTCTCCTGCTACATTGAAAATGAGTCACTTTCGGCTGATGTTGAATTCTCTACAACTTGACATGAACAGCCTTACACATAATTCCAAGTACGGGATCAGATGTTTTTCAGTTACTAGTATACGCAAAGTTTTCTAGTCAACTGTATGAATAATATCATGTTAATATATAACTACTTCTTTAATGTAGATTTATTTTTTATCATGTGTTATCTGTAAGAAGAGATGATACCCTGAAATAATTTCATTAAAATTAAAAATTTGCTGATGGGAAGTTCAAAACAGTACTGACACCATATGAGGGCTGTTATAGGACCTAAGTAGCCACTTCACTCCTCAACCTTTTTTTTTCCAACTGAAAACCAATGCTGTTGTTTTTGATTGATTTAGGTCTATCCATCTATCTATCTATCTATCTATCTAAATCTTGACATTTTAGTGCAAAGTAACCAAATTCTATATATTCTGTTATAAATGAGTGTTGTGACTGCCTTTTACTGGTTGAAACCTGGCTATTGCAAACAAATTTTGCTATTCAATCATGGGATTCGTGACATATCTAGTGGTTGCTTTTGCCACCAACCAAGCCCTGCACTGGGAAGTCCAGTAGAAAGAAGCCAGCTGCTTATTAAATGAATTGTGGACATATGTAAACTAACACTAACTGCTAAATCTAATTACAATCACTATACTCAAACTATGCAATTCTCCTGATCTACTCTAAGTAAAGCCCTGCCTCCTAGCACTGCCTGAATTGATACATTTTTTTCACGTTCTAGATGCTTTTTTTTTTTTTTTTAAATTTCAGGGAGGAGGCACCTCAGCCAAAACTCTGGGCGTTTAGTTACATTTTAATTTTTTGCAACAGAACATTATCAATTTGCCTATTATTTTCTTTTTAATCTTTTTTTCTGTTAGTGAAAAATATTCAAATTTCCCACAAACAAATGATATGCACAAGTTGAAGAATCCTATCACTAAACTTTAAAAATTAAAAAACATAAAAAAATCAAAACAAACAATCATATCTCACCTGATTGGAACCTGGGTTGGGGATATTTATAATACCAGCAGCCAACTTTGTTCGTAAGTAGTTAATGAAGGCAGCCTTAAGAGCTTGAGTTTGGTTTAGGACATCGTCTTGATCTCGTCCACATGGCAGAGCAAGGAGAAGACAGAAGTCACTGTCCCCCTGTAGGCAGGGGGGGAAAAAAAAAAGAAAAAAAGAAAAAAAAAAAGCTGAAGTTGTTACCGGAAACCACTTGCGAATAACTTTGCCTAATTCAGTGGGGGCTAAGACAAAAGACATACCGTCATTCTTCGAGCTACACTCTCTAGTTGTGAAGCCTCTAGTCTCATTCTCTGGACGATCCTAAGCAATGCACCTCCTTCTTGTAGCGGCAGTGATCGATGAGCCAACGCTTTGTTACCACAGACAAAATGCAACTGGACTGCAGCTGTGTCATTCTTCAGTGCCAGCAGGCCTTGCCATACAATAGGGTATTTCTATACATATATGTGAGACAAAACAAGATAAGTATGTCAGCCAATCCCAGTTCTTGTTTATAATATCAACCTTGAAGACAATTCAAACTGCTTTGATAAGTTTATCTTACCGTAAGCAACTGCACCATATTAACAGGCTGTGCCATCTTGCCATCTGGTTTTGCTTGGAGGTCTGCACCCTAATAATTTGAGAAAATAGTGCATGCATCATTAACAGTTTAAGATATAAGCCATAATTTGCCTCTACACATCGCAAGTTTATTTTTTTCTGCCCATTTCTATTAATAAAAGTTAGGGTTTGATTAAAATTAGATAACCTTTTAGTATGATGCCAAACAATCAAAAATACCACCACCAACAGCCTTCAAAATTACTATAAAATTACATCAACACCTCTCCATAACACTTAATACAAAACTTGAACATTTTCACTTTTATGACGAAGGGACTGATTGTAAGACTGTTGTTTTTTGACTGCATTAATTTTACCACATGAATGTTGAGTGCAGTGAACTCACCATGGTTGGTGTGATGCTCAGTGGTGGCTGGTTAAGTCCAACAGGAGATGCCTCTGGTATTTGCGAATGGATGCCTCTTGGGTTTGAATACATGCCCGAATACTCTGAAAATGAGCCACTAGGTCCTGGTGTTATTAGCTGAACTCTCTGCGGAGACGCCATTGCTTGCCCAGATTGTCTGATCCCCATCATTCCATCTTTAGAAAGAGGAGAGTGTGGCCTTTTTGCATCCAATGGCTTTGTTAAATCCTTCTCAGACACACCTTTAGGCAAAACATGTGCTCTTGGAGACATGGACATGGGTAGGCTGGAAGGCGCTGAAGAAGGAGGAAGTGTCTCTTGAATATGTCCAGAATGAGGCTCTGTGGCCAAACGCTCTCCCTGTTGGTGCAAGAGCACACGCATATCTCTTTGTGTCATGTATGTTTCTAACTGGACAGTACTTCGCAATGGCCCACGAGGATCTGGCTGCATAGTCTCTGGTTTTAGCTGTGTGGCAGATTGTCGTCCTGGAGCCTGGTGGAAGCGTCTGGTTTCTTCATGCTCCCCCTCATGGCTCCTCAAAGAACCAGGGTTCACTTTGAGAACCTTGTCTCTACCAACAGCCTGGGGTGAGGTAGGCCTTGGCTGCATGGGACCAGACCAGGGAGAGGTAAGAGGCTCATTATGCATCCCATAACTCATTACAGAGAGAGGTGGAGTATTGACACGAACATCTCCTTGGACAAGATGCCCTACTGGAATTGACTGAGTGACACGGTGAGGAGACATCCGTCCCAAGCCTCCTGGCACACTGTGAGGTGGCATGATAACTGACTGTTCTGGATGATGTACACCAGGAATAAACTGTTGCATGGCAGGAAGGCCAGTGGACAACATCACTGGTATGCCCTTGGGTGATGAGGAGCCTATGGGCGAGGACACTTTGGTAAACGGAGAATGGGGATGACCAGACTTGCGAGGGGAACGTGGTTCCTGTTTGACCCCACTAATATGGGAGGAAGCTCTGTCACCAGTTGCTGTAACAAAACCTACATGGTTGCTAGGTGGAGAGGGCAAATGTGGGCTTATGGCAGGACTTATAGCAGAAGTCCAAGGTGGTTTAGCTCCATCTGTACTGTGAGAATCAATATTTTCCATTTTCTTTTGATGTTTTATCGGCATGTACTCTTGATGGTAACTCATTACTTGCTGGTTACCTTGTGAGAGACGCTTCACTACTCCTTGAGGTCCAGATTGGTAAGAAGACTCCATCTTCTCCAAACCAGTGCTTTCTTGTTTAATAGAGGACAAAGTTGACTGCACCTTACCAGGATGCCCATGATCTGTCTGTGATGAAGGTCCCTTCTGAAGTCCTGAATGAGAATGACCATACATTTCTTGTTTTATCTGGGGCATGGATACCAACTGTTGAGATTCCATATCACCTGCTGTTGCTTGTGGGATTTGACTGATTTTTGCACTAATCCTCTGTGGTCCCTCTGTTTTCTGGCCTGAGTGGCTCAATACTACCACTCCTTCAGATGTATTTACTCTCAGACCTGGGCAAGATCCTGTACCAATTGTGGGGCTTTCAACAATAAAACGTGCAGCATTTCCCCCATCATCACCAACTGCAGACCCATGGTATGATCCAGTATCATCTTTGCTGGGCCTATATGCTGATTTGGGGAGAGCCATATCCACACAGGGATTTGCAATGTTCATGTTAACCTTGTCCTCAGGCTCAGTAGGGTTGCAAACACGACTGATAACAGAGGTTGCAGTTGAAGCAATAACAGAAATCACAGACTTTGTCTCAGGAGATGGTAATGAGGCCGGAGGTCGAACAACAGGTAGAGTTGAGTGAGCTGGCATTCTGCCATCAAGTAGTGGGGATTTATTTGGCACAACAGCTGATGTAGTATTACTTTCTGAGGGATTCTGATCTCTCAGGGTCAGCAGATTACTAGGAAGAGAGCTACTGCCTGGCATTGACACATTTTTGTGTTTCATAAGAATCTGTCTCAAGTCACTTGTACCATGATCAATATCCATGTTTTCAGAGTCTGAGGGTAAAGGTTGGTTTTCCTTGGATGCCAGTGGCATGACAGGTGAAGAGGCGACCCCTGTATCTTTAGTCTGGTGGCGCCAATCTGGTGGAGAAACAGGAATTCTACTTGTTTGATGGGTCGGTTGAACTGATCTGATATTTGGTCTGTTAGCGAGTGGAGACAGAGAAGGAGAGCTGCACTCAGGTGGAACCTGTTGAGGCTTTGGGCATACTGGACTTTTAGGTTGGGGTTTGATGGACTGAAGATGTTGAATGTGGTCTTCAGAGGATGACTCTGAATCTGCATTTTTATCTGTAGCCTTAACAGCTGAAGGCTCAGGTTCTGATTTCCAAGTAGTAGGAGTAATAACTGTAGCAGTTGCAGATAATGGAGTTGTTTCAGGAACAATCTTTACACTTGAAGCTGTGCTATCTGTTGAAGGAGCTATTTCCTCACTTACTGAATGTCCTTCCTTTAGATCTTTTCTTATTTGCTTTTGGCCTTTAGGACGTTTAGGTGTTTTAGGTCTTCCTTTGGTGCCCCTTTTAGGTGTGATTGGGAATACAGGCTCTTCCTGTGTTGCACGTGTACCAATTTCAGATTCTTCTTCCTTTGCAGGATGAATAAAGTCTTGCATCTCAGGTTCTGATCCTGTATCTGCACTTGGTGGAGGTGCTTGGGTTAAAGACACAGTCGCTTCCTCAGCAGTTATTGAGTCGATAGCAGCCATGAGTTCTGTCTCACTAGCAGGATTAGAAGGTTTCTCTTCTTCTGGGTCCCTTTTTACTTCTGTTGGCGGGACAGGTGGTGTTGGTGGTTCTGTTGGAAAAGCTGGATCTGTGAGTTTAGCAATGTTCTCCACAGCCTGCTCCAATTCCAGTTCTTGTGAAATTAAGCTTTTTGGTGTTTCCAGAAACTCCTTTTTTTCCATAGTAGGATTTTCCTTTTCCTCATTGACGGAGTCTCCTCTGTTAGCATTAGCACATTTTGAAACATGATCACTATGCTCGCCGAGTTCTAACTTTTTTGATGAATCCTCTTGATTACCAAGCTCATCATCCCCTAACTGAAGAAGATCTTTCACCTCTGTGACATTTAGTCTGATTTTGATGTTCTTAAGGACAGGAGACTTAGGTGTCCTTGTTAACTTGCTTTTTCCTCTAACATTTTTGTCTTTTTCAACCTGTGGTTTCTCTTCCAAGAGTGGGGAATCTGCCTCTTTCCCATTTGATTTACCCTCACAAGCCTTTTCATGGAGAAGATCTTTATCTCTGCCCATTTCTCTTGTTTGTTTGTCTTTCTCATCTTTCTTTTGGTCAACTTTTATTGATGGATCTTCTTTACATGAATCTTGCAAAGCTGAAGAATCTTCATCTGTAAAATCCATTTCCTGATCATCATACTCTACCACCTCAGTTTTATCTCCTTTCCTTGCTAATCCTACTGTGGATATTTGATTCAATGAACCCTTTGTGCCATGAGGGGATGTTTTCCCTTTTGACACTCTTGGAATTCGTTCACCACTTTCTGATTCATTTGAATCTGTGTCTTTATCTATTTTTAATTTTTCTATTTTAGCTGTTGAACACTCATCACCTTGTCTGCGATTCTTGGGAGGGCGCCCCCGCTTAGTTGCAGGGGTTGGAGCAGGTGGATCCTGTTCAGTATTTTGCTGTTGCGAAACATCTTTATCTGTACCTCGCTTTCGTGCAGACCGAGGTGACTCTGTCATTTCCTTTCCGGAACGAACTGGTGCATCATCTTCAACTGGGGTGGCATACACAGATTTAACGTTTCTTCGTCTTGCTCTGCCTAATGATATGCTTTGCTCCAACATGTCAGAATCTGATCCATGAATAGGAGATTTGCCTGTAGACTTCAATTCAGCTCTTGGGGATGATCCACGTTTCAGCTTCTCTTTATCAATGCGTTCACTTTTGCGTGTTGCTGGTTTCTCAACACCAGAGGTAGCCATAACAGAAACTGGTGCAACCTGAGCAGGTGATTGCTTGCACTTTTTATTTTTCAGCTCTTTTGTTTTATTTCCTTTCTGCGTTGAGGGAGTTATCTCAATATTTATGTCAAGTTTCTTCTCTCCCTCAGGCTCTGCTACTTCTTTACAAGTGGAATGGGTCTCCTTCTTGACTATATCCCCTTCCTCTGCAAGACTAGGTGGTATAGGGCTAGTGACTTCAGGCACTTCTGGCTGTGCGGTCTCAGGATCCAACTCTGCTTCTGAACTGCTAACAAATTCATCATGAGAATCAGTGCGACATGGTTTTTCTGAGGAGAGAGGTTTTACATCCTCAGTAATACTATCCAATTTCCCAACAGATGGAGAGAGTTTACATCTATCCACTGAGAAACTGGGTTCAGATGTAGCAATTGGTGCAGTTTCAGAATCAGAGGACATCTCAATTGGGTGTTGGTAGATGGGTATAACAGGTTCATTTTCTTTTACCTGTTCCTTTTGGAAAAGGACAGAGGGATTTTGTTCAGGGACTGGGCTTAATGCAACACACTTCTCTTCTGACGGAGGAAAGTCTTTGATCACAGATTGGGTGACAGAAGTAGGCACAAGACGGGGTTCAGAAATCAACTCTTCAGCAGGACTGATGGGTTTAATTTCTGGCTCAATGGTAGATTCTGCTGTTTCAGGTGATTGTAAATCTTGTTGCTCTTGTGCAGGTGCTTTTTCTACTTTATTCTCATCAGTAAGCACTGTGTCTCCCTTTGCCTCTTGCAGCTGTTGGGTTTTATTCTTTTGTTGTTGCAGTCGTGTAAGTTCCAAAAAACGACTATGGAAAAGAACCACTGGCCCTGAGTCCAGCTCACCATCTACTGTTCCTTGGTGACCAGGCTGCTGGATTTGTGTTTGCTCAGGTTCTTCATGTTTGCGTTCCAAGTGCTGAAGTCGTCTAGAGTCTAGCTCAAAGACAGGGCTGTGAAGGAATCGGGAGGCAAATAATTCCCTGCGTTCCTGTTCCTCCGGCTTAGGCTCTTCCTTCCTGTCATCAAGTTTGTCTTCAGATCCAATTCGAATCTTTTTCTTTTTCATGTACCAGGAAGGTGTAGGTCGTGGTGTCGACTCTACCTTTTCAGTATCCTTTCTGTTGCGGAAACTTGCAAAGTGTGAATCATAGTCTAAAAATGACCAGTTATCTTCTCTGGAGGATGAGAGAGATTTTGCACGTTCAAGCAAAGCCTTTGTATCAGGTGTGATGGTCTGGTCAAGTGCAAATGAGTAAAATTTGTTTCTTTCAAGATGAGCTAGTTTGGGATCTGAAAACCTGTCAACCCTTGGCCTCTCTGAAAATGGCATAGATGTTGAGGGCACAGGAGAGTGGGGTTTGGTGTCTCTGTCTTCCTCAGGGTCAGATCGTACCTCCCCAGGCTCCAAATCATGCCACATACCATACTCCAAACGCTTGCGATTGTGAATGTTTTTACCAAGACTTCTAGAAAAGTTCAGGTCAGGTAACAAGTCTTGTTTAACTCTGCTTTCCCATCGCTTTTGCTGCTCTTCTTCTACACTAAGTAAAGGAGTGTTAGGCTTATTCACTTGTGTGTTATGTGTCCTTTTGACTAAAAGCTCCAGGTCTGGGTGAATTTTTTCCTCATTTCTGCTTAACTCTTTCTGAGAAGGATCCACAAACTCCTCATCTGCATGGTGAGAGAAGTGCTGATGTCCAGGAGAGGTGGTGGTGTTCCAGTCAGGATCTTCACTTTTTTGTCTGAAGCTCCTATAGACACGCTCCCTCTTAATCCCTGAGTCAGCATCAAATTGGTCTAATTTTTTTAGTTTGTGAGATGGGAAATTATCTGTGACATCCACAGGTGGTTTCCCAACCTCATGCACGAGACTGCGATGTTCCAAGTCCTCTGTTTCACTTCCTTGAGGACTTCCGGGTTTGTCAAGTTTGTCAGACTCACGCTGCTGTTGCTGCTGGTGCAATCGTCTGTTTTGCTCCATTTGCTTGCGGTAACTTTGAGAGAGGTCAATGTCAACATGGTCCTCCTTGTTCTTAGCACTCTTGTCGGTGTCAGCATTTGGAGCACCAAATTTGAAAGCAGCATGGTGTTCTTTATCACTCATACTGCATTGGTCTGTTATCCCTTCGTGTGAAAACCTTCTGGATGAGGTGTGCCCTGGATGTCGTTTTGATTCTAATGGGTCCAAAGATCCCTCTGATTTTTCTTTCTGTTCTCTAAGGTCTTCTTGACCATCTCTCTGACTGCCACCTTTATCAGTTTTGAGTCGTGAATCTCTTCGTTGTAAGTCTTTGTGTTTGTCAGTTTCTGTTTCTTTTAAATAAGTGGCACTTGCACCAATGTCAGAGGACTGAACACCATCCTCTTCCTCATGCCTGCTTCTTTTCTGACGTATAGTCTTTCCACTAGAATCAGCAAAGCGCCTTTTCCTTGCAGCAAGGCGGTCTGAATCCACTGATGTATCTTTCACATCATTTCCAGTATCAGACTTCAGATGTTTCTTGATTCGATTTTTTCCATCCAAATCTGAATTTTCACCTTTACTCATGTCAGATCTTTCACTTTTTACAGAGTCATGATGCGCAGTTGACAACTGGTTCCCAATAAGTGCATCACCATCCCCCTTACATTTCTGCCTCTCGTGAGCATCTTGGTCTGCTGTCCTTCCTCTTCCAGATCCTCCATCAAAACCAGTCTCGAGCTCTGATTCTGGTAGCGGGTCAGATGGGGATTGCCCCTTTGCTTTCCTTGATTTCATTTTTTCAGCTTTGTCTTTGTCCCCTTTCTCTTTACGTTTTGCACGTTTGGTTTTCTCTGCACCTGCCACACGGTCTGTTTGACTGACCTTATCACTTTTGTCACTCTTTGTTGAATGCTCAAGCAGGGTCTTTTCAGATTTGTCAAAGTGTGGTGGTGACATTGAGCTCACACTACCACTTCGCTCAGACGATTGGCTGTAAACCCGTCGCTCTGAGTCTCTGGGAGCACGCTCAGATGGTGAGGGTGACACTGTAGGAGTAACAGGTCGCCTGGGGTGAGAAGGGCTCCACCTGCTGCGGTCAGCCTCAAAACGTTCTCTCTCTCTTTCTCGCTCCCTTTGAATATATGTGTATTTTCGGATGTCTTGCTCAAAGGGGTCTCTGTAGTCCCTATAGTCCCTTGGGTCTTCATGATAACGTGGGTCAAAGTGATCCCCCTGATAGTGTTCAAGTTCAGGAAAACGGTCTCTGCTTCGAGCAGCATAGTCTCTTCGAGCATCCTCTGGATAAAGGCCAGGGGTTCGTATATTTTCATAGTAAGCCCTTTCTGCTGTAAACTCATGGTAGGGAGTTCTGCGATCCTCTCTGTAGAGTAAATGGGGATAACAGAAAGTGGAAAGCAATAAATTTTTTCAGCCTAAATAATTTCATATGATATAGCTATTCAAAAAACAATATTACGAGCTCTATTAATTGATGTTTATTTGGTATTTTATCTTACAGTAAGGACATTATTAATTGCATGCAATTAACAATAAGGGCAATACCGTCGTTCAGGAGGTATTTCATAGAAGTCTCTGATGTCTTGACCAGATGCCTGCATAGATCGGTAGAATGCCATCTGACTCTCTTGACTTGCAAAATCCACCTTTAATAAATAAATAAATGATTAAGCCACAAATACAATAAAAAAAAATACACACACACACCAAATACTTTTCACTTATCACCTCAACAGGTTTTTTATTACCTTTATTTTATTGCCACCAATCTTCCAACCTTTGGTCTCCCTTACAGCTGCCTGTGCAAAGTCTGTGTTGTTGTATAAGATGAGGGCCATCCCTTTTAATCTATCAAACACAACCTATAAAAAGGGAAAAACATACATTTAGAACTTTTAACTAATTTAGTACTAAACAGCATTAAAATCTACGAGCTGGAAATTAAGAGAAAACATAAAACCCTACCTTCACTACATGTCCATAGCGGCAGAAATGCCGAGTGAGGTATTGCTCTGTAATACTGGTTGCCAGACCATCTAGCCAAACACATGTCGTGGGCATACTCTTCCCAAATCCAAGCTTCAAAGAATAATAGACAAAGGAGCATATCATCAGATATAACATATACATAATTCATTACACTGAAAACCTACACAGAGCAGAAATGTACTTGGTTAGTGTAAAAACACTACCTTTAGTCTGTTGCTCCCCAGGTACTCTCCATCCATCTTCTTAATAGCCTTGCAGACACTGGCAATATCAGAATACTGCACAAAGGCATACTGGGGAACTCCATTTACTTTTTTTATGTCAATGTCCTGGAGGAGAAAAGAAAGAACAATTAGAATCCCTCATAAAATTTAAAAATGTTCCAACTACCCATATATTCAAATGGTAGCATACCACAATTTCTCCAAAGCGTTGAAAAATGTCAAGGAGTTGTTGGTAACTGGTAGTCTTCTCAAGGTTTCCTATAAACAGTGTCCTTGTGGCCTTTGGGTGGAACTCATCGATCCGCCCATCCAAGGGCCTAAACTCATTTTCACTCTCTGTTTCTGAGGGGAGGGAGATATTTGCCATTAAAATTACTCACACAGTTTAATGTTGGGCTCACACACTTCACCATCAACACAGACACACTGAATTAATTTTTGGCAACAACTCTTCATCACAGTACTGTTTGCTGTATCTATAATCACTTACCAGGACCATTCCACGCAGTAACTTCAATAAGCATGCCAAAGAACAGCTTTCCTTTGGATACAGTGAGGGCTTTCTCTTGATCTTCTTGCTGTCTAAAGAACACCAAGCCATAGCGGTCTTCTGATGCTCCATGGATCTGCACTGAGGTCACTTTTCCATGTTTCTTGAATTCATGGAAAAGTCCATCTTTTAAACTTGTGTCTGTGGAGTAAAACACCAAAAAATCTGTTGCTCATTTTCGAATAAAGTACTGAAAAAAAAAAAACAACAGCTTTTTCAAAATCATTACAATGACATAATATTAAAATTACCATAATTATGAACAAGTCTACACACTATCATTTTGACAAGAATTCATTTACACATAGAGCTCTAGATAAGGGAATGATGCCTTCCATATTGTTGATATCCTTCTGTTCTCCTCTCTTCCTTTCACAGCCACTGCTTATATTTTTTATAGAATACCTATATCTTATTAAACTGATCATATTTTTTGCTCTGGGGATGTTACAGCTTGAACAGGCAATATAATATGTTACAGTTTGTTTCTTTAAGTAGTGAATAAAGCATGATAAAGATGTTTTAGGTTTTCTACTCCTAAGATGTAGTTACAGAACATAAGACTGTGGTCTGAAAATGTTTTATACAATTACTTAAGTAAACTGGCAACAGCATGTCTGTGGAAATACTAGAAACACAGTGACCTGTATAACCAAATAACAGTAAAAACTGAATACAATGAAGTTGTCCACATGAAGTTTAAGACAAAAAAATAAATATGATGATTAATTTTTAATTAATTTAAAATTGAATTTTGAAAAATAAATTTAACTTCTTCACACATTTTGTCAGTTTATTGCAAATCTTATATAGTAATCAACTCCAAACAGGAAAAAGGATTGAAAGAGATTTAGAAAATACATTTCTGATTGAGTGTATGCTAATCACTTTAAAAACATTCTTGGTAGGTATGATATAGTTTATCAGGCCTTGACATGTAAAATGCTGCATGATTGGAGACTATTACTGTATATTAACTGCATTAGAAATTACAACAATACACCAGATGATGACCCATTATCCTCAATTTCAAACAATGTTTTCTAGCAACAATCGTCTTTAAGTCAAGTAGAAACTCACCTGTGGAGCGCACTGGTAGGTTTTGCACTTTAATTCCAAAGCTCCTACGTGGTTCATCTGTGTCAAGCACCATAGAAGACTGAGTAGGTGCGTGTGTAGCTGATGACTGAACAGAGCGCGCCCGAGACCCATCACTTGAGCTGCTGTTTGAATCACTATTTCACATACACACAAAAACATAAAAATTAGAGGATCAAGATTAAATACGCCTTAGTCTCAGCAAATAAAGCTTTCGCTAATATCCTTGGTGCTCTGACAAAATTTATTCATCCAGTCAACAAACCCATGAAATATTAAGTGTTAATATCACAACCAAAACAAATGTCACACCTGCCGCTGCCTGTGCTGCTGGTGCTACTGACAGAATCAGAACTCGAAGATCTGCTGCGGGATCGAGATCGTGGTCCTCTCCCAGGGGACAAAGGAGCTCTTTTAGGGGAATGAGGAGTTTTAGCAGTTTGTCCTGTGGTCCGTTGAGGGGAAGGGTGTCTTGACTGTGAGGAATGAGATGATCGGCTCCGACGGTGATGGTAGGTTCTATCAACACGTCGTCCTCTATCATCTCTGTATAGGTCACGTCGTGTAGAATTAGTTAGAGTGAAGGGGTCACGAATTCTAGACTCAAAATGTGGGTCTGATGCCTCAAAGCTTCCCCCAATAGCACTGCTCCCTGGGCCAGCGGCAGCAAACATAGAACGGTCTCTGTAATAATCAGCGTTGTAGTGACGCTGTCTGTCGAAAGTGCTGCTGCGGTCATGATGTCCATATGGGCTGTGATCATACGCACGTTCACGGCTTTCAGAGCTACTGTAAAAAAGAACAGTGTAGAAAGGAAGAAACTGTTACTATAAGCCTAAATAAAAAATGAAAATAAAAAAATACATAATTTTATTGATAAATATTATTAAAACTATTTTGGTGACAAAGTACAGAACAGTGACAATTCAAATGGCCTGAACAGCACCAGAGAGCAGGCCTGATAAATGTGGAGTCAATTCAAAAAGCTTGATATGAGAGCAGTGCCAGTATTTTTTAATGTGGAGATCTTGTCACTCTTGCCTTGACCAAACTCATTTGTCTGTTGCTCACAATTGTTGTTTTCTAATTTTTAAGCAACAACATTCACAGCAGAAAATTCACTGTATTTTGATTCAAATGTAACATTTGGGATCTTAGGTGGTTAAAGCACAAGATAAGCATTTTAACAAGTTAGAAATAAAATATCAAATAATTCACAACTGGACAAACTAAACCATTTAACTCTAGGAAATATTGGGTTCACCATATCAAATGCTGGCACCGTCTGTAAATACTGCTCCAATCTCTAAACTGTGAGGAGTTTAAAATGACACTTCTTTTTCAGGGGACAACATAACTACTAACAAGCATAATTTTCTATACCATTAATTTCGAAACAGTTGCATGAAATAGGGCTGCCCCAGACTTTGATAACATCTTTGTTGAATTTTGTAGATCTACTCATACAAACAAATAATTCAGCAACATTGAAGCACTATTGGATCCTTTTGGTGTCCAGGGGAGCTGACTTAAGAGGCTGACTGTTCATGAACTATTACGAGTAGGAAAAAGAAGATATATATATATATCTGTAAAAACCTTATTCTTATTTATCTAGACAAGACTTCTATCAAGGAACTCCATGGTAGAGAAATTTTAAATTTGAAAAAATACTTCTTCATATGACAGGTGCATAGGAAGGCAATGTGTTCATAAAAAGCTTTCAGGGAAACCCCCCTACACTGTCTCAACAGTGTGTGGGAGTTCATCTGAAAGTGAAATTTTAAATGCCATGCAGCCTTGCATCAATGAATTCACTGAAAAACAAATACTTTGAAGTACTTTTGTGATACTGCGAAAAATGGGCATTTACAAAAAGAAAAGCAAACACATATTAATATATTTTATATATGCATTTAATACAGAATCTTTCTCTCATCAAATTTATCTTTTTCTAAAAGCAGTGCAAATCCTAATATTAGACAAAGCACTAAGGAAGGTTAGAGAAAGAAAATATGCAGAGGGCAGAGCAATACCAACCTTTTGGAAAAGAAGTTACCGAAACTAATCCAAATAAAATCTAGGTGGTCAGAATGTGAGAGCCCGAATGAAAAATCAGGGGAAAAAAAATCAATTGATCTAATTAGGCAAAAACGGTTCTCTTGAAACGCATGGCACGTTATCTTCAAAACTGTGGAGCACCAGGCCAGCAGACTGTTGATGTGTAATCCACAGTTAGGTTACTTAATTCTCTTCATTGGATGGAAAAAGGGGAAAAACAAATCAATCAAAGAAATGGATCTCTTTATGGATCTGAGGACGTGTTTAAAAAAAAAACACTTTAAGAACATAAAACCTTAAATAAATATGGATTTAAAAAAGAAAAGATGATGAACTTCAGGGTAATTCAGTGCATTCCAGCTTGACTATACACATAAGTTAAGGTGCAAATGGAAAGTACATCCAACTGGATCAGTCTGGTCTTGTCATATGAGGAAGTAGAATGGTCCAAAAGTTAGGCTTAATGCGAATAAAAAAATTGGTCAAAAATGTATTCCACTGGTGAAGGTCTAATCGTTAAGCATCACACACACTCGTAGACTCACAGACACTATGACCACAGCACATAAAATCCTCATGGGCTGATAGGCAGGACATTATTCCACAATCCATGGATCTTATCAGGCGTGAATATGAAAAGGCTTCATTTTTTTATAGTAACATTTAAAGCTACTTCAAAAAAGTTGTCTTCAGCTCTCTGTAGAATACTTGGAGCGCTCTTCTCCTCCACACTGGGGCCTCACACTGCTACATCCACCTTAGGGTAATCCAAATGAATGGCAGCTACACCTATCCATACTAGAGTCCACATCAGTACATCCAACATGGGGTTTCGGTATTGAGTACATCCAGGAATGTACATCCCAACTATGCAATCTTCATGTGTCTTCATGGCCATCATCCAAAACAAGAATAGCTCCACAGGTTAATGGGTTGGTTGTTTGGATCCTCAATGTTCTTGCAAAGTCTTCTGGATATAGCTTCCGTATTTGGGACAAAACATGTTTATTATAAAGTACAAGTTAATTTCATCCTAAAATGACTGAGAAGGCCTTGGACATACGCACTACATTTGTCTTTCTTGTGATGTGTCAGAAACATGACATTCTTCAATCTGATTGTTCAAAACTTTAATCCAGAACAGGCCTTATCCACAGATGCAAAAAATGGTAAAAGTAGTCCATTGGCTGTTGCCAAGAAAAAAAATATGACAACCAGGATGTGAGATCCTTTAAGTAATTATATATTACCTTAATTGATTCTTCATGAATAGTACATCCTTTATTATGGGGATTTACTTCCTTCATGATAGGGATTTACGTCCAGTTTCAAGCGATTCCAAGTAAAAATCAAGGTTAAATCCGATATTTAGGAGAAAGTGTTTTTAAAATATCCACAAGCTTCCCAAGGTAGTTTCCCATAAAATGTAATAAATCCAAAACTCACCAGGATATTCCTCACAGATGTAATATCCAAACCAGACGTCAAACCTTGCATTTTAGTAATCTTACCAGACAATAACATGAAGTTAATTAACTTGGATCCCGTGGGAAAGGCAAGTCAATTATGATGAAAAGAGGAACCATCCCTAATTACCTTTGTGTAACCCCCTTGAGGCACATATCCCTCACGAATAACCCCACTATGTGTTTGGGTTTTACACCTATCCAATACCTAGATTCCCTTGGATTTTAAGGGGAGGCCGTGTCCACTTACCCATCTATTCTCCGTTCATAACGTCCCTCTCTGGTGTGAAGGGACACAGGTGGGCCAAACACTGGACCAACTGTTCCCCTAGAGAATCCTGTAACGTCTCGACTGCTTGAGGGTGAGCTGTCTTCAAGGCCCCGAACAGCACTAGGCACTGACCCAGGTTCATTGTAGTCAGTCCGCAGGTCCCTGTCTCCCATCTTGTTGACAGCATTGTGAGCCTTCTGTGCACTTTTGATATCCACAAAATCCACAAAGGCTGCAACACCACCCTCTGACCCTCGCTTCCGTAGCACTTTAACACTTTCCACACGCCCATACCTGAGAAGGAATTACAATGACAACAAAGAGGAAAATGCATAAACATCAGCTAACAACATGAGTGTCACTGTGTCTCTGTATGCTACAGTGAGGTAAACAGAAGAGGCACTGATGCTACAAGTTAGTAGTACGGAATAAACTGTCTCAATTTAAGGAAGTCTTGAAAATGGTTCGTAATTATTATGTTGGATGACTTAGTATGGCAAATATGGCTAGGAGTGTTGAGGTTTCTTTTCAACGTCCTAATGTTACTCAGACATCGCTCTTCTACCTAACACATTACAAACATATTAGTTAGATGTCTTCCATGCCTGGCTTATTGCAATGGCACCCATTAACTGTGACTGGATTTATCTTCAAGTCACTAATATGTTGTCCTAAATGAGTGATAGATGAGTTTGATTAAATACTCAGGCAGTCTTAACTTGCATTGCTGGTGGTAGACACATCACAGTGCTTTATGATACTAAGATGTACAGGAGAAAGCATACACGTTTAACGTTAAGTTGTTAACGTTAACTACCTTGCTTATTAACATGCGCAAAACTTGATTAACAATTCTTTTAAGTTGGGGAAACATGAACGTAGCACTGAGTAACGTTATTTTAAGCCGAGTGTAAAGTAACGTTATGGCCACCGACGTCCGGCAGCTCATCAACTTGCTAACATTTTATAATCAGCCCAGTGATCGCTGATCGTTGGCTGATTTCGGATTTCCTACATTTCAATAGACAAATTTTCTAGCATCACTGTTGAAAAGAGAGAAAATAATATTTGTAAGACACCTCTATTGACTAAAATAACGAAAGTCATCTAATGTTATTTGACCTGCTGCCCAGCTAACGTTAGCTGCTTTTGGCTTGTACTGATTATGAAAACGTCTTGACTTCCCACAAAATGGTTGGTTGGATGGGTGGTAGCTCGGTGGCTAGCAAAGCTAGCTAACGTTAACGTTACTTGCCTCCTGTCAAAAGTTAGCCAAATAATTTAAATGACTAAATTCAACATACAAGTCATTCTATTCCGGACTTACTGGATTAACACATATCGTTGCGCTTTAGTGGCTATAGCTTAGCACACATGAAACCCCCTGACTCGTAAAACTTAAAAAAAATGCTAACGTTAGCTGTTACGTTATTAGCACTGGTCGCAGGCTACCCAGCACAACTAGCTACTGTTACAGCACCTAGCGCGCGCTGTTCGACCAACAGAGAGTCTCTCTTGCGTAACTTACCGTTTAAAATGCTCCACAATTTTCTCTTCTCGAACATGTTCGGGTAAATTTCCCACCCAAAGGTGTCTGGTTTCCCGAACCATCTTGCGCTATTATTTTCCCCTTCATACACATATGATTTCGCACGTTTCTAATCCCTGCCGGTCGGAGGTCCGCCTCAACAAAATGAACGACGTTAGATTCCGTGAATAATCTGGGCCTGGTAGCCTGCTGTCTGTTTAGCTTTAGCTGCTGCGTCCTCGAGCCGTGCACGTGAACGCGCTTGATCCTCGCTCCTGTTTGTCAGGCTGCGAGCTGCGCGCCCCCTGGCCTGGCACGCTGCGCGTACTCGACGAACATGCAGAGCAGTAAGCGCGCGATTCCGACTGCTATAGGATCAAACTGCAGCCAATGAGCAAGTGTTGTCTTAAAGATAACCAAGAAAGATTACGGACAAGAAAACATTCCAGTGTCTTTAAAAAATGATCCTATCATCTTGTGTTAAGCCTGTAATGGATAAATGCCACACTGTTATTGAATTATTTGAGTAAGTTTAACTGTTCCTTTGAAGCTGAATATATAAATTGATAGCCTACGTTTAAAACTTAAGGCTGAGGGCTATTTTAAAGTGTATACAGTTGCCCAGTGTGTGCACACACAAGCAAAAACAAGGGCTGCAACTAAATATCATTTCAACTTTTGTTTCAACTAATCAATTTTTGGTAGACTTTCTAAAAGATAAGGAAATACTGAAAAATGTGATGTCCAGAGCCAGAAATGACACTGCTTGTTTTGTCTGATTCAGGCTGAAATCCAAATATATTCATTCTATAAGAGAAGAAAGGGGTAGGCCTGTCACACTCAGGAGAGTGGGCCATAATCTAGCAAATGTTTGCAATTTTAGCTTGAAGACTGTTTTCCAAGTTGATGATCGATATGGAATAATCAACTTACTCTATAGATACTATCAAAAGCTTAAAATAACTCAACATGTCAGCACATTGTGGGTGGATCAACCCTAGAATCTGATTGGCCACCCACAAAATCTTATCTTACTGTCTTTGTATGGATACCAAACTGATCAGTAAAGCAAACCAAATTGGTTCCCACCATCATCTAACACTCTTGCCCTCCTTTTTTAAACCCAACTGTTACACAGATGTTTTTGGATCATCAATCAAGTGTCAGATTCAGTCCACATCAATCACAGTGTTTCTGCACTTAAACAGGACATGCAAATTCAACAGAGTTGTTTTCT
>JAQLOL010000012.1:16389274-16409884 GCA_029783665.1 Naso thynnoides
TTAATATTAAGAGAAACGACAGAATTAATGAGAATTTAGCACTTTTAAGGTTGTAAAACAATCAACTCACCGTGAAAAATGCTGTTTATTGGGTTTGAATCAAAATATGTCGTTTCAGATGTTCCCATGATCCAAGAGAAGGGTGGAAACATTTTCATGTTTTCTTCGTCTCAACAAGAACACTATGATTGCTCACTCATCCTGCTTCCATCCAAGAACCTGATCAGAACTACAAGTCAATTACCTGTACTCCTCTGAGCCCAAGCCTCGCATTGCCTTTATTTCTTCCTGCAGATCAGGTCAGAGTAATTCTCAGTGTTTTGGTTCCAAAGGTCAGATGTGATTTCAGTGTTTGTTAATTTCATCATTTCCTGATTAAAGGGGTTGAAAATCCTCTCAAAAAGATGATTAGGGCTTGCAGAGCAATCAGAAGCAAGGAAATCACGCTTGGCTTACAATATGTTGTTAAAATCATGTGCTTCAAAGATGCAGTGCTTGTGTCAAGGATGATACAAAAAAGTATTTAACACATTTCATACAAAAAAAATCTTTATTTTTATCATCATCATTATAATTATTATTAACTGATCAAATCAAATGCCATTATTGGCTTAAGGTATGAGTATTTTTACATGTCAGTAAACAGAAACATTCACTTCAGGTGTTTTTCTTTACATATAGCTGGCAAGGCAACAAGAGTTGTACATTAAACTGTGACAACTATAAACACGGTATAAAGAGCTTATATATTAATAATCCAAACCCTTTCGTCATCAGCACTTTATGGATAAAATTGCATGCCATAAGGGTCTCACTTCTCCCATTTCACATCTGCATCAAGGTGACATGTGAAAGTCCATTACATTGCTTGTAAATTTAATCCTTTGAGGTATTAAGGTAAAACCTGATAGTCCACCAGCGATTCCATATATCTGAGAAACTTCATGGGAACTCCTGAAATATTACATTAATGTGCAGTGTGTGTCCACCTTTATCAAGTACTTAAAAAGCTCATCCATCTTCTTTGATTCAGTCAGAAAGCGACTCACTTAAAGCACTTAAAACAGTTTCTTTCTGAGGGTTCAGTGAGATGGCTGATATCTCTCTCATGTCTGAGGTCAATTTGAAGCAGCAGCCTTGATCTGTCAAACAAAATCTAACTACCGGCACTTACTGATGCTTATGAACATGTCATATGTTGTTTAATCCAGACTTAAGGTTAAAAACATGTTTGCCCTTTTATGCAGCGATTAGGAGCCACACTGTTTCTTGGTTGTGGGCAGTTGCCAGGTAAGCAGCAGAGTATTCATGAAGTTACTGTTATGGCCAAGAAATATTAACTTTGGTCTTGGTCATATATATTGTGTTAAATGGTGAGTTTTAGAGGTTTTGGTAGGAGCATTTTGTTAGTTTGGCAGAGCCATGCTAGTTGTTTCCATTTGTTTCCAGTCATAATGATAAAATAAGCTAACCAGCCGCTGGCTAAGCTAATCCTGGAGTGGGCTGCTTAGCTTAACGGTTAGCTTGGCTTCATGTAGCTTCATATTTGTTATACAGACATGAAAGTAGTATAAATCTACCCATCTAACTCTTGTCAATACAGTGAATAAGCTTATTTATCAAAATGTCAAAGTTTGCTTGAAGTTTGAAGTTTCAGTAATCGATGAACCACTTCAGTCAATCCCACACAGGCGTTTGGGAAGTTTTAGCTCCTTCCCTGGCCCTTTTTTCCTTCCAGTGTCTGTTGCCTCATCAGATCCCAGAACAGCATGCTGAGCACTGTGTGTGGGGCCAAGCGCAGGAAGACAGGGCCCATGCCTTTATACAGCCCCAGCAGGCCCTCAGCTTGGCACACCTTCAGCATACAATCTGAAAATCCATTATACAGACGCCCCTAAAAGGCAAACAAGGAAAACAGTGTCACCACAGCTTTTTTCTTTGTGTACCTCCAGATAGAATATTTGATCTAGCAATAGTCTTATGTGTCATTACTGATGAAAGACGTCACCTAAACTCACCCTATTAAGCTCATCCACTGGCTGGTTGTAAAGACGTGTACTGATGACATCAAATGGTGTCATGGTGATTGCCACGGCAACTCCACTGATCATGGCAGCTATCAAGGCCGTGAGCCAGCTGTTTGGACTAAACCACTGCATGGAAAGAAACAAACTGATTTTAAAGCGAAGGTTTGACTTTTAGCTGATGGAGTAACAGCAGCTGTTCAGTAACATGTGATGTAAATATGTCAGCTGTTTCTCACATCTACCTGGGAATGTGACACCCAGTCCTTGGCCGAGGTGAAGGTTGCCAGTTGAGCAGCTGATCCCACCATAACACGAGGCACGGCCCCATTCACGCCCCTCCACAGGCCAATTAAACCTTCTTTTCTATAGATGGTAACAAAGGCATCAGACACTCCCTGAAATGGATGGAAACAAAGGCATTGATGTGCTAGAAGTAGCAGATAATCACACCTCATCATACTGTGTCTCTTCTCTTTAAATGTGACAGTAGGACAAAGTAATACAAGTGTGTTTCAACCTTTTAAGGAGCAAATTGCTGTCACGCATATAACTTTGAGCTATGCCTGAATTTTAATGCTGTTTACCTAAACATGCACTGACGGCAGTAGGATCACGTGTTTCTTATGATCAATGCTGTATGTCTGTCTTTGTATTTATCCACATTTACTTAAGTCTCATAGAGTAAATGTTGAACACCCTTTTGGGTGATTAAATATAATTCATTGGCCTGATTTCAGCTCTTACATAATATGGCACACACAAGGCGTCAGTACAAAGTTTGTTTACCTAAATACAGGAACTATCAGAGGTGGAATGTAGCCAAGAATGTTTAATCAAGCAGGCTACTGATAACTAAAAAATGTTTAACCAAAAGAAAGGTGAGTGAGGTATCAATCAAATGCAATTTGTACACAAACATAGTGTCCTGAGAAGAAAGATAATTTATAGACGGATAAAAGCCTTCCTTAAAATGAATACATTGACTCTGGTTTGATTGATTTAACACAGACTGAACACACACACACACACACACACACACACACACACACACACACACACACACACACACTAAACATAATAAGGAAAATGAAACAAAAAGGAGACATCTGTTTTTGCAACTGAACCTTTCAGGTCTAATTAGGCAGCATAAGTGCAAACACCTGTCTGAGTTGACTGTGGACCAAGATTTCTTATGCTAACTACATAGTCAATGCGTTAAGCATGTTGCTTTGTAATGATTAATCTACTTTTCAACAGCACGATTAGTATACCATCAGTAATTATCTGCTATTCAGAACATACAGACCATAAAATGCCATAATTGACTGATCAGAAAGAATTAAGTATAGGACAAAGCCGTGCAGTAACAAAATATTGCATTTAGGGGGTTCGCGCAGCAAAATGAGTGCTTTTGCTTTTAGTACAGTTTTCTAGTATTAATCTGATAAATACACTTTCCCTCTGAACTGTGATGTTAACACTGTGGTGTTGCTATGTTTACACAGGTGAAGCACACTAATTATTCCACATGTAACACCTTACAGTATGTAACAATGTCTTATTTTGTCTTACCAGATGATTATGCTGGTGGCCAACTGCAATGGCTTCCACAGTTTGAGCTTGCAGATGGGTTTTTACCTATGAGGACAATGCAGCACACAGTTATCACATGTATTCAGACTTTAGTAGACACTGTGTCAACAAATTAATCAAAGTACAGACCCAATCAGATTTGTCACTAAGTTGAATAGTGTCCGAATCAGATGTCAGGGTGAGTTGTGAAACAATTACAGGTAACTGATTGTCATAGGTATGAGCTAGATAACACACACCCTGCTAGGAACAAACAAATTTCTCAATGACTCATTTGCAGCAAATCTTTCAGTGATCAAACTGTTGCAGCAGGAGGAGCACAAATTCAAGACGCTTTTCTACTTGACCTAATACGAGGGTCATTAAAAATAACCTCCACCTCTTTTTCCTTCATTCACTGTCAACAGCACACGGCAAGAAGCCCCGAAATACTTTATATATTTAGCAGCAGTGGGTAGGTTGAATCAAAGTGCAGGGTATATTTAGTGACCTAGTTCTTGATGAACACGTCATCAAACAATATTTTCTTTCCATGACGGTGCAAAAGGTTGGAAGGTTTTAAATGTATTGACTGACAAGCGAAACAACAACACTGCCTCTGTCTCATGAGAGAGGACGGGCAGAGGACATTCATACATTGTGCCATAAATCAGACAGAGACTGTGGCATTTGAGGACGTAAATGTCAAAGCACATGTTAAAAACACTAAACATTTATGAAGGTAAAGGTAAAGGTTTTATTCATGCTCTTCAAAACTGCATCTATGTAGACAAACTAAGCTGAATGGGACCTGCATGTGGACAGATGGGTAATGAGAAGATATATTCCTCATCCATCTGGTCAAGTTGGGGTTAAGTCAGATCATGTTTTATTTTGATTTCTTTCAGACTAGATGCAGTTAATTCAGATGTGACCTCGGACTGACCTGGCTCTACCAAACACATGCCTGTACGATGTTACTTTGCCTCAAAAGTGCTTGTATTGGACACAAATAGATTCAGGACATTTGATACGCCTTTGAAACTGAGCTTGTGTGTTTTCATGTCTTACAGTCCTGTTATTCAGGCCAAATGCTGATGGTTCAATGTAAGGTTTATATTTGGGATTTTTTTTTCTTCTCACTGTTAGATGTATGACATTCATCATTTATTTCACCCAGTTAGGAAGCTGCTTCAAACTCCCTTTAGTAAGTGTCCACCTTTTCTTACCATGTAGTGGCTCAAAAATGCTGTTAAGAGGCCAGATTCATCTTCTTTCAGTCTTCCAACAACACCCATATGCCCACAATTTTCTTTCAAAAAAATAAATAAATAAATAAAATACTGGTCGCCTCCGTACTGGTATTTAAAGGACTCAGATCATGTTTTCAGTGATATTTGTTTCACTATACCTCTATTGAAGCTCAGCAAGCAAACAGCCTGGGGAAGACGCTAACTTTAATTGGACTAATTCATTTTGCTAAAACCTCAAATTAGCTTTAGCCGAACCTAAAAAACATATTGCACACAGAATGAAAAGGACTGTAGTATTTACCCGGTCACTTGTATTGGAGTTGTGTCAGAAAGCCATTTCTTCAAAGCCTTTGTAAGAAAGAGGAATGATAACAGCAACCAAATGCTGTTTCAGTGCACATATGAGGAAGTGTGTGAGCTGAGTGAATGTGAACCCAACTGCGCTGGACAAGACTGTATCCAAAAAGATCGACAGGGCAGCTTTACAAGAAGCTTTGTGATGTGCAAGTCAACAGCATAACGTCTGCAAAACTGATGTATGTATTGTGAAAGGTGTCACAAAACGTTCACTCATATCATCTTTCCACGTTAGCTCTGTTGTCTCCTTTTAGCTTATGTCAGATGTTTGATTGTTAATTAACTTCTTTGGTTTTGTGTAACGTGTGTTTGAGGTAGTGTGTGTGAGTGCAACCTAACAGATGATGTGCTCTCAGTGATGCCTGGGGTTTTAGATTCCCATTAAGCTTACAAGTTTTTGACCCCAAACAGTCAGATACAACATATACCAGCAAAGTGACATAATAGTTAATATTTCATACTGGGATAACTTTTAAATCTTCATGGGAAAGAACAGCCTTAGGCTCTCATTCAACATTACACACAAACAGGAGCAACACTTTTTTAATGAAAAATATAAAATAAAATTAGATCACATAGTTGTGGATGTAATCTTTTAATATTGATTTAACTACAAATGGCTTTAACACCCCCTGATTTAATCAAAAATGAATAGAGCTGACCTACAATGACCTACAGAGCAATGCTTCCTCTCAAGAGCCCCTTAAGCTTTTGTAGGATGGCTGTTTAGGTCACAAGGTGATTACCAGTGTGGAAAATAAGAAAACTGACCCACATTGGATTCTTTTTTTAAAAAATACTTTTCTGATATTTGCTCTTTTTTTGCCAAATACAGCATAGTTCTACCTCTACGCTAATGACTCTAATAACAGTTTGAGAAGTCAAAATCACGTTATGAATGAACTGACCACAACTCAGACATTCACTGAGTGGCAAGGGGTTGCAAGCAGGGACTGCTTCGTGTAAAGGTGTTGCAAGCGAAAAGTAATCTAAACTTACCAGGTAGGCAGGAGAGGCAATGAAGGCACCCAGCGCCCCAGCCCCCGCCCCTGACAGCAGACTCCCTCCGTTGTATGAGGTGATACCCAGAGCTTCACAGTAGGAGTAGGACCCCAGCCTCACACCGTTCATCAAACCCTGGTAGATCAGTCCAACTGAGAGCCCTTTCTGCAGGCCTCGGAGCCCGTCTGTGCGACCCACCACCCAGAGGCCTTGCAGGACGCCGCGGTAGTGTCTCTGGTAGGAGCCCCGTGCACGCAGCTCTCCCTGAAGCTGCAAACGGGTCTTTATCACCTCCAGGGGATTGGTGAACACACAGGCTGCACAGCAGGCAAAAGCACCCATGGCAAAGTCCAGAGGAGGCCAGACAGCTGGAGGGGGTGGCGAGGGCCCAAAGACAGCACGGGGTACAGCTGACACAGTGGATGCCATTCTGTGGGAAGGTTGGGCACCAAAAACAGATTCGTCTGATGGGGTTTTCAGCAGCCGAGCACTGGTCATCCCTGAGAACAGTTTGTCCTGAGCGTCTGATGATTTGTCCTCCTCGTCTCAGTTTGTTGGAAACAGGAAGAATGTGCTGAACTTGGCACAGAACAGTGAAGCAAGAAATAACTGCTATCAGTTATAGTGATAACTCATTTACTATCTATTTTGCATGTTTTGCTTCTGACACTGCAGGTCAATGTGCTCCTTTGTTGTCTTCCTGTAATGATTTTCCTTAGCTTCTGTGACTGTCAGGCTCTTTGAAGGAGGCACCATCTGCAACAGAATGTGTTCATGCTGAAGTTTAGACTGAAACTGTGAAGTTCAGGTACATTTCCAAAGACCCAGACCTACATATTGGAACAAAGAACGCTTGTGCATCAAGAGAAAGACTGAAGGGTGTCCTGTCACAATGGAAGCATTCAAGCTTTAGCTCCTCACATGACAGACATAATTAAGAACGTGTAAGAAAATACTTGACCAGCTGTTTAACTCTCCCAACTTGCAGCATGAAACTCAACATTACTACACCTAAAAATGCAGATATCGATGCAAAACAGCTTCTTTAAAACAAAATTAAACGTCCGATTATGCATCTTTCAGGGCAGACAATCACAAGATCACCTGACATGAAGATATGACACATTTCTCAAGTTACATTCATTCAAACCAACATACAACTAGCAAAACAAGCGTAGTATATGAACCAGAGGCAAACATACTCAAGTAGGAAAACTCTCCTCAGGTGCCATTTAAAAAGTTATCACTCATCTCTTGAATTTGGTTACTTCATTCAAAAACTCACAGTGTTAAGTGAATCCAGTGCAGCTCCATTCTTCCTCTCCCCCATCATTGTAAACATGTGTCCTCAGCACATTCATTGTCAATGTCTCCTCCCTCCGCTTCAGGTCAGAGCCAATCCCGCTTCAGCGATGGCTGCCACATCACCATATTCCTGAGTCTGCACGAATCAAGCGGCTCTGCTCTCAACTGCCCCTACTCTGGTCCAATAAGAGTTCTCTGGGTAAAAGGTTATTGTTGGTCAAGGGAGGTGGAGGTGGGGGTGGGGGGGTTGTCTGAGGGAAAGGAGAGGATCTAAAGGCTGATGTCAGAAACAAGGTTGATCTGCAGAAATTAGTCTGGAAAAACTCAAACAAAACAAGCTCCGTTTTATTTTGCAACATGTAATTCTACTGTAATTGTTTTTATGAGGAAGATTATTTCAGAGAAATTTAAGAACAATTTTTAGTTAGTCAAAAGGAAAAAATGTTTTAGATCTGATAAAAATGTGCAAATACTTTTTTTTGTGTGTGAAACATGTCCATTATAAATAACATTTGAAACAATCTAGGCTACTTGCATTTGAGATGACTGGTTTGTCCTTTTGTGCTGTATGGAAAGAAGCCACAAGAGGTCGCTCTTGAACAGTTTAACAAAGTGCAACTTCACCACAGACACAACTTTCGCTGCATTTCATTGAATAAATGTAAGTTCGTCTTGATTTTGGAAATGGACGCAGACAAAAACGACCAAGAGACAAATAAGCAGCTGTGAATTAGATTTAAATGGTTCCACATGATTTTCTTCCATAGGTGGAGTTTGACAGTTGTATATGTTCAATTTTTCATTTTGTTGAGCACTTTATGGAAACAGAGGACATAGCAGTTAGACAGGGTATTTGTAGAACTGGAAGATTTTAGTTTGAAAACTGAATTTACACAGCTTGAATTTAATATTTTGTTGCAATTTCAAATAGCAAAATTATTATAAAATTATATGTATTGGGGGAGAGACAGTAAAAAAAAAGTTTTGTGGGACTAAAAATTCAACTTAGATATACTAATATTTCAGGGAAACAACAGTTTTCTTGTCGTAACCATTACTTGGAAGTGTTGGACTTCAGGAGGCAACCTCATTATTTGATAACTGACACGGGCTTGAACACAGCAAAAGCCCAGCCATTAAGATTTGAAAATTTAAATTTAATTTTGTCATTTGAATCAACAAATCTAAATCTGAGAACTTACTTTTATTTCTACTTGAATTTTTAAATAAAAAAAAAAAGGCTGAAAAAAAGACTAAATTTAAAGAAGCTGAATAAAGTTCTTTGAATATTGGACCTTAAATTTCTATTTTTATTAGTGAACTAAAAAAAAAAAACAAACAAGAAAATTAAATCACAAATTTAAAAATTGTACTACTCGCAACTAGTTACTGAAAAGGTCAGACTGGACCAAGCACATTATTATATTTTGGTTTTCAGTTTCTTTAAAACTAAAATTATGGCCATTTTTGCTTTCATGCCTCTCATTCACATGGTCTTTAAAGTTAGTACTGAAAATAGTGGATCAAGAAAAGAATGTAAAAATTAACAATCTAATCAAAAGCATCAGAACAGCTACAAACTGGATGGACCTCATGATGGGATCTTTGACTGACAATATGCACACGTACACACAGCAGAAATTTTAAGACTGTGACAGAGCAGACATGGAGGCATTTATTGTTTAACTATGTTTATAGTACAGTGCCAGATCTCTCACCCACCATGGCCCCCGACACACATTAGTCAACAACTTTTAACCACCACGTGCACACATATACATTCACACTCACAAACACACACTCGCACACACTGGTTCAATGTAAACATTGCAGGCTTAAAGAGTGATACAAAAAGCAAGGTAGTCAATTGTTTCTGTTAAAAGCATCCGATCATCCAAGGTCCTCTCTTTTAAGAAGAGTTCAAAGAGGGTGACACAGAAAAACAAATATAATTGTTTGGTTGATCACCTTTTGGGAAACATAAAATGTCTTATCTCAAATCACTGCAGTCAAACACACACACACTCACACAGGATTCTCATTCAAACAAAAGTTTTTATCAAAGTGTAAAGTGTTTTATTTTGTAATGTTTGCTGTAGGCAGATGGGAGAATAGTGAATCTGAAGTGAAACATCTAACAATGATTATGTTTTTTTTCCCCCCATAATCTTATTTATAGGAAAAAGGCCTTGTGTGTCAGTTCCCTTGTGTGGTCACAGGGTGGAGAGTCTGTCTTCCAAACTCCACCTGGAGCTGCATTACCTTTTAGCACGAACAAAATACAAGGCGTTGGTTTTAGGGTAGTACTTCACATTCTGTTTTTTGTCCATGAGGCCCCCAAAAATGATGAGCTCTCCCCTTCCCTGTACCACTGTGTGAAGGCTGGTCTCAGGTGGCCCTGTAACTGCAGCGGGAGTCCCGTTTCCATACGCTCTCCAGGACACCACCCCGGCAGATTTGGCCCGGGACACATCCAACACATACATCTGCATGGGCTTGCAGTTGAGAGACTGGTACAGAGGCTTCCCTACGTTCAGGCTCTGTGGTGGGTGATGGCCAAGACGCCGTGCAATTGGTGGGATAGCATGTCCGTCAGCTCCAGCAGCCTGTGGAGGGCTGGAGGATGATGACGGAGGGGTTCCTGGAGGACCTGCTCCTCCGGCAACAACACTTCCTCCTCCAGGAGAAGCCCCCTGTGTTTGAAGGGAAGACGAAGACGATGAAGATGGTAGTGATGAGGAAGATTTATTTTTCACTGCCTCCAGACCTCGTCGTAAGGCGGCAGGGGACACTGCTCCTGGGGGAGTGCGCGGGGAACTGGCAGGAGGTGTATGCAGGCCGTTAGTGCTGGGCACCTCAGGGTGGTGAGCAGCAGAGAGGGGAGACTCCCAGTCATAGTCTGTGGAGGCAGGCATGTGAGGGCGAGAGGGAGGAGATGCAGCCTGGGCTGGGCTGGTCCGGGGTGAAGGGGAGGATCCATTTAATAATGGAGGAAGTGGAGGAAGAGGAGGACTGTCTGGACCTTGTGAAGGAGATGGCTGCTGGGATGAGGATGAGGATGGGCTGCCATCTCTGGCACTTCCTCTCGCTGAAGGGCGAGGTCTCAGAGTGCCCCATCGACCATTTACACAGGGTGCCTCTTCTACAGCTCCCAGGACAACACCGGCGGCCCCACTTCGAACAGGAGACTGAGAGCGCAGGGAAGGCGGTTCAGGGCCAAGAGGGGCGGGTGTGGCACTTATGGGGGAGGGTCGAGAGTTAAGACTCGGGCTGAGTGGTGCACGACCAGAGGGAGCCTGTGAGAAAACCACCACACACTGGCCCACCTGAAGGTCAATGAACAACATGAGGGAAAAAAACACATTAGTGATCAATCTAATGATCAAACTTATTGACATGTACAATTAGACTCACAGCGAAGATAGACACTTACTCTACAGGCTGGGTGACACCACAGCTCTGGGGCTCCATGGTCCTCATTTTCCACTTGCAGCTGCTGCCACCTCCATGGTGGTGCATCCATGTGGAGGAGCCAGGCATCTTTAAGGAGCTTTAACACACAAGACAACAGGATGTGTCTAAATTGTTCTCACTTAAAATTACACACATCTGCTATCAGATTTAAATATGATGTTCTGATACTAGAATAAAGTTACACAAACACACACACAAAAACTTACTGCGTTAGGGCCACCACAGCCTCCCAAAATTAGCAACGTCTGATCGTCAATCACAATCTAATAGGAAAACATTTCAAAGGTATTATTTAATTTCACATGAAAAAGTTAAGTGGAGGTTTCTGGCACAACTTTACCCACTTGAAAAGTGCATCAAGGTAGGAAAGCTGTTTTGTATATACTTTCTGTATTGTATAGTTAAAACTCAGCAACACTTTCTTGAATTAACTTTATTGTCAGACTAAGGTAGGATCTTGTAAAAGGTGAAATGAGCAATAACACTAATGTTTGTCTGGCTTGAATACTGAAGCATTCTTACTTGTGATTGGCCTCCTCGTGGGTGGGGTGATGGGCCAGATATGGATGGTTTCGACCAGGACCACTGCTCCAGATCCAGAACCCAGACTTCATTACTCCTGATCAGAACCATCAGAGACAACACGGTGAGGAGTCACAGCCAAATGTTTTTGCCACTAATACACTCCAAAAGCTGAAATGTATTTTACATTCAAATGTTATTAGATCCATTTTTATAATGGAGTGTGCTAAAACACTGGTTGGGGACTTCGAGAGGTAAAATTGGCCATGATCATATTTTGTAAGATTAGTCCAAATCTTCCAGTATTTCACCTACACAAGCTGTGTAACAGTTCCTAAATCACTTTTGCCCTGCACAGGTCTGTTTTTGTCAAATTAATAATAATTAATTTTATACTGGGTTGGGTGATGTGATTTCATATCTATGCTAAATTCTGATAAAGTTACAGATTTAATTAATCCAGCTAGATATTGATTAATACAGAATTTAAAACAAGTAATATATTCATACATTTGACGTGCTCCTAGTGATCCTCCAAACACCACCATAGTGTTTCCAATTACAGAAGAAGAGTGGCCAGCCATAGGTGGAGGTCCATGTGTTGTTACTATACAGTTCCACCTGAAACAACAGAAGAAAAAATTAACCACAAAAAAAGCCAGATGACAAGTCAGATTGTGTGACGTTTTAGTGATTAAGTCTCTCTCACCAGTTCTTTGAAGGGGAGTAGGTGTGGATTTCATCAAAAAACCTTTCTGGTTGGTGCAGGGGATAAGGGCTGGGCCGAGTCCAGCCCCCAAACAGCACTAACAGATCTTTGTGCATTACTAGTGTTGCTCCAGCTTTAGGAGATGGATAAGAGCCTGAAAAAAAGAGAAAGAGAATTAAACATATGTTGCAATTTTAGCAAGCATGACTTTGAATGTATGTTTATATCATTGATCCAATTTCTATACACCCAAAAATATTTACTGAGTGGAGAAGAAAATGAGCTTTTTAATTACTTCTAAGTTGATTCCTGCTTAAGAGCCTCAAGTGAAAAGGGCTGAACAAAAATATAAAACATACTACACAGTAAGGCTTCTTCATTCCTTTCCCACCTACTACATACATTCACATACATGTGACAGAATGTGTTTAAAAACATACGTTGTTGAGCATTTATTTTAAGATATAGAAAGTGCTCTTTACACAAGCGAATACACAGTAAGGTCAATTTTACAACAACAAAATAAATATTCACTAACGAGAAACATTTCACTACAATCTGATTTTATCAGTGCTTTTTAGTTTATACTGCCATTTTTTTTTTTGATTCTGTATACTCAGCTGCTACTGCTGAGCATCTGACTACTATAGTCACTGCTGTGTTTTGCCCTCCCACAGTTCCCCTTACATAAGCCACATGTGAGGTTACTTTTCTATCAGAGCTACATATTGGAGAGAACACTCATTCCTGATGGCATTTTGGTCTGTAACTGACTTGTACCTGAGGCTAAAGGGCGGATCCACTCCTTGCTGTTGAGGTCAAGTCTCCACAGATCATTGAAGGCAGCATTGCAGCTACTCTGAGTGCAACCCCCAAACACATACATGGACTGATTTGAGTCATAATAACATGCACCTGCAACAACAAAAAAGAAAAATTAAAAAAACAAAATACACAGGGATGCCGGCTAGCTAAGTTGGTAAAGCAGGCGCCCCATATACAGAGGCTGTGTTCTGGTTGCTGTGGCCAGAGGTTCGATTTCACCTGTGGCCCTTTGCTGCATGTCATTCCCTCTTTCTCTCCCCTGTTTCCTGTCTACTCTTCAGCTGTCCTATCAAGGAAATAAAGGCAGAAAAAGCCAGAACAATATCTTTAAAATAAATAAATAAATAAAACACAGTTAAAGAGCACCTGCAGCATCCTTTTTTGTTTGCCCTTCAGGAACAGAGATTTTTTCATGATGTTAAATGGCAATTTTGTTTTTAGATGGCAAAGTTTTCTTCACCATTTCTCCATCTCTTACCTAAAAAAAACCCTAAATTTATGCTGGTCTGAACCTATAATCAAATTACATAAATCATTAATTTTTAATATATTCTAACTCAACATGAAGATACATTTAATCTTCATGTTGGGTGGCTTTTTCGATCAGTGAATGTTGCTTCAGCTTTTGATAACAAACATGAGCACAATGGTTATCACAAAAAAATGACTACATTTTAAAACTAAAATAAGTAAATAACAAATTACAGCTACTGTCAGCAAGTGAGTCAAATCTCACAGGTCAGAAATAAAAGAGTGTTGATAAGCAGAAACATTCTGACCAAACTCATCATCTTTAACTTTTCAGTCACCTTTCTCTTATTCACACAACACAACACAATGTCTGTGTAGGTGATGCTCATATCTCCAGTGTTTTGAATTCAAGAAACTTTTCCATCAATGGCATACTGTAATCATGCTGAGCAATCCATAGAAAGGGGGAAGTCAAGGGTGGCTTCACACACAATTTTAACAAATACATAAAGGTCCATCGACAAAACTGCCCACATTATAACTGATGTGTCACAAAAGGGAAACATTTTAAACATGCAGAGGAGGGGGTCCCCAGCACTGAAGTGTAAGATGTTCATTCTGCATCACCCAGGGCTCAAACTTGCATCCTCAAACATCAAGAGTGAGTCATGATGCCAAGATACCCGAGTTAGTGTCCACAGTTATCCAGACAAAATTCTGAGAACTTCGGCATTTCATCTAGACAACAAAGAAATGTCCACAGTGTATTTTTACACAGCTTGATTGCTCCATAACAAACAACTGCTGTTTATAGAATATATTTTCCCTTTTTTATATAAATATTTGAGTTCTATTAATTTTGTTATTGTTGCAGTACGTGATTACAATAGAGTTTACAGTAAAGCATTTCGATATGTTGTGGGCTCAATTTTGATAATTCAAAAATCTAGCTGATTTGTTTGTGGAGGACAGTCTGAAGATTCAGTGCAGCCAGTTTGGTGTTATTTGAGAAAAAAACTGTTTGTAAAGTAGTAAAATTAGTTCTACAGGTTTAAGGAAAAACAGAGTAATAGACTCAAAAATTTCTGTGGGCTCAAGACATGAGATTATTTCTGCAACAATGGGCCGACATTCTGTTCAAATTGCCAAGTCGTAAAATGCACAAGCGATATGTTCTTCATTTTTAAACTTAAGACAGTTGCTGAAAGACCTCATTAGTGCTGTTGGCCTCCAAGTCCAATGAAGAAGGTTTAGCATAGTTTTGTGTATTGTTTTGTTTTGTTTTTTCATGCATGGAAATATAATTTTCTGAGGAGCCGGAGGAGGTAGAAGGTAGGGTTAGGTAGAAGGAAAAGAGGGAGAAGAGGAGGAAAAAGACTAAGCAGAATCAATGGGAAAAACAAGGATCTGATCTCTAAAATAATAATTAAAAAAAAAAACAACTAAAAACATAAAAAATATTTCTTCTTGAAATGTAAAGCGATTGATAAAAAATATTCCCTTCAAACTGAAAACAAGAATATGCGCTGCCTCTGTGATACTAAATCTATTTTCAGTGTTGTTGAAGTCCATCAGATAACAAAACAGATTAAATGTCTGATGTTGCTCTTTTCATGTGACACAAATCTGGCACAGAGCAGAAGCCATTTTATCTGCTGTAGTCTGAGTTCATAATTTGATCCATTTTGAATTCCAAAATAAAACCTGATGTTCTGGGTTTTTTTACTTCTGGGCAAACATGTTTTATTCAACACTATACATACATGGCACGCAGTGCAACTCATTTTGAAAAGAAGTGTAAAGCATAAAGCTGTAAAGCAGCATATACTGACTGTGTGAGAAGCGCTGAGTGATAGGGGTTCCTGGATATGGGTATGTGCGACTTTCCCACTGGATATTTCCCTCCTGCACAGCTCTCAAGAAACCGTGGTAGCACTGATAAGCAACACCTAGTTTGAACAAAATATTAGTCAGCAACAGGAACACATAACATTTTTATCGCACAATGATTAGATAAGTGTATTACTTTTTAAACTTTCCCTCACAGGTGTTTAAAGATACATTTCGCTGCTCTGCTTATAGCGTACTGCCCACACACGCCCACAGTAAACATTACGCCTTCAGATTCTGTTTTATTTAAGAGAATGTACATATGAGAGACATACCTTTAATTAGGCGATACCACTGCTTACAAACAAGCGCAGCAGTCTTGTGCTCCTGGTAAGGTGAAAGAAAGGACAGAATATATTCAAGAACTTCCTCTGGCAACTCCACCATTGTTCTTCCCCCTCCTTTGGCACCACTGTCCATGTTCCCTTCTTGTCGGCAAGACCCCATTTTTGCCTCTACTTCCTCCGTTATCCCAGCAGGCTCTGCACCATCGTCCTCTGTATCCATGGCAACAAAGCATCCATCCTCATTGTCAGGGAAGCGGGACATTATTGTCTGTTGAGACATGGGGAAACAGCTAGTGATGTATGTACTGATGCTCATGATGTTCAGAAGAATACTTACCATTGGCTTCAATATATTAGCAATGCAAGATTTGTTGTAATTATAACACTTTTCCTATTTCACATGTATCTTATATGTTCTTTATTAGATTTCTGTAACTCTGATTCAATGAGGAGGAGGCCTTCAACAAAATTGGAAGGGATTTGGTCCGACCCAAGAAAGCCAATGACACTGCAAAGCTGTAACATTAACGTTAACAATCACAGGAGCTTTGAAGCAATTAGTGCTAAGCAGTGTGAATCGTCACATCCATTGTCTGAACCGGGTGGTGCCCTTTCTTTAGACTAAGCAACTGGCCCCTCCATTTAACACGTCCTCTTAAATGGTTAGCTACATCTTACTCGCCGTTGTTAGCCATTACATTATCCATGAAATGTTGGACTGCTAATGCTAATTACCACCTAAAGCTACCTAACGTTACCGAAAAAATACACATGAAACGTATCATATGTCATACAGCTAAACAAGGAATGGGTTAAGGTCACCGCTATTTCTCTGACTAACAGGCGTCTAACTGCTGCGTGTTATTAAATTTAACGTTAAATCTTTGGAGAATAGAAACTAGCACTGGCTAACGCTAGCTAACTGATCACGAGCATCCAAGCTACCGTAAGCTAACATCAATGGTTCTTCACGTTAGCTAACGACATGGTACGTTGGCCATATATGACGTGCTTTCTTTTGAATACCTCTGTCTGACAAAATGACGTTATGGAAAAAAATAACACTTTTTAATTTTCCGAATGACAAGAAAGCCATCCTCGCCAGGACAACAATCTCAGCTAACGTTACACCCCCTTGCTAGCAAGTTAGCTGACACCTTTTCAGTCTTGGCTATTACTGATTATCTTCGCTACTGTTAGCTTGTGCGAGCTATGTGCAGTCATTGACTAGCATTAGCTCACGTTACTTTGGTGAGAGATACTTTGTCAGGGTTACCCCCGGAGATGTTATCAATTTAACGACTTTATCTAACTGCATCATTAACAATACCGTTGTTTTAGACGTGGTCTTTCGTGAGCTCTGTGTGTGTATATTTCCTCTCCTTTCCCCCGGTATCAGCTCCGGAGGTTCCTCTGCAGCCTCCTAATAGTCGCCATCTTCCGCTCTGTGAACAGCGTCCTCCGCAGCACAGCGACGCACTGGCAGCCGCTGCCTGTTTGTGGTACCTGGGTGGATCCGACGGCAAACACTGCGTCCCCAGCTGCTGTACGCTAATGAGACGCTGGGGTTGGCGTTGAAATACAACCACATATAACCACTTTAAAATTAAAGTAACACTTTAATATAATCCTACATTATATTGTGAGCTATTTACCTAATTTTGCTTGTAGTAAATTATGCGGGGTAGGTTAGTTGTTGAATAGCCTCTCAAAAATGTCAATCCAGGTATTTATTGGGCTACCTATTCTATTGTATTTTCTATTCTATTCTATCAACATTAATGATGTTGTCAATAATGTATAAAAGTATACAAGCAACCACTGCACAAACAATAAAATAGGAACGTAGCCTACTCCAACTGAGTACAATATGTGAAAAATAAAAGGTAAAAAAAAAACCTCGTGCACTATGCCATTATATTGACCACACAAAATCAAGCTTACGCAACTGAAGATGCCGACATTATCTTAACCCGAAAAGAGAAGGAAACCGTTACAATTCAAATAATCTCTAACTGCATGCAATTTTCATTGGCATTTTATCACATTTTGCAAAAGGACTTTTTGTACAGCAACATTAACACTAACAATCAATCAGGATTCACAATACCAGGGCCCTTACATTAAAGCAGCTGGCCTACAAATAATTTAGTCATCATTCGTTTTCCTATGTACACCTGAGTTGTTGTTTTTTTTTTCCCACTGTGACGTGTTAAAATAAAGGCCTACTCCATGGAAAGGGTCTGTACCTCTTTAAACCAGTGAAATTGAGGATTATTTATTTATTTATTTATTTTTACTTATTATTCAAAGTTTTAGCTGTCACTATTGCCTATCCTTTGTCCTCCAGGAGAGCTCTCCTGATTACTTTTGCTAGAGAATCAAAAATAATAATGCAAAGATTTCGTGTGACGCAAAACTTCAACGTAAGCTGTCTTTGGCCTGTTTCTTTAGGGTGGGACATCTTTAAAAAATAAGTCAAACAACCACAAACACAATCACTCAGTAATCTTAACCCAGGTAAAAAACAATTTATCTTTTATACATTGGACTCATATCCTGATTCACAGGTGATCAAAATCCATTACATTACATAAAAACGACTTGAGATTCTCAATGCAAATGGACCAAAAATAACTGCAGAAGTAAAAAGACTGGCAACAATGCTGCGTTCAAGTCACAACCGTTCTGTTCCCCATTCAAATACTGGAGTCAGTTATAATGTTTGACATCAACATTTTATGCAAATCAATGTAAAAAAAATCAGTACTAATTTACCAGTATTTGTTAAGCTTATATTTTATTGGCACTTTGCCCTTCGGACCTTTATGTATTGTCTGTTGGACAGTGAAGGTTTACTGACGTCTCACGAGACGTCAACGCAGCAACTGCGTTCAAGAACACCATGCTCAACACAACCAGCTCCAACTCTTGGTGCTCAGTAAAATACACCCAAGGTGTTGTGCGGTGGTGGGGTAGTGTCTGTCTTATTACATAGAGGAAAACATAACATGTTAACATTTTCAGTGAGCTTAGTCCTCATTCCCATTAATTTATTGTGTTTTATTATTTATTGTGTCGCTTGACGTTTGGAACTAGAAGCTAGCAAGTTGAGGCTAACTAAGCTAACGTTAATTAAACGTCACTTCCTTCCCTGTTTTCACGGCTTAACTACAAAGTTGACAGGTGTTGCTACAGCGTTGAACTGTGGTTCAAATCGCCGTTGGCAGTCCAATACTGGTTCGCTTGGTGTGTTTTCTGTCTGAGCGGCGTGTGGACGACCCCAGTGGCCGGCTGATTTACCGAGGTGGACGTGACGCCAAATTTAAAGTAGCAGTCAACCAGGGGGATTGGCCGAAACTGAGCCCTAAGCTAGTAGGCTAACACGCGGCTAAGAAACGGTTTGCCAATTTGTTGATTCAGTCTTCCTCGTAAACACAAAATTTCGTGAGACTGGGCCCACCCCGCGGATGGGTAACATTTAATCTAGCCTAGCCAGTTGAGCCGAAGAGGTACCCAGCCAGCAGTCTCGTTAAACATGGAGGATGAAGAGGTTGCAGAGAGCTGGGAAGAGGCAGCGGACAGCGGGGTGAGAAGCACTAACGTTGTGCAAATCTTCAGTTGAATACGTTATTCCCCAGATTTCATTTGTTTTACTGTAAGTCAACGAGTTACTTAGCAAGGATCGGCGACACGCTGGAGTGTGTCTGGTCCTCAAGTACACGAACGTTACCGTTAAATGTTACCGGTTTATTTCGTCTCGTTTCATTATCAAAGAAAGCACTCGGGCTCCCTGGCTGAGTCTTGCAGGCCTCGCTGTCCCACAACGACGTGGGACCGAGCCTGGCTTCATGTCATGCAATTTACTCCACGGATTAATGTTATTAATGTCATTTTAAGTGGGAAACCCGAGTAACACCCCCAAGGAAAACTTAATTTTTACAAAGTAGATATTTTGGTATATTTTTTTCTCGTTGTTTAGACCCGCCCATTGCGGAAATGACAGGCTGCCCTGTGGTGAATCATTATAATACCATAACAGTGTGGTGCGTTCAAGGTTTTGAAAACAGAGGAGGTAAGGTAAAATCACAAAGGGGTTTTCTCCGGTTCATCTGTAGACTGTAACAGTCTAATCTGATTGTTAAAACTGTGTTATGCTTGTAAGAAGTATATTTTTTTGTAATCTATCATCTGATTACAGATTTGTTCAGTGGCTGCAAAAACATGTCCACACATCACTGTTATGATAGTACCTGATGTTGTCATTGTGGAGATAATTATAATGTAATAGTTAAATTGCCATGGTTTTTAATTCTTTAATCCCAAGTATAAGCAAAGGTATCCAGCGGCTGTAAGCATAGGCCTGTTGACATTATCTGACACTTGTACATGTACACAGTTTACCCCGTCAACTTTAGCACCAAATATTAGTTTTAACCACAGTCCGAAAATGTACATACATTAAAAAATGCTTTTTAACTGCTCTGACTGCTGTCATCTATCTTGTTAGTTTGGGGAGTACAAAAAACCTAACTAATACTGCATTCAATGTGTCATAAACTTCAGACTCTGCCCTGTACTACACATAAGTCATATCGTCATATAGTCGTTTTCTCATGTGAGACAGGAGGAAAAAGTCATAGAGAATGTGCACTATTCAAGCCTTTTTCCTCCACTCCCATGTTATTTTTTTATCACTGTTAGTTTTCAGTCTTTTAAACAGTTTACCTATCTGTCAGCAAAGAGCCAAAGTAATTGCTCAGTGGCTATGAAAACAAATTACTTTATTTTCAAAGGTAGTTTTATATGATTTGAGGCTTAATGCATAATATCTACTTTGTTAATTGTGGGTCACCTTGTGATCAGAGACTAGATTCACCTTCTTATGATGAGGAATTATTTGTCTAAATTGAAGT
>JAQLOL010000012.1:16409984-16422558 GCA_029783665.1 Naso thynnoides
TTTATCTAAATTGAAGTATGTCATAATATTTTTCAAAAGCATGTTTTCATACATTCCAGAAAGGTAGAAATCCACATCACGTCAACAGTTTACCGTACAGGTCAATGAGATGGATATCAGACTTGTTAGACAGCAATGCAAATGTAATAAATGTAACAAATGTCTTTCTCCTCAGGAAATTGAGAGGAGACTTGAGGCCAAGTTGAAAATAAATCAGGAGGCAAAGTAAGTAAAAAGAAAAAGTTATAAGTGTCACAATACATGGTGAGAATGCATGAATTATTTAGCTGTTTTATTTCTCTCACACTTTGTTACTGGTACAGGAAATCCAGCTTGGGTTCAGGTGGCTCACCTGTTCGAACTGCCATAGTTATCCAGGATGACTCTCTACCCGCAGCGCCCCCGCCACAAATTCGAATTCTGAAACGTCCCTCAAATAATGGAACTGCAGGAAACCCTGCATCCTCGTCTCGTCCCTCTCAGCAGATGAAGTCTTTAGCTCAGCGGGAGGCAGAATATGCTGAAGCCCGAAGAAGGATCTTGGGTAGTGCTTCTTCAGATGATATGCCTCAAGACAATCTAAGCCAGGAAAGGTAAGACGCTACGACAAGAAACAACAACACGGCGGTGCAAATGAGAGCAAAAATACTTAGAAGTGAAAAACACTGTTGTAGAATTTATTCTCATTTCTCCTTACATCATTAGGCCAACTCGGATGAGTGGACAACAACCATCAGAGCCGATTCGTCCAAACAATCATGTGATTCGCCAGCCCACCGGCCCAGATGGCACCTCAGGTTTCCGACTCTGCAGATAAACAGGAGCTACCTACTGCAAGGAATCAGCTGTCTCCCTGAGAGGGCATGGGGGGTGGCAGTTAACAGGGATGTGTGTGGTATGAAGATCAGACTGAAGGAAAGACACAAATAATTGAGAGACTTTAGTAATAAGAAGACATAGCATGGATCGAAATGAACTTCTCCACACTCTCTCTACTCTGCTTCCTGGCATGGTCTTTGCCTTTCACCTTGTCTTCTCCTTCTGTGGAACACTGCAAGGGGCTGGCAGAGATCAGCCAGAGGTCTGAAACCCCTTCTGTTCCACACTGTGAACAGGCTTTTGCCTCACATCCCTACATACTGTGATGCTTTGATGTACCATGAGGTGCCCTATGATTTTAAGTATGATTGGCTGGCTAAGTGCCCGAACATCAGGTGTCTGTCCCTTCAGGGAGAATCAGGAGAGCTTGCGATCTGTGGGAATTCCCTCAGAGACGCACAAACGAACAAGCTGGCCTTTCCACAGATGGAGCGTGGATCAAGGCTGGGTGTCCACCGGGAGGCTTGCCTCAGTTTTTCGGGTTCAGTGGAAATTAAGTGCTTGACAGTGTTGAGTGTTTACTGTGTGTTCTGCAGCTTGAGTGAAAGGTGATAGAAAGTCAAACTGATCCAGCCCTTTAAGTAAAGTGCACAAAAGTGCATTTTAATACTGTAGTTGCAGAGCAATGGCAGAGGGCCAGACCAGCACTTTCCACAGTCCACAGGCCTCTGTTTGGCTCTGGTGACTATGAAAGAAATGCCCGGTGGGCACACAGCCTGTGGCCAAAGATTATAGATCAGAAGGACAGAATGTCACTAAATCTAGGCTTATTTAAGCAATAACAAATTTTCCTCCCTGGATTATTTTTTACATATTGCGTCATTATCTGTGCTGTGTTCTGTTTTAAATTATCGTTTGTGTTAAACAGTTTACATTGTTTCTTCATGCTGGTGTTTTGTTTTTTTCCTGAGACATGTTATGTTTTGGTCAGGATGTCAGTAGTGTATCAGAGATTAGATGATGTAGACTGCATAGGAAACTGTATTAGCAGCGTCGTTAAATTTTATCAAATTAAAAAAGTAAGACCTACTCATGAACTGAAAATCCAAAGTTACCGAGTGTGGATGTCCTTGCTTGTATGGCCTCGTTGTTTCTAATCAGAATGACTTTAAGCTAACTGCACTGCATCCGTCTAGAAAATTACTTGCATCTCTTGCAATATTTTGACTATGTTGTTAAAATGATGGTTTGCCTTTGCTTCATAAATAACTGATGTCCAGTGTGGAGATGATAAAGCAATGTGACTTTGTCATGGAAAAATTATGTCAGGGAAATTTGTGGTGAAAAATACAGAATCCTTCAACCACATGATCTAAAAATATTAGGAGTCAAATTTTTTTTATCAGAAGAACGAAGCCAAATTCCACTGCCTGGTTTTGATGAATGTATTTCCTGCGGTGTTTTCCACACCAAAGAGTTTTCCCCCATTGTTTGCTTGTTTGTCTCTGATTACAAAATAAAATAAATTAATGAACTCATCAAATTATGGTGAGTCACCAGTTTCAGACACTTTCACAGTAAATAAACTGGCAGGAACTTTTACCCTTTTGACACTTGTATGCCTTAAATGACAAGTGATTCCTGGCTATATACGTACATTTTCAAATGATTAATACGTGGAAATCTTGTGCTTTTTGCGCTTATGATAGCTTAATTATTTCATTGAACAAATCCACAGCTTAAAGCTGCTCTCAGCAAGTATTTTAGGCAAATAACAGTTAGTAGGGATGCAATAATGCTTGTCATATAAAAGTGTTCCATCTGTGCTTTGACTATAATTTGTTAAAATGATGTCAGTAAAGCCATTGATTGGAAATACTAATAACTGCAATAATTCATAATTCAATAATTCTGAATAATAAATTCAGCTCTGGTCAAACAACTTCCTCTTACACAGCAACAAACTTCTCAGTATGGTTCAAACTGCAGCGTTCACACCACCAACCTACTCAGCTGCAAAAACGATCATACCGTTAACTAATATCTGGGAATTTCAATTGCTTTTGTTGTGGTTTACAGCACTAGCACATCGACATTTTTGTACTATAAGAAAGTACACACACTGCTTGAAGGGGATGGCATGCAAGATTGTAAACTGCATTTTGGACCTACAACGTCACGGATCTGTGCCGGTAACACACTGTTCATTGTTCCCAGGAATCACAGGTTCAGTTCTTGACAGGAAATGAATTTGTAATCGTTCTGAATTGATGATTAACAGCAAATACTCATCATGTACCTTTCCAATGTACCTATGAAGCTTTGTCTCAGTCATTCAGAGCCACTTGTCTAGTTTTGATGTCATTTTTATTTTGAAACTAGAAAAACACAAATGACATTTGAAAACCCTTTAATAAACACTATAAAAAGAACTTTGTTTTATATTCTCAGCAGAAAGTTGAATTAATTTGATGTATGTTGTTTTTTAATTATTAGTTACAGAACCAAACTTGTAGTGGCCAATACAAAGATTTTCATAGAATAATCATTATTGCTTCTAATAGGTGAATTACAAACATTTAGATGTTACAATCTGCAGAACATTAAAATGTTAAGTCTTTGTGTTTATTTTTTTGTAGTCATTGCACTAGTGCAATAACAGTCAGAAATAGGACATTTAAAAAAAACTGCTATATTTAAATTTACATAAACAGACTAAAAGAAACATTTGAAGAAAAGCTGGAAAGGAGTAGCTTATATTTACTGTATATAGAAGAAATTACTATTTTGTTTTTAAGAATCCATAATCAATTGTTTTTTAACTAATTTAATCAAACAACATATGACAAAATATGTAAAGCCAGATATTAAATGACCAGACTGAGATGCAAAGATTAAACTTTATCAGCCTCACACGTTACTGGACAGAGGAATACCTCTGCCTCAGGAAATGTGATTTTACAAAACTTCTCCCATTCCTCATAAACACTGCAAACCTTGCATTGGTGATAGAATTTGAAAGGGTTGGCGTTCAGGAATTGATGCATGTGGCCAATTGCATTTAAGCCTAAGATTAAATTCTAGGACCTTGTATTTTTCTCTATTACTTTCATTTTATGCAACTTTATACTTCTCCTCCACTACATCTCAGAGGTAAACATTGTATTTCTTATTCCACATTTGTCTGACAGTCTTAGTCACTATTTTTCCAGATTGTTTTTTTCATATCCTCCCAGTCCCCTGAAAACCATTTATCTTTAAATATGGGGATTTTATATATTTCTGATTAATTAAAGGATTAAATCTTCCTTTTTAGATTGAGAAAAGTCTCCCATTTCTTCATCTGAATAAAGCAGGGTATTTAAAATCTTTCCTGAATTATCTGGAAAATGCACTGTCACAATGCACTTTTTTTTCCTTTTGTTGTTGTTGTTGTTGTTGTCGTCAGGAGATAAATGGTTCTCAGGAGAGTAAGACTACAAACAAGTATGATGATCTTATAGAATATGATGCATTAATATTAAACTACCTAACAGTGTATAAAAGTCTTAAAGGTAGATGCATACACATTAATGTAGTTGTAACATGACTAAAATAGAAGTCTGTCACTTGAAAGGAACTGTTTGTATTTTACTGTACACAGTGGGTACTTTTACTTTTGATAGGCTACTTTAGTAGACATCGCAATACTTGTAGTGGGGTTTCTTCACAGTGGGGCAATAATAGACTACTTTCATTTCAGTAAAGTATCTGAATAGTTTTATCCCCAGTGTCTGCTGCAGCGTGGAAGTTTCGCTGCCTGTTTCTGAGCATTTCAGGTGCTCAAACCATCCTGACCAGACGCGGCGCTCATTTGGGATCTCGCCGTGTGGTTGAGAACCAGCCGGAGTGTCCCAGAGTACGGAAGTTGGCTTTGATACTTGGTGAAACTTGACAAAATGGCAGAAGACGACAGTTATGAGTCAATGCTCTGTGTAAAGCCCGAGGTTCATGTGTACCGGATCCCGCCGCGGGCCTCTAACCGTGGATATCGGTAAGATGACCTCAGAGACAAGTAACGTTAGTAACGGACGAGTCTGACTGACTGCGAGACAAGTGTGGCTCGCCATGCTAATTTAACGAAAACACGCCCATTACCGGACAGCCAGTTGGTGGAATGGATATTTGTAACTTTTCTACAATTTCCTGCTAAATTTAGTCGACTGTTACAACCCAAACTGGCAGTGAACGTTAACTATAAATGATTTAGATAAAAAAGATAGGGGCTAGCTTATACCCATGCTAGCGGCTCGAAACGCAAGCGACGTTAACAAGCGTTATTTCTAAACACACGTTGGTGCTCAGGGAAATCAGACATTATCTTCTCGACATTGTCAACAAACATAAGGCTAGTTATAACGTTACCGACGCACGCACCTTTTGTCTTTTAGCTCACAGTTAACGTTAGCTGCAGCTGTATAAGCCATGAGGAACGATGACATTGTTGAAGAGTCTGGAAAGTGCTGGCAGTAAGGCTGTCCGATAATGGATGCGGGATGTAAGAGCTTATGCTAACGGATGTGTAGAGTCAGCAAATGCAAGATTTATGCACAATTGGTGCGTATTCGGCAATAAATACAGGAAGTGTTGTAAAAGCGCAGCCGGTCCATTTTGTTGTGTGCTTGTTTTGCGGACATAATTGTAGGTATAAATTTCTGAAAACAATATCTGAAGTGAGTTCGCTGATGACTGACTGTGCTGATGCTGACTCAAGCAGCCTGTCTCGTAAACTGTGTTTAACCTAGAGACACTGTCATGGGAGTGAGGCCTACTTCTTCGTCATGAAAACAGTTGTTGGATGAAAAACAAACATACCAAAAAATAAATGAATAAATAAATAAAATCCCTAAAACCAGTAATCCAAAGTTCACTTGCATTTTTTGGATCTAGTGACTTGATCTGACATGCCTCTGCAGATGGGATTTGCTCAAATATCATGACCGAGAACCATAAGATGCATTTGAGAGCTCTGGGAAAAGTAGACCTTGAGGTCACATTTTGTTCAGTGTCATAAAAATATGCTGTATGGGTTGATTTGGGGTCTGAGTGAGGATTTATCTAGATCTCCAAGTGTACATTCATATTTGGAATTAGTTCAAACCATGAAATGAGCCAGTTGATCAATTAAAATCAGGCACAATGCACATAGTTTTTAAACAGATACAAACTGATTTCCAAAGAGATTTTGTCATATGTGAAATAGCTTTTCTCCATTTAGCAGCAAAACAAAAGAGTCTCAGTTAGGCCTTTCTGTAAACTTTTAATTTCACTTCCTCCTTCTTGACTGACTACAACTGCCCCTCCAAAGACAGAGCTCAAGTCAACCATTTCAGGAATGAGTATAGAGATAAACCAGTCTATCTTCATCTGTTTGGGTTTTTTTTCCTTCCTCTTTCTTTCTAGTGCTGCTGACTGGAAGCTGGATGAACCTGCATGGAGTGGTAGGATGAAAATCACAGCCAAAGGCAAAATGGCCTTCATTAAATTAGAGGACAGAAACACAGGTAAGCAAGCTGGCATGTCCTTGCAACTACATGCAATGTTTTCTGTGTGTTTGTCAAAGTGCCCATAATTCACCACATCAATTACTTGTATGTCTCATAACTAACGTAATTAATTGCAAGTAATTGTGAATAGAGAACCTTTTATCAGATGTTTGTCGGAGTTTGATCAAAGTGCTGACAACATCTTTGCTATGTCGCTGTTCTGTTCAACCATCCTTTTTACTTGATTATGTGCGGTGCAAAAAAACAACCCTAAGGCACAGTTTGTTGTAAATTTGTTCTTTTCAGGAGAGTTGTTTGCCCAAGCTCCAGTCGAACAGTATCCGGGGTCTGTAGTTGAAGCAGTCACAGACTCCAGCAGGTATTTTGTGATCCGGATAGAGGATGGAAATGGTAAGACACTTTTATAAGAATGTCTTAAAAAGTTCTTGAAACTAAGAAATACTTAAGATACATAAAAGCAGTATATTGTACTAAAAAATCATAAATGTGAGCTCACATTTATCTAAAAACAGTCCAAAACATTCACTTTGACATGCAGGTGGCATCTGTTTCTGCACTTTTGTCATTTTCAGGAAGCAAATCTTCTTTTCAGGCTAACGTGGTGAAAGATTACTCCTTTGCCAAGTCAAATTTGTCAGTTAAATTGGGCCTATTCTATCCTTTACTGTATATATGTTACTGCAGCAGTATGTATGTTTTATTTTTATCATGTGATACAAAAGGAACCCTAAATTTTTAAAAAATTGTCTGTATGCTTGCTTTTATGAAGGACGTCATGCTTTTATCGGCCTGGGTTTTGCTGATCGTGGAGACTCATTTGACTTCAATGTGGCTTTACAAGATCACTTTAAGTGAGTTTGCTTCTTTTAGAAAGCCTTTAACCAGGGGTGTAACAATATGTTTTAATAATGATGCAATAATTATCACAATACATGGTTGGTAATACGATACAAGAACAATATGGGCTCATTTAGAGCGATATGATAAAATACAATTCAATGACTTGAAATCGATGTAGTCAAGTTTTTGTTTTTTTGCCAAAAATAGAGAAAAAGAAAATACCTATTTCTATGCAGCGGTATAGGAGGTAAAATACTGGAAAAGCTTGATCCACTGAGCTACACTGTTCTCCTGATGCTTCCTTGCCACAATCCACCATTATTAGAAGTGACGCTGCTGTTGCAAGATGTCTGAGAATGAAGTGGAGTAATGTTTACAGCTATTCACCACTGTAACTGCGAAAAATACAGCCAGAGAACATTTAACGTGCTAAATAACAAGGCGCAACTTCTTAGTGTCCGTACCAATGATGTATGCTTTAAAAAAAAAACGAGTATGATCGAAACAAGTCACACTAGAAGGACGACTTGCAGTTTACCTATTAATGTAGTTTGATCGTAGGAATATAAATCGATGCATCGATAACATCAACGTGTCATTAGACTCCTACTTTCTGCCATCTAATTTCTGTCAAAGCATCTGTTACATGACCTGGTACATACTCTCAACACATTCGAGTACAATTATGCAGATATTTGTGAAAGAAATATTGTGAACATTCATACTTTCATACACGTTTTGCATCGTGGGTAGATGATGTGGCACTTTTGTCCGTCATGCGCGTAATTCATTTGCATCGACTTTGAATGAGTGTCAAGATGTCCACACTTGTTTCAAGGAAATAAACCTTTTCTAGATAAATTTTACTTAAAAGTTAGTCATTTTAAAGGTTCCGAGCCATTAACTTGTAGTTTAGTTTGTTTTTCTGATACTTATTATCCTTTTCATATCTGTTTCTAAAGATGGGTGAAGCAAGAAGGTGAACTTGCAAAACTTGAAGCTTCTGAGGGCTCAGCGCCCAAGCTGGACCTCAGCTTCAAAGAGGGGCAAACCATCAAGATCAGCATTGGGGTGAGCATTCAGCCCCGACATTCAAGATGTCGAGAAATAATTAAAACAGTAAAATAATAAATTCAGCAGTAACTGGTTGAAGGAGTACCTGACTAATTCTGAAACTGTCCTCACTGTCTATAACAGAACATCAAGAAAAAGGAAGCAGGTGGTGCCAAAGCGCGGCCCATGGGTGGGGGCCTACTCCCACCTCCACCAGGTGCAAAGGCTGGAGGTGTCATACCGCCTCCTGTAGGACAGCAGACGGTCCCAGCTGTACAGACTAACACAGGTGACTACTATATTTTTATGTCAAATATATAGATTTTAAAATGCCTCTGTACTTTAAAGAGTAATAATATTTCCATTATCTTATTTCATCTTTAATTTTTTGGTCTCGATCCAGCTCCTCTTTTAGACTTTGGCTCCTCCGTCCCTGCAGCCCAACCCAGCTCTGATCTGTGGGGGGATTTCACATCTGCAGGCTCCAAGTAAGTTTCCTTCAAAAAAAAAAAAAAAAGTCACCTGCATTTATCCCTGTGTAGTAATTCATCTTGTCCATCGTCCATATTTGTGTTTGTGATTGTTTTTTAATTCTTTCCCTCTCCATCACCGCTCTCATCCTCCACCCCCTCTCCTCCACAGCTCCAGTAAAGATGCTGTCAAATCAGGATGGGTGCAGTTTAGTTGAGCCATGAGAAAACTTGCACACACTCAGGTTCCATACATTCCATGGACAGAACGATTGTGGCAAAAAGAAAGTAAAAGTGAGGAACTGTTAACAAACTTGACGGGCTCATTCTCTGCACCTGTTCTGTAAAGAATCTGTTCACATAAACTAAAGCCTGCAGACCAACACACTCTGGAGGAACAAACAGTGAAATGTACATATTTTGTACAATCCTACCCTTTTTTCCTCTCTCTTACTATGCAGTCGAAGTCTCCTTTTCGTGTTAATCTGTCCTAAAATCAGATTCCTCGTCATTATGACATCATGCGGATGTCTCCTCCTCCTTTCATACAGTTATCTCATCACACCAGCATCTCTCATCTCAAGATTGTTTGTACCATTTGGGAAAGTTGAATGATTTACCTGTTGAAGTGTCCATGTTTTATTGAACTGTATCCCAGTATGTGTGTGTTTGTTTTTCTGTTTCTTAGTATTTTTTTTTTTTAGGCAAATCTTTCAAGCTATATGATATTTGATGATTAGTTTTACATTAAAGCTCTTAGGCCTGAAAAAATACCCATATTTTTGAAAATCACATCATTGGAAGTCATTATTGCCATTTTGTCTGTCATTCACAGTGTGAACACGCTTCATTTGTGTGTTTACGTTTGTCTTTGTGTGTACGCTCTCCGTATTTCTTTTCCCTCATGCTTTGTTGCTTTTTAAAAATGTGCCTTTTACCAAATTGAAATTTCCTTAATCTTGTTGATAATTTGCATTGACTATTTGATTAAGTGCCTCTCTGAAAAAGATCTGAAATGTATAAATATGTCTTCCTGTAAATAAACTATATATTTCATCGGCTCCTGTTTTGATTTTTATGTGCAAACTGTTCAGGTAGCAGACAGTAGAGAGAGGGATTAACACAGGGTTTTTTTAAAGCTGTAGTTTGTCCACAGGCATGAGGATAAGCAGCAGAAAGTTCAAAATACAAGAACATGTGGTCAGCGACATAATCTGAGGGAATTTTTTATTTCCCTTTTATAATCAGAAATTTGTTTTTCAGTCAGGCAATCTGGAGTTAATTTAAGAAACACTGACTTATTTAATAAAATGTAAAAGCACTTATAAAGCCACATTTGAACATAACACTGTAGAAATCAGGGGTGCAAGAAGCAGTATAATGTAATAGCTGCTCATAAGAGTTTATTTGGCACTGTCTTTAAGCGATGGTAGTTTGGGGTAGATGTGAGGTTATTCTCAATAATCTGAGGGAAAAAAAAAAAAACTGTTGTGGCACAAACGAGCTGCGTGCGACCACACAGCATGATGACGCTCTTCCAAACAGAGAGCTGTGCGCAGGCTGCGGACTGCTGGAAGTCCCTCCCCGGAAAAGGCATGGAGGAGATTTCGGAACAAGGCAACGCTGCGTGCAAGCTGCTGGTGTTCCATGAATAAGTGCGCTGGATGCAGCCTGTCTCTGCCTCTGTGGTCTGAAAGCCCGCTCAAGAGCATGGAGGGACTGAAGGATAAAGCTCATCGGACTAATCTGTCGAGGTGAGACGGTTCAGACGGGAGATGTGTTCGCTGCCTTCACGCTCCGGTTTCCTTTTTTAAAAAAATTAAATTCAGGCTGCTGTTTCCACGGCAGCGCGTTTGTGCTTGGATGTCAGCGCGTACTGCTGCCGCAGAGCAAAGTTTTATTCATGGTCAAATTAATTTACTCGGATGCTTCTCGTGCTCATGTTAATGTACACCCCCTCCCTCCCTCCTCCTCCCTCTTCTTCAGCCTCCAACTCCTGCAAGACTTTTGAAAACTTGGGCGTGTCCCTGTGGATGTGTCCTTTCAGTTTTGTGGTTTGTTAGGAGAAAAGAAGATGATAGCGATGAATGAAGACACAGACGTGTTGCCTGTGTTCCCTTTTCATGTGTGCAGCACATGATTTCAGAAAGAAGTATGAAAGAGGAAGCGGCCGAGCAGAGTGCTGAGGTGAAATCATTCCGGCTCTTCAGCGGTTCATGCATGTCTGCCTCACTGGTTTTACTCACAAAGGATGTGAAAAGTGAGCCGCAGTGAGAGGACGTGAGTCTGCTTTCAGTTGTGTTGTGACTGGAGATGAAAGATCAACAGGTGTGCGTAACATCAGATGTGAGGAGGCTCTCATCTTGCACACTGAAATCAGTGCCAGTCGTTTGCTTACCGCCCACCAGGGGGCGCTACATATGTCAGACAACTAGGAATAATGTCAATCATGCAGACAAATAACATAAAAGTCATGCAGGTCCTGAGTTGTCACAGAACAGGGACTTTTTTTTTGGACATTTTGCACAATATTTAAGGATAAAACACTAAAAGTGAAACTCCAACACTGACAGTATCTCTGTTATTATTTATTATAAATATGGTTGCATGTTGTTCAGACCCATACTCTAACCTTTATTATTCTTTTTTCCTGACACATTGCTGTTCAACTTCTGTATTTGCTTATTTGTGTGTGTGTGTGTGTTCAGGCCTGGCTGGGGGTTTGGTAAAGACACAATGATCCTCTTGTCTGTAACTATGACAATCAACAACAAGTCTTGCAGTGCTGACCCCTCCGTTCTGTCACGCTCATGTTGTAGATTTACATTCACATCAGACAGACTCCTTTTGAGAAACATTGTTTAAATTTTTTTGAAGTTCATGTGCGGATAATTTAGAACCTCAATCTCCAAATTAGAGTCAAAGATTAATATACATTCTGTGAACATCTTTTTTGTCATCTTATTATATTATTAGTATTATTTAACGTGCTGTGTGGTAAATGCTACAGCTTTAGCTCCTCTTCTTCAGTCGTAAACAGTTGAGTGCCCTCTTCCTTAAACTCAACCCATTCAAGACCACAACTAATGATTGTTCTTAGATAATTGATTGATCTTCAGAAGGTCATAATTTCAAAAATGTATGTTAGAGAATTAGGGTTTTTTTTATGAGACCAATGCTATAAAGCCAATATTCACTTTATTATTGCAAAATAAAAGCAGCAACTGTTCACATTTTACCAGTTAATTCTCTGTATTCAAATAGCTTAATCGATCAACTGTTTCAACTTAACACATTTTGTCCACTTGAAAGACAAAGTTGGTTTCAGTGTTATTGATGTTTTTATCCTCTTTATGTTTTGTTGGTCTAGATTTACATTTACAAGCTGCTGCCAAGCTGCTGTCTAAGGCAAACCAGTCTTCTTTGTGATCTGTCACTAACAACAAATCACTTATTAAACCCCAAAACACATTTTTGAGACTGCAGTGGTTTTCGCTTTTGTGTTGATGTTGTAGATCGAGCTGAGCAACATTTATCAACCAGGCAAAGCAGGTTTTTGTCCCAGGACCCAAAACCAAAGGAACTGTGTGGCAACTTGAAATAAAATAGCATTAATCGTTCTTATGGAGGCTCAGCATATCAAAATCCAGTTTTAGTGTAGAAACTTTAATGTTTTAGTTTTAAGCTGTCCACTTAGGGCAGCAGAAACAAGTTGCAAATTTAAATTTAAAATTAATTTAACTTTATAATTAATTAAATTGATCTTATATATGACTCCAGTTTTTTTTTACATATTAAAAAAGCAGTTTATACACACACACACACACACACACACACACACATATA
>JAQLOL010000012.1:16423252-16444840 GCA_029783665.1 Naso thynnoides
TATATATTACTGTATAGATAGATAGATAGATTTAATGTTTGGGTTTTTTTAGGCTACTCTGGTTTTGGTCTCCACCTCCTGAGGGAAATATCAGAGTTTTTAGCTGCTGAAAGTTAAAATGTCTGTCTGCTGTTGGTGTTGAGCAGGTAGGGTGGGTCATTAGAGCTTTTTTTTTCCCTAAAAACAGTTAGGCTACGTCCGGCCGTTGAAAACTAAACTTTAAGAAACTTTAAGAATGTAGAGAATGAATGAACACAGTCTTGCTGTGGGCGGGACAGCTAAACCTTCCTCTGAAAAGCTCTGCAGAGTCTGGCGATTATCTTCTGTAGGTTCATCCCCACAAATGAACCCGTTCAGTCATTCTGAAAATGAATTTTATAGCTGTATTATAACCAAAGTTAGTTGGTGAGGCTTGTAGCTAATTTGTCCGTTGAGGACCCTGAGGCCTGCTGGCTGGTTAATCTGGTCCTGCAGCTGAAGCTGAACATGCTGAGTTGCTCAGTGAGATCGGCAGCACAGCAACCTGCAGCGCGGACTCACGATAATCACCGTTTTTTTAATGACTTGTTCATAAAATTTGGACCCAGACGTTCTCAACTGTAAATTGTATTTCAAAAGTCGATATTATAGATATTCTACTACCCCCACCCCCTCAAAAAAAGAGTCAAAGCATGTTTGAGTTTTTGTCCTTGAAGGGCGAAGACTTTTAAAAGTTTTATGTGTTTTGTTTTTATGGCTTTCCTTTGTCGTCTCTCCGTTGTGGTCTGGAGGAGTTTGAATGAGCAGTGAGAGTGGAGGTGGGGTGGAGGTGGAGGGGGTGTGCATTTTAAACCCTGCTAATCCCGCTGCCCTCAATCCGCCTATCTGCACCGGAGGAGAAGGCGACGCGACGGACGCGCTCTGCTCCTCTGCGACCCAACCTGGTCGGCTTCACCGGGAGCGCACAACTAGCTTCGGGTCGCGACCCTTTCCCTCTCAACAGTGGAACACAAAAGACGATCAGCTGGGTTTGTGGAGACGTAGAGTTTACTCGGAGTTAATCCTGTTTGCTGGAGGATTTTAAATACCTGGTTGCTCCGCGATGAGCGCTGCGGAAAACTCCGACACGGACTCCAACAAACTGGAGTGTGTGATACAGGTGAGGTGCACCGAGCCTTGCTCCATCCACCATCGCTTGTTACGCGTGCGGTGCTGGAATCTGATGTGACAAACAAACCTGCTGGTTTGTGTGAGTGTTTCATTGTGTTGTGTTATTTTGTAGCATTATGTTTTGATTATGTGTTGGTGCTGTGGCACTCTCACACTTCACTGTCCTCTTTGGGTCTCTTGTGCATTGTTGTCATTGCCTGTGTAAAGCTTGTTTGCTTTTTTGGGGGGTGTTTGGGACCATTTTTTTCATTTTCTCTGTAATCGTTTCAATGTCCCACCAATGAATCAAATGTCTCTGATTTGCACATCAGAAACTGGAGGAGAGTGTTTTGTCTGAGGAGAAGAGGCTGACCGTGCGGGGCCCTTCACCAGACGACCCCCCTACATGTCTGCCAGCAAGAGTACGAGAGATTGTCACTAAGAACCTCAGTGACAGCTGTGAGTCGCCACAATCTACTCTCCATTCATTTCATTTTAATGTTTTGCCCCCACTCTTTGCCTAACTCTGGTCTCTGTCTCTCGGCAGCCGGAGCCATGTCGTCAGTCATGTCCCTCCAGGAGGAAAACCGAGTGCTGCAGGGAGAGCTGGCGAGGCTAGAAGACCTGCTGGCACACAGCCGAGCGGACCGAGATGAGCTCGCCATCAAGTACGGGGCCATCAGTGAGAGGGTAAGGCGAGGCACAACAACAGCAACAGCTGCTGATGAGGTGGAAGAGGCAGAGGAGGAACAGTGATTTTAGAATTGGATGAAGATAAAACTGAGAGACATATAACATTAGAAATGACTGTGTAGAACATCAATGGTTTCATTACATGACTGACCAAAGCCAGTCGTCAACACTCTTTGAATGAAAGGGAAAAAGTATAAAAAGTCCACGTTAAATGAACCTGAAGCGATTGTTGCGACACTTTCCCATTTTCCCATTTCAGTTTTTTTTTTTTTTTTTGCTCCGTCTTTGTCTGAGATTTGCTGGTCTCCCAGGTGATGGGGGCTGGAATGAACTGAAGTGGAATGTTGCCATGGTGTCTGTCACCCTGGGCGACTGTAAACAGGGGCTCCTGTGGAAAAGAAGAGGTGTAGTGGTGGGTGGGCGTTGCATGTAGTTTTGGTTTGAACATTACTGAACATACAGGTCTGAATCCAAAAAACTAAGATGAACTCAGATGAAGTTTGATTTTCTTTCAAGTAAATTGGAAAAAAAAAAAAAATGGGGCGATGAGTTGTGGAGAGAGCCATAAACTATAATGGAGGCTACGACAGGTGGTTCAGCAAAACAACATAGAGTGAAATCCCCTCATGTGTGATCACTTTCTGCCTGTTTGATAACTGGTAATTAATATGTGTCACTGGAGTGTTAACAACACATATAGCCTACAACTTCTCATGGAAGTCTCCAAACTTTTTTGCATAATAGTGATAAGATTGTCTTTGTATATTTACAGATAATCCCACTGCCTTAACAATTAATTCCATATATTTTCAGTAAAACGTCCTAATAAATCCATGTAAACTAACGAGACTAAGGCAGTGGCTTCTAGGTCCTGTAGTAAGTGTAATACTGGATATTCACACAAAAGTCTGGGCATATGTAAAATATCACATAGGTAGGGGAGAGAAATTTTTGATGGAAAAATTGTATAAAATCAGTGCGTTCTGTTCTTGATAAATTCTTGTAGGACTGACCACATTTTCCTGTCAGTATCTGCACGCCTAAGTTTGACAATTAGCTCCAGAAGAGCTAGAAAATGGACTCTGTGGTGGTGACTAACTGCTGTATCAGAGTTCAAGAATTAACTTTTCACCTCAAATGTGAAGCCAACATGGAGGAGAAGTCCTAAAAATGCTCAGACAATCTACAACTCCGTGACAGCTGGACAAATTCAAACCAAAAAGAGGAAAATTGTGTGATATTATAGAAAGATCCTAACAGCTAACTGTGTTTTTTTGACTTAAGAAAGGACGTCCAACATACTCTCAGCTCTGTAGGTATTTCACAGCATGCAGGGACTGAGCAGATCTGTGACCATCTGTGAAATATGTTCCCTCAGCTTCTTATTTTTAATTACACCCTCAGCTGGAGCAGTCGCTACGTTTCGAGACGGGAGACGGGGACCATGATTCGCCGGAGTCGCGCAGCCTGGCGCAGCAGAACGTGGATCTACGGAGGCGGCTGGATGAGGAGCAGGCGGCCTACAAGCGTAAACTGACAGCATACCAGGAGGGTCAGCAGCGGCAGGCGCAGCTCGTGCAGAAGTTGCAGGCCAAGGTAAGTTTGTTCTGTTCTAGTCTTATGCTGTCATCAGGGTGATGCAAGTCAGTAACAGTTTTCCTGCCGTTTCAGGTACTTCAGTATAAAAAGAGGTGCGGGGATCTCGAGCAGATGCTGCAGGAGAGGTCCTCAGAGCTGGAGAAACACCGGCTGAGTGTAAGTTGTGTTTATTAAATGATTTTACCACCAACATTAACTTTTTACAAATAATATTTTAATCATTAAATTCTTCTCGTATAATAGGGCGACAGTGAAACATCAAATGGCCGCCATCAAGATGAATCAAGCAGCAACCTGGAGGACGCTTTAATCCGTCTGGAGGAGGAACAACAGAGGTGATTACCTGAGAATAGTCACATGCCTTGCTCCTGTTGTCACCCAGATTATCGCCTTGGTGTTGCTTAACTTGCTCCGTCGTCATTATTTTCCCCTCGTGTGTTTGCAGGAGCAGCAGTTTGTCGGCGGTGAATGCCATGCTGAGGGAGCAGTTGGAGCAGGCTGGTTTGGCCAATGAGGCTCTAAGTCAGGACATCCGTAGGCTCACTGCTGACTGGACAAAAGCCAGAGAGGAGCTGGAACAAAAGGAATCGGACTGGAGGAGAGAAGAAGAGGTGGGAGAGGGATGCTTATGAAACAGTAAAACATTTTAAACTAAAAATAAATGTGAATGTAATGTACTTTTTGTTCCTTTCTTTGGCTTCCCTCTTAGTCTTTCCACAGTTACTTCAGTAGCGAGCACAGTCGGCTGCTGATGCTGTGGCGGCAAGTTGTCGGGTTTCGGAGGCACATCTGTGAGCTAAAGACTGCCACTGAAAGGTAAACATCCAGTGTAAAAACTAAAGATGTTTTTCGCCGAGCTCTTTGACACACAGAACCAAATGTGATGGCACTAACATTTTACCCTCTCCTCTCTTTCTGTCACCTTCAGGGACTTGTCGCATATGCGTAATGAGCTGGCACGGGCATCTCACTCTGCCCAGGTGTCCTGTTCGGGTTTGTCCGCCACACTGCACAGTCGGGAGGGAGGAGCAGCTCTGGCCCTGGAGCGGGAGAAAGCCCTGCGTGTTCAGCTGGAGCAGCAGCTGAAAGAACGAGTGGCAGACATGATGAACCTTCAGACCAGGACAGACGCAGAGAGAAGCGAGCTCAACCTCAGGTCAGTGACAGCTAATGGAGAAGCTGCTGTTGATTAAAAGACATTTGAAGGCCATGTTGACAGTTCATACTGTGTCAACTACAGGCTGTCGGACTCAGTGCGAGAGGGCGAGAGACAGAAGGGCCAAATTGAAGAGAAAGACAGAGAAATCTTCGTACTGACGAGGAGGCTTGAGGTGAGAACTTGTTTGTTTTCTGTATTGTAATAAAAAACATCAACGAGAAACAAAAAACATCAAAGAGCCACGAGATGACATGTTGCTTCTTGACCATAATTTTTTTTTGTTTTGAATTATATGACACATTATTTGTCCTACTGTTTTAAGTACTCACTATTTGGTTTAATGTGAGTCATTCTGAAGCTGAATTTAATCCACAACAAATACACTCGTTACTGTTGTGTGTGTGTTTGTGTGTGTGTGTGTTTTTTCATTTGTGACCAACTTTTGATGTATTTTCCATTAGTGTGGGATGAAGGTACTTAATAATTTATATGACATCAAATATATATATATGGTATAGTATACTGGTCACAATCACCTAAACTAACAGATGACAGTCCATCTTTAGTCCTTGTAGTTTATTTAATATTTTTATGTAGTCCTGGATTCTTAACTTGTCACTCCTGTTTGAGTCACATTTGACAAAAACTACTCAGGAATTTTTAACCATTATTTCATTTTACTTTGTGCTGTAAAATGATGCATTTCCGTATCATTTTACAGCACCAAGTTGTACCATGAAATGCAGATGGGAATCCCCCTATGCCACTACTTAAACAGAAGAAGATGTAAATATTATAAAAATGAGTAAATTTCATGAAAATAAAAACTGTATTTACTTTTGAGTGCTAAAGATTAAGGATAACAGCTGTCCTTTAGTTTGGTGGTAAGGTGGTGCGGATACATCTTTATCTCTTGCTAGATGGCAGCAGGCTGCAGCTGAGCTGAGTTTTGTCTTTTTTTATCCTTTGGGCAACTCACCTCGCTAATATCACTGATGCTTGACTGATGGGCAGTTTTAGTTTCCTGCTGCAGAGAAAATAAAAAACAAAATGAAGTATGAAACAATAAGATCTTGACGTGTTTCTAAGTATTTACACATTCCCTCAGAAGGAACGAATTGAGTTGTGTCCGAGAGCCGCAGACAAAATAGGGAAATCAGAAAGAATTGAGAGAAGGACTAATGCGCCCATGGTTTTGGTCGTGTCACAAGATATATTTGCCAGTTAAGAGAAGTGTCAGACTGTGGCGGGTGTTTAGTGGTCAGTTTAATTCTTCCTTCGGGTGTCTGTGCTTCATGATGCTCATTTCCTCTCAGGAGCGGAGTGGTAATGATGAGACCGACATGCAGGTGATGAGAACTCACACTGAGACGCTGTTAGACACTCTGCGGGACGTCGCTCAGGTAAGCAGCCGCTCACATGCATTCACTCTCGCACCATTAGAGTGGGAGTGGCTTATTTTTGTTTTCTTTTATCAGACGGTTTTGTCAGATGGAGAGTCATCATCGGAGGCAGACCAGGACAACTCTGGGGCTCCGCTGCTAGCCCTGATCCGTGGCTCCTCCCCTCGCCGCTCCCCCTCCCCTCACAGGTCGACATCACCCTCTCGACCCTCGCCGCAGGCTCCTCTCCCTGACTCTGCACTATCTGCTCTGCGCTCCACAGTCACAAACAAGATGCTCCTGCTGCAGGTGACATGTCAAGTTTAAAACCCCATTTAACACAAAGAATGACACATTTATTGTATTATAGCTGTTGTTTTTAGGAAGATAGCCCATTTATGATGTTGTCAAAATACAGAGAACTAAAAATAAAGCTGATTTTGTAAAAAAGTGACTGTGTTTTCACAGTAATACATACTTTAGAGATGGGATTATGTTTTATTTACTTTCAGCTACTGTTTAAAGTGGAGACAGTTTGTGTATGTACTAGTGGTCACAATAAAATGTGTAACTCAGGTACAGTGAATGATCAAGTGATGCAACTTGGGATACCTACTCACGATAGATGTAGCTTGTGCCTGCTACATGCACATTACTGTGCAGGGCTCTGTTTGCAACGGGAACAGATTTGGATGTTTTTCAATTTGCAACTCTGAATCCACAGACCTCACAATGAAAAAGTATTATTGACACCACTGTTTACGAAAGAAATAGCCTAAGACAGCCCTCCAACAACAAACATAATTTCGCTCCATTGTTTTAAGATGGAGGCTTAAAACTTAAAAGATAGATTTCCCAAATTCTATTTTGATGGCTACCATCCATCCATCCATCCATCTTCTTCTGCTTATCCGAGGTCAGGTCGCAGGGGCAGCAGTATAAGCAGGGATGCCCAGACTTCCCTCTCCTCAGACACTTTCTCCAGCTCTTCCGGGGGGATCCCGAGGCGTTCCCAGGCCAGCCGAGCAACATAGTCCCTCCAGCATGTCCTGGGTCTTTCTCGGGGCCTTCTCCTACCAGTAGACATTAAGTGACTTGATTTGTGTTTGCAGGATGTTCGAGGACGTATGCTCTCTGCCCAGTCCTCAGTACAACAGTTGCGCAAGCAGCTCTCAGAGACTGATTTGGCTAAAAGAGATGCAGAGCAGCGAAACCAAGCTCTGCAGAGAGAGAGGGATGCTGCTCAGAGAGAGAGAGAGATGGCCCAGAAAGAAAAAGACCGTCTGAAGCAGGAGAGAGACACGCTGGCCAGGTTTGCAGACAAGCCATATCACCTTTTACAATCTGCTTCTAATCCTTAAATCCTGTAAGTGTGTTCAACAATATTTCTCCACTTAAAACTTTTCATCCACACACATTTGCAGTGAAAAGGCGTGTTTGGAGAAGAGTGTGCAAGTAGCACAGAGCAGCAACCAGATCCTGCAGATGGACTGTGAGAAACTTCAGCTGACTGTGGCGTCCATGCAGCGAGAGCGAGATCACGAGGAGGAGGAGAAGGAGGCCGCCATTCAGGAGAGAGACCGAGCAAAGGCAGAGACTCAGAGGATGTAAGTAGGCTAATTGACAGTGATTAAGTGAATGCGATGTGCACACTAATCCAAACTGTGAATATGCTCACAGGAAGCAATTCAGAAGACCTGTATCAGCTTCCCTTACAGAGAGGTCTTCTCTTGCATGTTCCTTTTGCTTCATGCTACTGCTCCAGCTCTCTGAACTCCTCAACCACAACCCCAAACGCCAGCAAACAGATGTGATATAAACCTTTGATCCAAAGCCCCGAAGCAGAGCTGCTCTGATGTCTTTACACCCCCAATTTTTTTCCCCACATAACAGACAAGCCAACTGACCCTGCTTCAAAGTCAGATCGCTGATGAAATCTGACTTCTTAGAATAATTTTTTGATGCATCTCATGAAAGTAAACAAAAGCCATAACCTGGAAAAATTGCCATGTAGACAACTAGAAGATGAATCAGGAAGCCACAGCGCTTCATATGCATATGCATCTCAGGACTTAAACAGTGCCATAACACCCCTCCAAATGACATAAGCCTCATTAGCTTAACACACTTATTAGTAGCCCTGACATATACTGTTATAAAATTGCGTGTGTGTTGTTTTGGTACAGACAAAAGCAGTGGGAGCAGAGTGAGAGTCGAGCCTCAGCCCAGCGTGGAGAGCTGTCTGCAGTGAAGGAGACTCACCAGCAGGGGGAGGTTGAGAGGCAGCTGCTGGAGGGAGAGCGAGCCCAACTCTCTGAAGCACTCGCTCGGGTATGTAAATAAAGCCTAGATGTTCTTCTTGAACTTGGCAGATCTAATGTTGTGTGTTGTTATGTTGGTTTTGACATTTATGTGATTCTAATTGTCCATCCAGGCTGAAAGTCGTAATGCAGAGTTGTCTTTGGTGCTGAACAAGCTGCAGTCTGAGGATGCAGCGCTCAGGGACTCTCTGGCCAAGATGGGAAGCATGAATGAGGGTCTGGCGCAGGACAAAGCTGACCTGAACACCTACATTCTCCAGGTAATGCCATTCATGCGACCTCTTCAGGGTTCAGTAGGCTTAAAAAGAAGTACTTCCAATGATGCATTTCTCTCCATCTTGCTCTCTTTTGCATTTCTCGCAGTCATACTGCAGTTAACCGTATAGAAAAAGGGGACGACGGCCCACACCTTTGGACAAATTCCCTTAAAAGGATTTCATGAAAAAATGTCAAAAGCTAAAATGCAGTTGCATAATTAAACATACTTGTAGCCCCGTCTTTCTGCTACTACTTTCACACACTTGTAGTTATATAATAACTTTTTTTGCCTGTCTTTGCTCAGCTTTGCTGTCCTTATTTTAAGCTGTAAGTCTATTTCTCTTTCCATTACTATTGGAACTGGGCCTAAGAACACAAGACTGATTAAAAACTAGAGTCAGATTTGTCGTAAGTTTACATATAATATCTGGCCAATAGAGCTGATTCTTATTTTGAATGATGATAGTGCAAAATGTAATGATATGGTAATATAATAAGGACCACACAGAAGAAAAGTTCTATATAATTCATCCTAATTCGTTATTTTTAATGTCCTTGCAAATATCTCACTCTTCGCTCTCAGCTAGAGGAAGAGAAGGCCGTCCTGCAAGCTCAGAAACGGGAGGCGGAGCAGGAGAAACTGACCATCAGAGATGAGCTGGTACGGTTGGAGCAGGACCGGCTGGAGCTGGACTCTGCCCGCATCACGCTGCACAGTTCACTGCAGGACGTCGAGCTGAACAGGGAGGGGATGGAGGCAGAGCTCCAGAGTCTCCGGGCTGAGAGACTGAAGCTGCAAGAGAAAACCACTCAGGTACATAACAGATTTCATTGCTTCATCATATACATGTTAAGTTGAACCTGAAGACAAACCTCATTTAGAGATACTTCATATGGATCTACAGCAATGGAAGCTGTCAGTAACATGCAGTCATTCTTTAAACACATGTTTCCTGGAAACATCACATGGGAAGCATTTTCCAGTTTGCATGTGGTTTTTCATTTCTTTGTCACAGTTTGTTTTCTCTTGCTTGCTGTCTTTTTGGCTTTGCTGACAGCTTTGTGGCGAGGTGACCTCCCTGGGATCAGAGTTGAGTCTTGCCAGAGGGGAGAACCAGAGGAACGAGGTGGCCTTAGAGGAAGCCTGCCGCAGTCGGGCAGAACTGGCCAGAGACAAAGCAGCACTGGTGGTCCAGCTGACAGCGTCTGAGAGAGAAAACACCGTGCTGTCAGAGGAGCTATCTGCTTCCAGGTGTGTGTCATTGTTGATCAGTGGCACATATGTTTTTCACATGAACCTGTGTGCAGAACTTGTGTTTGTGACCCTGCAGGTCAGAGCGGGAGTCCCTGGAAACCAGCCTGTTCGAGGTACAGCAGCAGCTTGTTCAGGTGGAGTCTCGCAGAGAGCAGCTGGAGACAGAGAACCAAAACCTTCGAGTCCGCTGTGAGACTGCAGCAGGTGAGAGACAAAGGGCCCTTCTTATGCTCATCTGTGGTGCAAGGCACAAATGCCTGGCACAGAAGTTTTAAGTTATTCAAATTGTATAAAACTCCAGCTTTGCTGTCTTCTGCCAGGAGAAGAAACTGTGGCCCACTCTCTGCACCCCTAGTGCACAGTGAATGTACCTATCAGCTGTTCAAAATCACCTCATCAATTCATGGGTTTGTGTTTGGCCAGAGATGCAATAACCAATCAGAAAGTCTGCTCTCATTACCTTTAAAATCAGGTCCACCCATGGTGCAAACGCTGGTGGGACTACCAGGTGCAAACAAACAGAAAAGATTTTCAAGTCACGAGACAGATCTGCTGGCTCAATTAGTCAAAGTGCCAGAGTGTGTGATGAGATGGTGGGTCACATATGCACGGTGTTTACTTGAATATTTACACTTTTTACTTCTGATGACCTGATTTGACTTACACACACAGGGTAGGGGAGAGAGAAGGGGAAAGAGATGGTAAAACTCATGTGATTCTCCTCTCTTCTGGTGTGTGTGTGTGTGCTTTCTTCATGTCTGCAAAATATGCTACAGATACAGACATTAAAAAATGTGTAACACTCGTCTAGGTCATTTTCAGGTGTATTTTTGCCAAGAGCCATGAGCATGTCCCGGTATTAAAAAAAAAAAGAATTAATTTAAAAAAATAAAATCGGCAAAAAGCTATTAATTATGAATGAAGCTATTATTTCAGGCTAGGCCACTGTTTTGATCGAAAATATGTTCAAAGGACATTTAAATAATCTGCACTCCTGTGAGGGGAACAAAAAGAAATGAATGCTGTATGTGACGGTGGAGACGTGCGTGCACAAATCAGCCAACTGCACCCCATCTTTCGAAGGCACGACAGGCATAGTCTTTGCGGCTCTGTTTAGATCAGGTTTTTTCTATTCTAAACTCTTGCGTATTTTCACCTCTTTGAGCTAGGCATAAGATAGCAAATGCACCAAGAAACCCCTTCATTCTCTCTTCACTTTCAGACCTCTCGCCCCCTGGCACACACAGGTGGCAAAAATGACATCTGCGCCAGGGGTAAGGTTGGAATGATGCTTGCACTGGCAGTGCACTGGCTTTGCACCGCGCGTAAAATAGGGCCAAAAGAGGCTATGTGTAGAAGAAAACCAACAAAAGCAAGAGAGAACAGGATTACGAGAGGAACATTTGATGAATATAGCAGAATAGAGAAAAAGATGAAAGCTTTGACAGAAATGATGATAAGACAGACATATGATTGTTGAGTCCTGTGTTTTTCTCCTCTGGATGTTTCCTGGATGGGATTTCCAGCTGAGCTGAGACGTCTGCGCTCAGATGGGGAGAATATGTTGGCCCAGGCTGAGAGGGAGAAACAGGCTCTGACTCAGACTCTAAATGCTGCACAGCTGGAGGCCCAGCAGGCTTTACGCAAGGCCATCTCCGAACATCAGGAGGAGGTGGAGAGACTGATCTCAGAAAAGGTCAGACGGTTCAGTGTTACCTAAAAAACTACTTGCAGACCTTTTTACTTTTCAGATGTAGTGGTGGCAACCTTTTAATTTATGTTTATGCTCTGTTCACAGGAAGTCGTGCGGCACAGCCTGATGATGGAGCACGAGGGCGCTCTGAGGAAACTCAGGCAGGAGGTGGAGGATCAGCTCCTCAGAGCAGAGAGAGAAAGAGAGGAGCTGCAGGATGAACTTAGGAGTCTCCAGCATGAGAGAGACAAGAGTCTGCTGCAGGCCGATACTGAGAAGCAACAGGTTCTGATCTGCGTTCAAACCTCTGAGAAACTGTAATGCTGTCAAGGGAAAGTTGTATAATCAATAAACTTCAGATGAAAACTAATTTTATTTTGAAAAGATAAAAGATACAGTAATTATTTACAGGATTTTGCAAACATCACCTACTCAGATCTATGAAATATTCATTATAATTATGGCAATGGTTTTATTTGTTTTGTCAAGTCGTTCTGTGGTATTATATTAGCTACAGTACAGAGACACAGTGACTCAGTTCTGGTACAGCACATCCGTCATTGTTAACCAAACATTTCTCTCTTCCCAGGCCCTATCTCTGAAGGAGGCAGAGAAAACAGTGCTGTCTGACAGGGTGTCCTCCCTGCAGGCTGAGCTGTCAGCTGCAGCCCTGGAAGCCGAGCGGATGTCCAGAGAAGCAGCCCATTACAAAGAGCAGGAGCAGGTGATGAGTTCATCTTCTGCTGTCAAAATATCATCTGGCTTTATCGAACACAAACCCTTAAGAATGACTAACTTAAGTGATTGTCTGTGTTGATTTTGGACAGATCAGAGTTGGGGCTCTGAGCAGCGAGCTGCAGGAGCTTCGTTCTCAGCTGGAGGATGCAGCTGCTGTTCATGAAAGGGAACTCCATACTCTACGAGAGGCTTGTACCGATCTTCAGTCTCGTGCAGATGTTGCTCTTAAAGAGGTAAATGATGCTCTGCAAGTGAGAACATGATACATTGCAAATGAGACAGCACACACCCCTCTCAATTAGTTATTTTAAGGATAAAACACTTTTTGAATGCATTTTTATGCAGATCAACATTAACATACGTGAAGTGACAATTATGGTATGATTTCTTTAAAGTAGGTGAATTACATCACAAGAAAACCACAAAATGTTACATTTTATGAAGAAAAAGTACATTTGAGATAGTCTAAACACTGAAACAGTCAAAATACAAGGAAGGAAGTTGAGACAGCATTTAAAATGGAAGTGCTGGAGGAAGTTGACGTGTCAGTCCACTTCACTGGTGGCATGTGTTTTTTAAGATACCAGGAGACAGGAAATATGATCCAGGATGTCCAGTTTGTGTAATAAATTATAATCTTTAAATACTTAACTGATGCTAAAACACTGCACAACTATGTTATCTTTTGTCCATTCAAATATGACCTGGGTAGGTGTAATATGAGGAATGATGCATCTGATTTGCCCGTGCAGTACTTTGCAGAATGACATCACATTGCTTCCAAAGTTGAACCTGGTGTAACTTTTTTCTGTAGGCCTCTGCATCAACAAAATGACCCAGTTCAGATAAAAGGGAGGGCTGGGTTTTATCATGCAGGACTCAAATCAGTCTCACCGCAGTCTTAGTTGAAGTTCAAGCACTGACAGCAGCATCGATGTCAGGTGGAGTTTTTTGAATAAACTGAAAAGTAAGAGTCAGTAAAAGTTTAATTGTTGATAGAAAAACATGTCAGCCAATTTGAATAAAACAAAAGACGATGTCAGCTGAAGTGTTGGCTGAGACGTCTGTGCTTCAATAAATGTTTATTTAGAAACTGTGTACAGTGGAAGTTATGGAACTTAGAATGGCTACAGAAGAGAAGTTTTTGAAAGGAGTTCAAGTGTCAGTTAAAAAGTGAACACAGCTGAAACGTAACCGCTGAAAGCAGCTAAGTCATTCTTTGATGATCAGAATGAGAAACAGGTTTATCGCCACAAAGTTTTCACTGAACAAGGATTTTTTACTTGGTATTTTGGTGCACAATACTCACAATAAACAATGTAAGAAAACAGAAAACAAGTTCTGTACAGGATGAGTGAACTGTTCTTAAAATTTGTCAATTAACAATAAAAAATACGATAGCACTTTACTTAAAGCAGGCATCTATGCATTATGAACATGCTTATAATGCTTTATAATGCCCCTATAGTGCTGTATAATGATAGTAGAGTTGATCATAGAGTTTTATACATACTGAGAGCATCAAATGCAGTTTAGCATCCGACCAGAAGTGCAAAAGGCAATAAATTAAGTGATATACATATGTGTAGTGGTAGATAAATATATAAATATGCTAAGATATATATTGTATGAAGTGTGAACATTTGCAGCAATCAAAAGCATGCCCTATTTTTCTCGGTTAAAAAGTAGGATGATAAAGCTCCTGACCCACCTCTGCATTTTAGTCAAAAATTACAACAATTATCCAGTGAACTAGGAGATGACATACAGACCTTCCCGCTAGGTTTTATGAGATAATTTGTTTCTGATACATCACCTTGCACCTCTTGTGACTTTCGCTCTCCAGCTGGACCAGTGCAGAGCTTCTCTCTCAGCTAACGAGGAGAGTCGAGACCAGCTGAGGCGAGACATGTTAGACATTGAGCGACGACACAACCAAACTCAGGAAGCGGTGGAAAACTACAGAAGAGAGGTAACAGAACTGCGACGCAGCGTCAGCGACATCACCAAGGAGCGAGACACCATCAGCCTGTCGAACAGTCAGCTGAGAGAAACTTTACGAACTGTAGAAACAGAGAGAATCAGGTAAAAGTATCCAATGACAGAAATGAGATTACATCAGTGTTCAGAGTAAAATGACTTCACAGTCAGCCTGTGTGTGACATGCATTTGTGTTGGGTTTTTCAGTGTGAAACGACAGTGTGAAGAGAAAGAGCAGAGGCTGGCTGTGCTGGAGGAGAACTTTTCATCCACTCAGAAGGAGGTGGCAGAGCTGCGCAGCTGCCTGAGAGAAGTTGAAAGGTCGCGGCTTGAAGCCAGGCGAGAACTGCAGGAGCTCCGCAGACAGGTCAGCCCTGCTTCACACCTGTGTGGCATTTAATAAGATGCTGTGTTAGCAGTCCTGCAGAGTGACAGCATTGTGATTTTCTTGGCCCAGCTGAAAGTTCTGGATGGAGAGAAGGAGCAGAAAGGGAGGGAAGTGGCTGAGCTGCAGACTCGCCTGTCACTGGAGGAGCAAAGAGAGGAAGAGAGAGGGAAAGAAGTTTTCACCTTTAAACAGAAGTTAACTGAAGCTGAAACAGCTCGAGACTCCCTTAAGAAAGAGGTGAGACTGGATGAGAGTAAAAAGACAATTCCAGATGTTTTCTTCACTGTATCACATCTTATTCTCTTATTTTTCAATGCAGCTCTCCATGACTCAGAAGCGCCTGGTGGAGTCTGAGTCAGTTTGGCGGGGCTGTGAAAGAGAGCTGACCGCTCAGCTGCAGGAGGCGCGTGGCTGTGAGAAGAAGCTGCAGGACGAAGCCAAAAACCTGACCCTACGCGCTCAAGCGGCTCAGGACTCCGCTGCTCAGTCCAGCCTGCAGCTCAGTGAGGCCCAGGGCCGACTGGCAGCCACAGAGGCCGAGCTGACCCGGGCCGAGGCTAGCAGGAGGGACCTGGAGTTTCGGCTGAGCAGCATTCAGTCTGCACTGACGCGAACACTGGGCATTGGAGCGAGCGGCAGAGGAGGCCGGGGCAGGAGCCCAGGCGGGAGCTCCACCTCACCAGGCACCATGTCTCGCCACCACAGCATCTCACCCTTGCGCTCCTCACTGTCGCCTCCTAAAGGTATGAATAAAACATGCAGCTCTACAAACACTGATTTAGACATTTACTCAGAAGTAGAGCCGGAAATAACAAACCACACGTGTTTGTGGGCGAGATCAAACACTCACTCTATAAGAATGTTATCAAGGATCTTTTGTTCACTCAGTGCTTAATGAGAATCATGACAGTGTACAATGAGTCCAAAAGAATAAAATACCACAAAGCAATACACACTTATTTTCAATGTGACTTTATGTAACATTTTATTGCCAATTACAGAACAATTCCTCAAATGTGGCAGCAGTTTGGATTCCTGGTTTCAACCCAGGCAGTTTAATTACCAGCATGGGAACAGTTTTGTGTCTTTCAGTCAACATTCTTTACGTTGCCATACAGAGTTATGTTTCCATAGCACGGTTTAAACAGGGCATTAAACCTGTACACATACAGTGCACAGGACTAATTTGACCACGATGCAGGAATTATACTGTAACTGATGCTAAAATGTTACGTATAGCATCTAAAAACAAAATGAGAAAAAAAACAACAATGGAAAACTGAAGTGATAATAAAAACTAAATGAGACCATCCAACTATTAGAGATTACTGTCCTGTCTTTCTCAGTGCTTTTGCCCGGTGTGCTCAGTCAGTGGAAACGCTACAAAACACTTTACAACAGACGCCAAAAGAGAAGATTTGTTGTGCACCAGCATAATCGATCCACTGGTCTTTTTTTTACCTTCTGTGGTTGGAAGCAGGAGGATATATTTCTTTGGATAATCTGAATATTTTGTGTTAATGGCTGAACTGGTATTGTGCAAATAAGTGATGGTTTACTTTTGCTCTCTTCCTAAACAGATGCTCGCGCTAGAAAAGATCTTTGTGACAGTAAGCAGTACAGCTTTTGTAAGCACGCACTGCAACAATCAACACAAAAAGAAAGTATTTCGTAGGGGTTTTAAAAAGAGAGTAAATTAAATCTATTACATTAAATTATAGTAATGAAATGCTGAAATCTTTAAAAAGAAGAAAAAACACCTAATTAATATATTAAAATAAAATACTAAAAAAGAAAAAGAAAAACAAGACAGGAAATAAAGAAAAAGTTTATAAAAATTGAAATAAAGAATCAATTAAAAAAAAAAACATTAATTAAAAACCTGCATAAAAACACATTAAAATTTTAAATATCGATACAAGTGAAAGAACATCAATAGCAGAGTATCAGCACTAGGTCTCTTCTTCATGTCATCAGTCTTTGGCTCACTGGTCCAATGTGATCCTTCCCCCCTCCTTTAGATGCCCCAACATAAAAAGCTGTGTATTTGAATAAAAGGCTTATAACACTTTATATTTCATTTTAACAGAATTTCGAGTAAGTACCCCTGACAATACGCTAGGCTCAGGGGCTGTGTCTCCTGAGCGAGGGGATACACCGCTGCCACTTCCTCAGCCAGAGCTGGACCCTGACACACTGCGAAGTGATCTGAGAGACTTCCTCCAGGAGCTGCGTGAGGCACAGCGAGAGCGGGTAAAATGAAAAAAAACAAAAACAAATCACAGAGCAAATAGTCATAATAACTGAAGGATATGCCCGTGTTTGTGAGGTTCAAGCCTTTGTTTATTACTGATTTTGAAGGATGATGCCAGATGCCGGCTGGGGGCCGTACAGCGGGAGTTGGAGGAGTTGACAGGGGAACGAGACTCCGCTCAGAGTCGTCTCACTCAGCTGCAAAACACCCTGCAGGAATACCAAGAAGGTTATTCCTGTTGTTTGTTGTCGTAGAATCAAAAGAAAAACGTAACTAGAGGACAAAATGATCTCAACCTTTAATGTGTAACTTTAGGGAAGCGTGGACTCGACGACCGTCTGACCACCACTCAGATTCTGCTGCAGCAGCAGGAGGAGACGGTGAAGAGAGGAGACAGAAAGAGAAGGGCTCTCACTGACAGGGTGAAGGATTTAGAGCGAGCGCTGCAGGCCTCTGAGATGGATAAAAAACACACGCAGGTACACACACGTTTGTGTACTCGTGCATGTACACACACACCAGGTATTTGTATTGTCCTTTGCACAGCAGTGATCACCGATCTGCCCTGATCACCATATGGCAGCACTCAACAGTAGCATCATGACAGCCACCCAGAGCCGTCAGGGAATGTAATAATAACAGATGCCACACTCACACACAGTGTGACACCTTCTGTGGGTCCATATGTCTGTTTTTAATGCCAGCACTTTTCAAAATAATTCACCGTCTGGACAACAGAAGGATCAGGGGCACAGAGCTAAAGTGAGGCTCTTGGGGTAAAATTCATTTGAGTGAAATTTATGATTTTTGGACATTTTTAGAACATTTTTCAAAAAGTCTCAGGAGAATTTATGAAGAGACAAGTAAAGTTGGAGCAGTATCAAAGAATTGTGCTCTCTAAATGAACACCAACTGGCCTTGAAAATGATCTCTGTACTCCCTCCATTTCTGCAGGATCAACTAAATAAGCAACGTGCTGCTGAGATGCGCCTGGAAGCAGAGAGGAAGCGTCTGCGGGAGGCACTGGAGGCGGCCGAAGCTCGGGCAACCAGGGTGGAGCTGGGGAGGCGAAGTCTGGAGGGGGAGCTGCAGAGACTCAAACTGAGTCTGGGAGAGCGGGAGGCTGAGAGCCAAAACTCCCAGGAGCGCCATGACTCTCTGCTGAAACAGGTACAGCAGAATTATGTTATGTTTATATCCTCGACTGCTTTATCTGAGTATTTCTGAAGTAAACACAAAGTTTTTGGAAAAATGTTTTATATATTTTATGTGTCTCAGTGCCTTTAGTTGCACCAGTTGATGTGATAAAACTTAATTTAATGCATTTGTGTTTTTCTTAAAATTGCGTTTTGTTAAGAGAGTTTCCATAAAAACTTTGGTAATTTGATCCAAATTATGTAGAAAAATTGAATTATTTCCCATCAAATGCCAGTGTCGACTACACAGTTAATTAGACAGTGCACAGCAGATCATCTGAAACTTCAGCAGTGTGAAATATGAAGACTTAAGTTTCTAGTCACAAATTAATAGTGATGAATATTAACTTGGGTTTGAATAGAGCAGACTGAAGGCCATGGCAACACAATGTGACGCCAACACCCAGTAGAACAGTGGCCAAAATTCAATGAGGTTGAACTATGAACAGGTTTCCCAGGGTTGTTAGTATGTTATCATGCTAACATAATTTGCACCAAATACAAAGCTAAGCCAAAGTTGTCCAGGTTATAAATAAAGTATTGGACAAGGTAACATTTTGACCAGATGATGGCGCTAGATAAAAAGTCATTGGATCACCAAAGTGACAACAGCTTTTCCCTGGAGAATAGAAATGTCTGTAAATGTCATTATAATCAATTCAATAGTTAATGAGATATTTCAGTCCGGACTATAAAATTATGGACTGACTGACCAAGAATGCCCTTCATCATTTAAAAAAAAGCTATTTGTTCTTGAATTAGCACCAAATTACAGTACATAGTTGTTTCCTGGAATTTTCAATATAAAATCAAGCATAGCAAGAGTTCAGGACGGCTGCAAAGTCAAGCTCAAGCTGTCATTTAGCTGCCATCGGCCACAATCAGCGGATCAATCAGCCGATGGCCAGCTGATCACCTGCTACCCATTCAATTGGCCAGGCTAGTAAAAGGCACCTTATTTATACTGCTTTAGCCTGCCTATTCTTGCCGCTTTCTCTGCAAACCCCTTTGCAACTCATCTCCACCCCAGAAATTACAGTGGAGACAGCTAACTAACCACATCCTGTGCAGTGAAGTGAAGAACAGGACCTCTTTCTCTTTGTTGGTTTTCTGACGGGGTTACACATAAACTTGTTTTACATAAACTACAGGTGGCGGATGGAGAAGCTCGAGCTTCTCTGCTGCAGATGGAGGTGGAGAGGCTAAACCAGGCTCTTCTAAAAGCACAGGAAGGTGAATCTTTACTCAAAGAGAAGGTATCTTCACTCAGAAGGAGGCTCCAGGAGGCAGAGGCCTCTCACAGCAGCACACAGAGTCGTCTGGCCACCCTGCAGAAGATGCTGAGTGTGGCTGAACAGGACAAAAGGCTTCTACAGGTGAGTGAGACTGAAAGAAAAAAAGACATTTCACTGAATGTGAAGGAAAACTGGACGAAATGTGATGTGATAATTCCTCTGCGCTATTAAGGAACGAATGGATGAAGCACGGGCGTCAATAGTGGAGGGGAAGAGGAATATGGCCACGCTCACTGAGAGTGTGCAAAACTTGCAGAGTGAGCTGAAGCAGAGCGAGCTGAGGCGAGAGGAACTGGAGGCCGAACTCAGCAACGCTCAAGAGGTGAGGAAGGTCATCTAAAGCAAATACATTACACCTTCTGCAAAGCTGCTATCTTTAGCTGTACCTGTGCGGTGACTCCGCAGAAGAAAAAGTATCTCAAATACATAACCTTTTATACATTAATATTCTCAACGTTGCAGCTTTTCACGCATGTCGTCTCGAGAGTAAAATCTCAGTATGTGATCTGTCTTTCCTCCATCAGGCTCTGCGTCAGCGCGTGGCCAGTCTCACAGAGGCTCAACGCAGCGCCCAGTCAGCACAGACGGAGCGAGCCGCTGTAGAGGAGCGCCTGCGTGGGCTGCAGCGAGCCGTTGCCATGCTTGAGACAGAGAAAAAAGATGCTGAGAGACAGGCTGTGAGGCTGGAGAAGGACAAGAATGCGCTGAGAAATACACTGGATAAGGTCAGCACCGTATCATGTGAAAATTGTTTCATTTATTCTTTTCTTTATATAAAGTTATTTTTGAATTAAAGACTTTCAGGGCTCATTTGCTTTATGGACACATGGATAAACCAATCACTGCAAAACTTTTCTAAAAGGTAGGCGCACAAAAAAAAACTTTGTGGCCCTACTCGGTCACAGTGAGTGATGCCCTAAGGTAGGTCAGATCAGAACATGGCACACAAAATGGATCTAGTGTTTTTTTCTCAGTTATTTTCTGATTTTTTTCTGAATTAGTGTCACTGAAAGCAGTATATATAGTATATATTGTTTTCTAAAGGCAGTTTTTATACAGGGCAAAGAATGCAAATTAGTTACATTTCTATGAATGCACCTTCCATCAGGTTGAACGTCAGAAACTGAAGACTGAGGAAGGCAGCATGCGGCTGTCTGCAGAGAAAGGCCGCTTGGATCGCTCACTAAACACGGCTGAGCAGGAGCTGCAGGAAGCACAGCAACAGATACTGATGCTGCAGGTGGGAAGCAGCCACTGATCAGTTGCTGACACATGCATCGAAAATCAAACCTGCCTTTACAGCATCATTCTATGTGAAATAATGGCAAAAAAATCAAACCAAAGCGCTGTCAGCGATTTGCCACAGAATATGTTTTCTTAGCTGCCTCACATCTCTGCTAGAGATAACTACACAAAACATCCTGGAGTTGACTACATTTTACTGAAGACAAAGCAAAATTCATATTTAATGGGCCATTTACTCCTTTTACACTTAATTAAATCTGCCTTTTAGAAGTCTAATGAATTTCATTGTTTTTGTGGTGTGCAAAAAGAAATGTCCTCATTTATCAAACCACACAGCCTCCAGTTTAGAGGCTGTTTACATTTTTTGAAACTTTGCATCTTCCCTGATTTGAGTAAAGAGGGACTTTGTTTGCTCAAGAAAGTGTTTTCATGAGGAAAAGTTTTTTCTTTGAACGTCACTTGGAGAGCTAAGCTTGTATGGGTTGCATAAAACATTTGAAAGAGTCACAAGAGTTGTTTGGTTCAGGCTTCTTTTCTGCCTCAGACCAATTTTGTTTTCTCCTAATTTAGTAAAATGTTTCCCAGGCTGCAGGAGAGCTCACAGCATAAAACAATAGTCTTAATGAGTCTTGAGGCTGCATAATAAATAGACTACATAAGCTATTTTTTAGATTACATTAGCAAGTTAAGCTAGTCATTAGCATGCAAACAAAGGTTTAAACCTCTGAACTACAGCTGAAAGTAAGAGGAAAGAAGTGAAGACCTCTAAACTTTTGCTTCATTTAACAAAAACCTACAAAAGTGTTTGTTGGTTTCTCTACAAGGGGCCGTCAGCCATTTGGCCGAGGATCATCTCCAGACCAATAAAATCACAGATGTCTCTTGTTTAGACATGTGAACTCATTAGTAAAAGCTATGACAAACTATCTGAATTTTTAATGCTTCTTAATTTCAATCAGTCCATACTTGTTATTTTAGTTATTTTAGTGTTTTTTCTACATTCC
>JAQLOL010000012.1:16453723-16482955 GCA_029783665.1 Naso thynnoides
CCCAGCTAGAGACCCCCTCTCCCCCCACACCTACACACACACACACACACACACACACACACACACACACACACAAACACAAACACACACACATATTACAAAGAGTTTCTGAGGACAGCAACAGGAGGAGCACTGCTGTCATCTATTTTATGCCTTTTATTTTCATGCAACTATGACAAATGAATGAATACGAATTCAAAATCATCTTTCCATGTGCCCTCATCGACCCCCATCCTCTGTGTGTGTGTGTGTGTGTGCGCGCGCGCGCGCGCGTCTGTGTGTGTGTTTCGTTTTCTCTCTTGGCACCCTCTCCCCATTGTAGTGCCATTACTGCAGGCTGTGCTGCGAAGTCCCTCCTCCTTCTTCTCTCCAGTGAAAACACAGGACCACATGTCAGCTCTCCACAGCCATTAACATACACGCAAATTATCCACTATTATTCGGTCTGCATCGAGCAAAATGATAAACAATTGGGATGCTTCAGCTCCCTTTAAACGTGACTTTGACTGCATGCAATCTGTGCACAATCACCTCATATCTCCTGATTTTACATATTTCTCAGTCTCACTAACAGTCCGGGGCTGTCACTTTTTTGTTTTTATTTTAAAAGAACAACAACAAAAAAGAAAAACTAAACCAAAAACAACAAACACTGAATTTTCTCCAGAGTTGCTTACCTAACTTTGATTCAGTTTGGCTCCGACAATCCGCAGCTCTCATGCGTCCTCTGAGTGCTGGAGGACCTCGCAGCGCCACATTGTACCACCCCGCATCTGCAGTCTCCTCCCCGTCGCGTCCCAGCACCGACCCGCAACAGGAGCGGGGCGGGCCCGAAACCAGTTACCGACAGATGAGGCTGCACGATCAAAAGCATCGATCCGCTGACCGATTATTGGTCGGTGCTGGTCGCGGAAACTCTGCAGACCAAGTCAGTGTGTTTGAAAGGAAGCGCACTGTGATGAAGTGGGCAAGGCTTCATGTTTGAATTACAGATTTGTACTTTACTTGATATTTCCAATTTCTACCAAGTTATACTTCACTGCATGTCATAGAATATTGTTCTATGAACATAACTCAATTTATTTAACATTACTCTTTAAACATCATTTATTTTTTCAAAACACTGTGATCCTATGGAACAGATTAATCCACCATAAGAATATAAAGCAGTTAAAATCAGTTCCTCCTTGAGCCTATTAACACAAAACTACTGATTAGATATTACATCAACAGTATTGATGTTATAATATTGACAGTAGAACTTTTATTTTACTTGACAAAATTTGAGGAGGCCCCACATTTTTGTTAATAGACTACTTTTATACTTTGAAGTGACATTTTGAACACAGGAGTTTTATTTTATTTTCATATTCAAGTAGCCTAAATTATTTGAATACCTTTTCCACCTATGTGATTATTTACATGTCCTACCATTTGCATTTATAGCTGAGATAACTGAACGAGCCACATTTAAATAATGTGAAGTCAGTCTTATTAAGTCTCTATGACATTTAATACCTTTCTTGAAAAAAATTATTAGTCCATCAAATAAATATAATGTCCTCGGACTTGGAGTGCTGGATTAAAGTTTTTTGAGGAGCCAAAACGCTTAAATTTTTTAATTTGTGGGCTTCTCTGGAGCCCCATGATACGATATTATCACGAGACTGCGATATGTTGAGTAGTGTGATGTTATATATTGCAATTTTTATTACCTTTTTCAACTGCAAATCATTTTCCCAAAGTTAAACTTTGCCAACATCATTTGTTTAATCTAACTGGATAAAACTTTCAGTCTAATCATCTGTCTTCATTAATTTTTTTGTAGAGTTTTTCATTACCACACCATAAAGTGGGCACTTAGCACTAGACTGATAAGTCTTTCAGTCACTTAATTTTTATTCTATCACTCAAAGAGTTGACTGTGTATTTGCAACATTTATGAAAAATTTACACAATAAAATATTGATATACTTGGTGTCTACAAGACGATATATCGCCATGCAAAATGCTGCGAAACTATGCTGCATCATTTTTTCCCCCATCCCTACAAATAACTGTATATAGGTTTATTTCTCAGAATATCTCAGAATGGTTTATGTTTTCTGTAATGCAAATGTGATTTATAATAAATTTTGCTGTCTTGATTTATCTATTTTTGGAAAAATTTTCCCTATAAGCCCAGGAGTTATTTTTCAGTCTTAGCAGCAAAATCATAGAAATCAATGTAATATTTTTAGTCTTTTGTTGCTTGCTCAAATAAATGTTACAGGTACACTTTCAGACATGAGGCAGAGGTAGAAAGATAGAAATAAGGGTCCTCCTGTTTAACTCTTATGCTCAGTCCTTAAAAGTTCTGCAGAGCGTTTAATAAATTGGCACGCACTATATATATATATGGGATTCCCCTCTCTTTTCACATTATTTGCAAATAAAGTGGTTTCTTGTTTAATTTTAATTTTAGTAAATAAATAAAAACCTGACAGCTTACAGAATAAACAGCTTTAACACACCTAATCACTAAGACCTCTGGACAGGACCCCAGACAGTTTAACCTCATTTTTTGTTTACCTTTTTTTTTAATAGGTTAAAGAGTGGTCAGATTAAATGTAACTAATAATCTTCCATAAATGACACTTTCTGCAGATTGTTGTATGAGAGTCAAGTCAACAGCCTGCCACACTTCACATGCAACACCTCTTTTATCCAAACTAACACTCAGTATGAACCTCACTATTTGTGCAGATCTTCTGACTTGGACAAGTAGGTTTCATGATGCAATATCAACACAAACATTTGCCTTCATGAGTCGTCAAGTAAACTCAGTTACACTGGAGAAGCTGCTGTCTTTACTCTGAGGTCAGGCTCTGCACAATAGTGACATCTAGAGGACACTAACCACACTAGTGACAGCAAATAATAACCAATGAAAACAGCTGCAGACATTTAAAATATTTATTTTCCATCAAAACATAGACTGCTGTTGGTATGTTGGAAGATCTGAGGGAACATATAAACTGTATGTCAGTGAAGTGGCTGCTAACCTGAAAAGCAACAAGCTATAAAAATGGTAAAACGTGAGAAAACGCCTTCTTCTTTCCTTAAATATGCAGCATCATGTTTCCCAAGTGCGTGAAACATAGAGAAGAGTTGGAGATAAATACATTTATTATGATACATATACGACTCAGTCACACACTCTCTCTCCTGCATTCATACTGTACATGTGCGTTTTTTGTAGGTCTTCCAACCACACACACACCCATTTTGTGCAGAGGTGGAGGAGCTGACAGGTGTAAGGGCCCTTCAGACCTGATTAAGCATTTTTAAAATCACTATATCGACTGACACTGGAGGGAAAAGTTGAACAAGAGAAGAATGGAGGCTTTAGACAGCAGCAGCCTTCTTCTCCTTGTATGTGGCCATCATCTTCTTGATCTCAGCTATGGCTTTTCCGGGGTTCAGTCCCTATGAGAAAGGGGAGACAGATGAGGGAAGAACAACATAAAATATTATCATAAGCTGTGGTGTGCATGTGGCTGCAGATGTGTGTGGACAGGTTACCTTCGGGCAGGTCTTGGTGCAGTTCATAATAGTGTGACAGCGATAGAGGGAGAAGGGATCCTGCAGCTTTGAAAGACGCTCCTCTGTGAATTCGTCTCGCGAGTCAATCATCCAACGATACGCCTGAGGGACAACACGATGTTAACCCATGAACTCCCATTTTTATGCAGATTCAGATTTAATCAGTGACCCCTCAGCGGTCACGAGTGCTCAGACACACACCTGCATCAGCACTGCAGGACCAAGGTACTTGTCTCCGTTCCACCAGTAGCTGGGGCAGCTCGTACTGCAGCAAGCGCACAGGATACATTCATACAGCCCATCCTACACAGAAGAAAAGCAAGAAAGATTTTTTTCTTTTAATGTGTCTTTCAGCACCAGAAAACTTCAATGATTTACCATTTTAAAAAAGTTCTATACCAGTTTCTGTCTGTCCTCCACAGACTGCAGGTACTGCTCCTTCCCTTCGCTTGTCTCGTCCTTCTTCTTCAGGTAGGGTTCGATAGACTTGTACTGTGCATAGAAGTTACTCATGTCCTAAAAACACAATTGTATGATTAAGAATCCAAACAGCATACAAATGTCAAAAAAAAAGTTTATTAAAAACAACAAATTAATTTTTTTTTTCTTTTTTTAAATGCATCTAAAAAATAAGATAAATAAAAACTGGAATTGGGGAAAACACCTTTAAAACTACATCAGTGTGTTTGATTTCCTTAAATCTGCAGTTGGTAACTTCTGCTACTGAGCTAATGCTAGCTGTAGCATTAGATGCGTTGATGAGCAACTTCACTGCAGCCTTCCCTGCCTGTTTTGCTCCGACTTCTTTTATTTTTTTTGTTGTCTTTTCCAAATCCAGTGTTAACCGAGATGAAACGGTTGCAGGGAAAGTTGCAGCAGAGTAAACTGGTCCATCTCAGTTCAAGCTTGAGCCAACTGACGGTGTCGCTTGCAGACACCCTGTTGTCGGCAGGGGTGAGTCATAGCGTAAATGCACTAACAGCTCATCAGCTCATACCGGTGTCACCTGTGGCTAAGAAGTGCAGCACAGACCGGCCAATCAGGACCAAGGATATAAAGAGCGTCACTGACTGGGCAAACAGAACAGGAGCAATAGGATTTTCACCAATGCTGAATACAGGGGCATGAGAAAACACAAAGGTCTCACCATACTCTCAGGCCACGTCACTTACTAATAACTGTCGATGGGTTTTCAGGCCTTTTTTTCTAAATAGAACACAAAACAGTTATTGATGTTTTTCCCGAAGTACCAACTGCAGCTTTGGATTGGTTTACAAAAACATAGATATATATCAAGAAAAAGAAGTGGAAAGATGTGGGACTTGTTGACTTGATTTCAATGTAATATTATCGCTGTAAACATGACATGTATGAACAAAAATGTAATAAGTGTAAAAAGCAAAGCCGGCATAATGACAGGTGTTCTTTATGTGGTTCTTAACTGGGTGATTTTTCAGTAAAAATGTCAGCGAGAGCTGTTCAAACACTTCAGGGTGAAATGGATATTTACTCACAGGTACCAGGTCCTTCACCACATACATATGTGGCAGAGGGTAAATCTTAGTTGGCTTGCTAGTGTTGGTATCGATCTTGTTGAGACACGCAAGTGTGTTTCCACCATTAATGTTCATTGCACAGGATCCACAAATACCTGCATTTGAAAGAAAATAAACAAAATTTTAACACAATACTTGAGCAAAGACAATCTGAAGACAAAAACACTTTTTCTACTGCAGTAACAGCCAAGAGTTTTATGGCATTATCTTTCCTGATAAATGACCGTTTGTCTGCATAAACAAATTAACACTAAAAAGAAGAAAATAATGTACTTAGAAAACTTCTAAAAAAAATAATTTATTCCCTTAGACAAATAAACCTGGAGTTAAAAAAGTGATAATTATTACAGGAATTCTCTCCAGCCTCCATGTTACTAACCTTCTCTACAGGAGCGGCGGAAAGTCAGGGTGGAGTCCATCTCATTTTTGATCTTGATCAGGGCGTCAAGAACCATTGGGCCACAACTACATGATGAATAACAAGACAAGTCAGCAAGTCCAGAATGTCCAAGTATGAGTGTAAAAGGGGAATCTCAGATGTGTTTGACTAATCTAAAGAAAATCTTGACAGATTTTACAGAGCATTGTTAGTAATAATAATAATAATAATAATAATAATAATAATAATAATAATAATAATAATATTTTTAAAAATATATAGCAATGAAATCCCAAGGTGCATTACAGAGAGGGTGAAACAAACAAAAAAAACTCAATAAAAACATTAAAAACCCAATTTTTGGGTTATAGACTGGTTTGGCTGCGGTATCATGGTGACAGAACTGAGATAAGTGTTCCAAAGCTGATTACAGGATCAGATGAAGGCAGAGGTCTGGTGATATGCCAGGCTGTCAGATCCACCCGAGTTAAATCTATGTGAAGGCTGTTCTCAGTGTGTTAACAATGCCTGCTGTTTACATGGGCTTACTGTCACTTAGCAGTAAGCCTCCAAAAGTGCAAGTGAGCATGATCAATAATGACAGTGCTGTTGAAAAGGGCCATTTTCTCCAGTGCACTACACAACAGATAAGCAGAGATTTGACCGGTTTGTTAATGATTAACCAGACTAAGCGCTCTTCACTGCACCTTTTATTAATGAAGGAAAGAAATCTATACACAACAACCACAGATAATTATCAATTAAATAATCAATTCATTTTACGTTCTACTTTCTTTTAAGTCTACAAAGCGCCATGACATAAAGATACTAAGTGCCTTGATTTAAAAAATGGATTCAGCTTCACCTTCTTTATTATTTCCAAATATCATATGTGTGCATTACCATGTAAGCAGTTGGTGAACGAGAGCACAGACTGACTAAACACCTACACGTTGAGGTCGATTTCGTAGGTCTGCATGCGGGGTTTGTCTCCCGGAGTGTCTGGGTCCCATCTGTAAATCTGAAACTTCTTTATTCTGGGTTGTGCTGCTGGAGCCGCCGCTGTCTGAGCGTACCGCACCGCCTGGCAGCAGAGAAAAGAGGCGACATGATCTCATGAAGCAAGTGCATGATCTGCTCGACATGATTTTACTATTACAGTACAACTTCATCAGTTTGCCAGCTTTTTGTTTTGAATGCATTTCCTAACATAACATTAACGTAATACGACGTTACTTTGAAGTGTCAGATTACTTAGGCTACTAGTGCTATAATTAGCTCAATGCTTACAAGTTAATCTAATTTGTTTCCTGTTGCATTTAATAATTTAAGATGGATTTTTTTCCCTTCTAGCGTTATATGGGGCTTAACAAACATCAACCGATTAAAGATAAGAAGTCAGCACGTTGAAGAGTACCTGCTGACAGTCCACAGCTAACGTTACAGTCAGTGAAACTGAGCTTAGCTTGTTTTTAGCATTAGCTGTTAGCAAGACTACATAACCTGGTCTTCAGAACATAGACGGAGCCCCCGGCTGTCAAAAAGGACTGTACCCGGTGTTATGACGTTACTCTAAAAAACGACGCCCCCCTTGCTGAATTTCTAACCGCAGTAACAGCTACCTGTACCTGTTTACCTATTCTAATAATTTTTAACATACCACCAGTCCTGTGGGGGAGCGGAAAGCCAAAACACTGCAGCGGCTCAAGGACGTGAGACCTGCAACCGACATTTTGGAATTTCTCTGACCTCTACCGTCTGCTATCCCAGCATCCTCCCTGGCAGCGTCATGGCTGTGATGGGAGCGCTCCTTTAAGTCACCAAAGTCTCCCGAAACACATGCGGAAGATCGGCGTGGCAACGGTTCGTCGTTATTATGTGGATTCGGCTGTAACAATTTTGTCCAGTCTTTTGTGATTTATTTGCCCGTTGGCATTCACGGTAAAATTAGTTTCGTTTACGTCAATCTGGGATTGGGTTCTTCTTTCTTAACTTTTTCATGGCGGGACAGCAAACCCCGGCGGAGCAGAGGGCACGCGCAAATCAGATGTCCGAGTTCTTAAATCAAACAAACCCTGTGCGCTTTTCTGAGTCGTGCTTCAGCGTGTTGAACTGAACTCGTACAACATCACGTCTCTTTTCAGGGGAAGCTGGACTGAGGTCATTTAATTCATCTTTTTCATTTAGTTAAAAGGGAGACAGCGGCGCAGTGCTTCGCGTAGAGAACAGACATGGTATTTCTAACGTTATCTTATTGGATCCGAAACCGTGGACCCGACAGATACTGGAAAGTTCAAGAAGTTCTTAAACATGCACGGGTAAGGCCATGACTATTTCCTGGAAAAGAAGGGGCCAGGGGCGATAATTTTCATACTGTAGCCTGACGTAGAAAATCAGTCAGTCAGTCGATTATTTTCCTCTACTGTTCAGAGGTGACCCATGCTGCCTGTTCTCGTATAAAGATGCCTCATCACCCTAATCTAATATGAGCGGCACTGATGAGCATGAAGTCATCCTTTCTGTCGGTTTCTCTAACAGCACTTCAGAGGCAGAAAGAACCGATGCTACAGTCTGGCTGTGCGCGCGGTCAGAAGAGCTTTCGTCTACGCCACTAAAGGTCGGAGGCTCAAAAAACGCAACATGAGGACGGTAAGACACACATACTCGTTTAAAAACATGTCCTTACTTATTAGGTCAGTTCCTTGGGAACGATGGGAGCATTGTACTTCATCAGACATTTTCAGTTCCGTTTGTTCCACCAGGATATTTACTGCTTCTTTTCAAGGAGTCCTGTGTATTCATACACGGGAAAATATTAAAAGTTTGCTGATCAAGCATTTAAAATTTCCCCCAAGATAATTTTTAAAGGTTACACGATTTTTAAAGGGATGTTGACAGGGCTGGCGCAAGCCTTTTTGGGGCCCTAAGCAAAATTTGATTTGGGGGGGCAACTCCGCTGATATTACTGACTATTGTTTAATGTTGAATTGCACAGATACTCTGAATGAATGTATCTGGTTTATTAGCTGTTATTACACACACACAAGTTAAACAAGCTTTGAGCACCCTGTGCTGTTGCTAGATTTTCATCCACAGGGGGACTCTGATTAAGTTCCAGTGATTTTATTGTCCCAAATGGAAAAAATTGTCTTACAGTCAGGTACACAATCTGGAGACAGTGCAATAGTACACACACCAGTTAAAACACCACAATAAAAAAAAAAAAAAAAACACCGGCTGCTGGTTGCTATAAGAGCAGCGCCCCCATCAATCAGAGTGGACGTGGAAGCAGAGAGTTTTGCTAAATGGAGAGCAGGCAATCTCTCACTTACTGTTTGGCAAAGTCAGCAGCTTCCCAATTCTGCGCAGTTGTAGCTGTTTTGCTTGCATCCCACCGGTGTCAGCCTGGCATGTTTTTACCCCTCTGTGGTTTGAAATGTTAAATGGTAGCGAATTCAGGTACAAGAGTGGTCTGGTTTTAATTTTCACTTTGATATCAAAGTGATACAGTACAAAGTGGCATACTGAACATGGTGTAGGTCTCTTGCATGATAACTTACCACTGACATAATTTAATCACTATATCATCAAACAGAAAAAATAAAAAGATTAATAAAAATCAGACACTCTTGGGAGCCCCCTGCTGGTCACTGGGCCCAAAGCAGATGCGTAGTTCGCTCATGCCTTAGGCTGGCTCTGGATGATGAAGAAAACCATGCCTTTCTTGCATTACAGATGTATTTTTACTGACTTACTGCAGTTTTTAGTTTTCCTTGTAAGATACTGGACATTTTTACTTCTTCTGGGCCCTAAATATGCCTCTAATTGAACAAGAGAGGGAAAAACTTGCTTGGTTGGACTGCTGCTCACCAATCATGTCCACATGAATTGATTTGCTGGGACCCATTTTCCTAGTGTCATTTACTAAAATTTAGTTGTCCTTTTAATCCCTGTCACAGATGGCTGCATTAATTGTGTACAATATGGGAAGGTTATTTTTTTCCAGAAGTGATCTGATTGTAAACCTGCACTTGAGAATTTAACTAATACAATTTATTGTCTTTGTTGTGCTCTTATGACTTCAGCTTTGGATAACGCGCATCGCAGCAGCATCACGAGAGCACGGCATGAAGTATCCCGCCCTTATGCACAACCTCACCAAGGTCTGACATGTTGAATATAACAATGTTGTGCCACTCCTCCACAGTGTGTTCTTATGCTTTTGGCTCACAATCTGTATTTATCCCCTTTCCTTTCCTCCTCCATACAGAGCAGCGTTCAGCTCAACCGACATGTAATCAGCGACCTGGCTGTCACAGAGCCTCGCTCATTTCTCTCACTCGCAAAGCTGGCACAGGCTCGGCAACAGGAAGGCTTCCGGGCAGCTTTGGGTGATGGCAAAGAGCCTGCTGGTGTTTTCTCCCGTGTTGTTTTGCTCCAGTGAAGGACTTAATGTTGTTCAGGGTTTCAAATTGTGGTTTATAGAACAGTGGTCTTGGATTGTGGAGATGTTCATGAAACATATGCACCACCTTGCTGTACAGTTGTTACTTCATCTGAGTATTTTTCATATAATCACATAAGATTAATTTAGTTTAATTTCATCAATGATAATTTATTGATCACTATACCAGGGTTGCCTCATGCTGAAGGAGCCATGTAAACCATCCATTTTAATGCCAGGTTCTGGTCACAATATGTAATGTTGTTGTTTGGTGAAAAAGTTTCGAGTCATGGATGGTGACGAATGAACTGGACTGCCAGACCTGTGACTCTTGCCTGCACCATGTGTAAACAAATGGACATGGTCATATAATTGAGTCTCACGCTGGTGTCTTCTTGTTTGGGAAATGTCAAACAGACCAACATCCCTGAAGTGGAAGGGAATGCAATGTTTTGCTCAAGGACATTCCAGCAGATTGTCTCTGTTGAAGTGTCTTGAACTCTGATCCAAAAGAACGATTGCTCTGCTCAAAATGCTACCCTGCAGCAGTGCTGTTTAAATACAGTGCATTTATGAAAAGAGATTTAACAAATGTGTGACTTTTCCTGCTATTATGGCCCTCGCTTACAATGCTGACTGTTGGCAACTCTCAAAATTCTATCGGAATTTGTTTTCAATTAATGATTTTTAAATTTTTTTTTCCCCAAGTCATAATCACAATCCAAGATGGCTGCTCACAAAGAACACTGTAACAGTTGTGAGTCCACAGACTAGCTTCTCCATTAACGGTTTTCAATCCAGCGTCTCCATCATGTGTGCCAGAGGTTTCTGGCTGCAGCGGTAACTGCAAAATCTCCCTCAACAGCCCTGCAGATCTCCTCCAGCATCACAAGAGAGGATGTGTTGATCACCTCCCGATAACATCCTTGTGTATATCATATGCAAGCTTTTGTTAAGTTATAATTAATTGCTGTTGGATTGTTAGTTATTTGGAGGGGTGTGGAAAAGCGTGACCTCAAGCTTTATTGTGTAATGACTTTTCACTCTGTGTAAATATGTGTTTTACCATTTGTGGTGAAGAAGTTGTCCTCTGAATGTTTTGTTTAATAAACACTTTCATATATATTGTGAAACCCTGACTTGTTTCTCTTTATCATAAAATTTCAGTATTTTAACAGTGTATTGTTAAGAGCTACTTTATTCTGGACTTGACATTTGTGGCTTTCATGTTGGATACTGTACCTCTACGCTTTGTTATCTTACAGCCACACTCTGCACTGTATCACATTTGAGAACACAAGAGTAAATTTATCTTAATTCAGTATACCAGTGGCATTGGCCCAGGTTTGAAGAAATATTTATTTCTGATAACTAGACAAAGGCAAAAGACACACAAAGCAATGCCAGTGACCTCTGGCTTACAAAACCAGACACCGCCTGATGCAACCCAAAGACAACCATGCTCTTTTCTTTGAATCAAAGTATTTTGACCCTCTGCGGCTTCCTTACCGATTTTGGGCGGGGCTTACATGAATGACCTCTACTGAAGACGGCTGTTGGGACAGCAAATGAAAAGAAGAAGTACTTCCCAGCAGCCAATCGTCATTGCTGTTATTCACACTTTCAACTGCGCATGCGCAGGAGGCTGCGGCGTGACTCGCGTGTGGAGGAAGTGCAGTGTGACAAATCTGTAGCAGCTGAAGTCTCTCGGGCAACACTGAACCGGCTAAACTGTTCTTTATTTATACTATTTAAAAATGTCGTGGCTGTTTGGCCTGAATAAGGGGCAGCCTGAAGTGCCTCCCGGCCTCCCGGCTCAGCCTCCACCACCACCACCGCCGGCCGGGGGCTCCAGTGGCGGCGGAGATAAACCCAAGGACAAATGGAGCAACTTCGATCCTACTGGGCTGGAACGGGCTGCTCAGGCGGCCAAGGAGCTCGACAAGTCCCGTAAGTGTGTGGAGGAGCTTGTTAACTCGGCGGCTTCAGCCTCAGTGGAGGTTTCTCCGGTTTATAACGATGTAACTCGAGTCAAAACGCAGCAACATCCAGCCCCTCTCTGGCTCATGGTGGTGGTCGCTCGAGTGAGGCAGCAGCTCAGATGATGTGGCCCACCCTCACAAACATCTGCACACATATATTTAATTTAATTTTGGGGGGAATTGTTGATTTCTTGTGAGATCCCGGCTGTGCTGCTCTCGCCTTCATTCAAACTAGTAGACAGGGTTCAAAGGTCATCCCTCACCTTGCAAACTGGGTTGCAAAACCCAAACTCACTTCTCCCATATACACACCACATCAGCAGTTTTTTCCCGTCTTGTTTAATGTTACCAATTTTTAAGCTTACACAACAATTTAAAGATAAGCGAAGGTAAAAAGGTAAAGGGCGAGAGAATTCACATGTCTGAAAAAGACCGTCTATCGTGTTACACTGACTGCAGACAACCAATATCCAACATCTGTGTTGTTTTTTGTCCTCTCACCTCCATGCAGGACATGCCAAAGAAGCTCTGGATCTGGCTCGCATGCAGGAGCAGACCACTCAGATGGATTATCAGAGCAAAATAAAGGTAGAGTGGAGACACGCATCCTTAACTTCTGCATCCAATGTAAAATACTAGATGGGATATTGTACTGAAAGATGTAGAATTGCATTGGAGTATAGTTAAGTTTGTGTATATATATATTTATTCATTTCTTCGTCCGTCAATCCATTCATTCATTCATTCATTCATTCATTCGTCACCTTGGTTTACAACGTGAAAATTAAATATAGTAGAGAATAGAGAATAAGGTAAACATTGCACATCATTTACTGGGTGAAATGACCATCTATTAAAGCCTTATTTTCCTTGCATGCATGCATACTGTGAGGGCATTGCTGATTAAGTTTTCTATACATGTATATATGTAAGGGATAATGTTTAGTGAGCTGGTGATTAATTGAAAAAAAAGAAAAAACAACTCCCGACAGGGGAAAAGAACCCCGACGCGGAGCGGCTCGCTATAGCCTACATTATCCCGCTCAGCACACGGCACACCCCTGAATCTTTCAATAATGTAACACAAAATGATTATTAAAAAAGATTTTTATTGATAAATTATGGCGGACCAAGCTCTTTCTCCAAAGTAGGGTTTGCCGGTTACCTTCTGTACTGATGCGTAAAATGAATGCAGGATCTTATTTAGGCTCCCGGCATCCTAGCTGTCAAAATCTGCTGCCAGTTTCCTCTCCTCTAACCAGTCTCTCAGCGTATTCATCGCCCACGCCGCGCTCCTCTCGGTGTTTCTTTCATGTTTGTTTTCCTCAGTTCTGTCTATCTGTCTCTCGTCCAGCTGTTTGCGCCTTTTCGCCTCTCTTGCCTTTTCTGCGCCGTTGTTTTCTTTTTCTCCACTGGTGAAATGTCGTTTTTCAGTCATACATCCAGTGTTTTGTCCTCCAAATATACTAAATGACATACTACTGAAATACTCCGTTAGGGCTTCTGTGGTTACAGTATCCCATCGACGGTTGAGTGGTAACCACGGAAGCGCCTGCACAGCAACGGTGAATATAGCCTACGGAGCAGCGGTAAACTCTCTGGAAATAACCACCGCTAAATTGACTATCAGAAACGAGTATTCAAGCGAGCCATGTGCTGATAAGTATTAATATAGTTGAGCAGATGCAGAGTTTTGTATTTGAAGGTCACATGTAAAGTGTTACTTCCGCCTTGACTTGTTATCTGTCATGCTGTCTTATACTGCCACGTCATGGTCTAATGTAGCCCCCCCTCTGTCATTTTGAGGACTTTCCTGTTGTATCAAGTTGTTAATGTGGTTGTATAGATGTAAACGAAGAACAAAGTGTTTCTGTGATTTGATAGATTTTTGGAATCTTTTTTTTCCCCCTCGTAACAGGAGTATGAAGCAGCGGTTGAGCAGCTAAAGGGCGACCAGATACGAATCCAGGCAGAAGAGAGAAGGAAAACTCTGAATGAGGAGACCAAACAGCATCAAGCTGTGAGAATACAAATACTTTTCCCTTTTTCTTTTAGCATTTTGAAGTATAAAACAAGTATATTGCACCGGTGATCAAATCTAGTTTGAGTTGAATGGGTTCAGTTAGTTGTTTTCTGTCCCATCACAGAGAGCTCAGTATCAGGATAAGCTGGCCAGACAGCGATATGAGGACCAACTACGACAGCAGGTGAGGTCATCCGCAATATATTTAGTTTTTAAGAGTCTAAAATGGGGCACAGTACCAAAATTATGTTTTTCATTCCGACAGCAAGCCATAAATGAGGAAAACCTTCGCAAACAGGAGGAGTCTGTACAGAAACAAGAGGCCATGAGGAAAGGTACAAACTTCACCACTGTGACACCAATGTGGGGATCTTGTGGAAGCTTTTGAAGATGTTTAATGTTGGTTTAAGTACTTATGTTACTGTTTTTACAGCGACGATAGAGCATGAGATGGAGCTGAGGCACAAGAATGAGCTTCTGCGCATAGAGGCCGAGTCTAAGGCACGAGCCCGCGTGGAGAGAGAGAACGCTGATATCATCCGTGAGCAGATCCGTCTGAAGGCTGCAGAACACAGGCAGACTGTCCTGGAGTCCATAAAGTAAGCATTCACACTGTAATTTTTAGAAAGATTGAAGATTAGGTGCAGTGTGTTTATGGCTGTTGGTGTCCTGAATCATGCAAATGCAAACTCAAGATGTTAGGGAATTATTCCAAACAAATGAGGCCTCCAACATGCTAGTGCACAACACAGGAATGGTCAGTTTTTTAATATTGAGTAACTGCTTAATTATCAGTTGCAGCTTGTAAACACCCAAAGGGCATGTGTGACAGTTACCTGCTGTTTGCTTTTAGGACCGCAGGTGCTGTGTTTGGTGAAGGATTCAGGGCCTTTGTATCAGACTGGGATAAAGTCACGGCCACGGTGAGACGTGTTTCCATCCACAGTTAGTTTAGTGAATGATTTATGATGATACTGTGAAAGCTCAGTAAGAGCTGAATTGGTCACAGAGTTTCACCAATGGACGTTAAGACAGACTGGGTAAACCAAATAAGTCCTCTGAAATACGATCTCGTCTTTAAAGCAACACTATGCAACTTCGACCACGACCCACTGCTTTGCAAAATGAAACTCAACGATACATGTTAATACGTAGCATAAAACAGCAATTTTAGTCAAATCAGGTCATATTTTACAGAGAAAATGTCCGCTGGTTTTCCCTCTGATGTTTGACAACCGCTCTGTCTGCCTTTTTATTTTAGCAGAGCTGTCACCAGCAATGACCCGGTACTGCAGCTGCAGCTTCAGTCTGCAGGAAGTCTAAATGTTGCTTTCAGGAACCTCCGTGAATCACAGAGTTAAGGCAGAGCAGTCCTAGGACATCATCTCCATAAGATATGACCCCGTTTTACTCAAATTGTAGTTTTATGCGACATATGAACGTGCATGGTTAAGTTTTGTTTTTCGATGCAGTGGGTCTCAGTCAAATTTATAGTGTTGCTTTAAAATAAAGATCAGGTGTAAAGGTATCAATAAATGATTGTATTTGCAGATATACAAATATGTTATGACTGGCATCTTCATGCATCACACATCTTTAAGTCATCACAAATTCCACAGTCCTCAATAAAAATGATATCATTAAAGCACATGGATTGATCTTCACAATTATACTGTTAAAAAGAAGTGATAATTAACAGTTCCATTTTTTTTTATTTGCTCGTATTACACCATTAATTACATCCCATAGACAAGAGTAAACATTAAGTGCACATGTAAATGTCGGGCTGTCACTGTGGGCACTCCTGGTTTTAACTGAGTGAATTGAGTTTTTCTAATCCTTGCTGTAAACAACTGTTGACTCTTGTGTAAATGTCCCATCACCAGGTGGCAGGTCTGACTCTTTTAGCTGTGGGAGTTTATTCGGCCCGAAACGCGACAACAGTGGCGGGTCGCTACATTGAGGCCAGGCTTGGGAAGCCTTCTCTGGTTCGGGAAACATCCCGATTCACTGTGGGAGAGGCAATCAAGCATCCAGTCAAGGTAACTAATCAGCAATTTGCTTTTTTTTGTTAGCTGCAGATTATAATATGGTAATTGTACTTTTACTGTCCTTCTTAAATATTTAGACGGCCAAACGGCTGAAGAGCAAACCTCAGGATGCCCTGGAGGGAGTTGTGCTCAGTGTAAGTGGACATTGAAATACTTACAGACGGAGCCAACATGCATTTTTTTAAAGCTTTGTAAAAAAAAACCTGATAAAAATGCATTTTTAAAATTTCATAGCCTTCCCTAGAGGAGCGTGTGCGTGACATTGCTATAGCAACAAGAAACACAAGGCAGAACCACGGCCTGTACAGGAACATCCTCATGTACGGCCCTCCAGGCACAGGAAAAACTCTTTTTGCAAAGGTAAACCCGAGGACTGAAAGATGACTCGCAAACATTTACACGTAATGTCAGCGATGATTTGTCTAACTGTGAGGCATTTATTTTTGTACTGAGTAGAAGCTCGCAATGCACTCTGGGATGGACTATGCAATTATGACGGGTGGTGACGTGGCACCAATGGGCCGTGATGGTGTGACAGCCATGCACAAAGTGTTTGACTGGGCTAACACAAGTCGACGTGGGTAGGTTTTGGTATTATAGTAAATGAGGCAAACGTACAAACAGCAACATGTTCTGCCATATGCACAATATCTTTAGATGAAGTTTATCTTTTTTTTTTTTAAATCCTGCTACAGACTTCTGCTTTTTGTTGATGAAGCTGATGCATTCCTGCGTAAGAGGTCAACTGTAAGTCTGCATGTATTTCATTTCCCAGAACACCCTAGATGCTTGTGTCAAAACATAGATTTTCTATGCCTTTCATTTCTCTTTATTTTTAAGTATAACGTGAAATCTTAACTCGTTTTTTTTTGCAGGAGAAAATCAGTGAAGACCTCAGAGCCACTTTGAATGCATTCTTGTACCGCACTGGAGAGCAGAGCAACAAGTAAATATTTATCCATGTTCTGTGCAAAGTCTGCACTCTACCTTAAACCTAAAATTTGACGTACTCTTCATTTTTTTGTCTATACCAGCTCAGCTGCTCCCCAGCCCATCTCTAATCTTTTTTTTTTAAATCCTGCAGGTTCATGTTGGTGTTGGCCAGTAACCAACCAGAGCAATTTGACTGGGCCATAAACGACCGTATAGATGAAATAGTGAATTTTGCGCTGCCACGTCTGGAGGAGAGGGAGAGGCTGGTGCGGCTGTACTTTGACAAATATGTGCTGGAGCCTGCCACTGGAGGGAGACAGTGAGTAAAGTCCCCACAACACAGCTGTTGAGATAGGGCAGAAACCCAAACCGCTGCACATCACGGATGCATACTTAAACAAGCAACGAGGCTCAGTCCACCAAGAACTCATTCACATGTAGATATATTAATTTTGGGTTTAGAGGAGTTGTATATTATTTGATAAGAGTGATACTTGCCACCATGCTGAGGCATTAATTACGAAGAGATCGGGTGTGTTACAGAGGCTGTAAGGTGATGGTAGGGGATCTACACACATGCCAGGAGTCAATGTCAGTTACAAAGAAAATGAATCCAGGCTAGCAGAACAGTCGAGCAATCATTTATTTTATCCCTCTCATCTTTCTGTTAATCTGTGTGTGGCTTTCTGCAGGAGGATGAAGCTGGCACAGTTTGACTATGGTAAGAAGTGCTCTGAAATCGCCACACGGACAGAGGGCATGTCTGGAAGAGAGATCTCCAAGCTGGGTGTGGCCTGGCAGGTATGTGTCTGTAGTCACTTAAAGTCCTAATTTCACAATTTTCAAAATGCTGTAAGATATCCATTTTCATGAAGTAAATTAATGTGTTACGTTTTCCTTCAGGCAGCAGCGTATTCCTCTGAAGACGGCATCCTGACAGAAGCTATGATCGATGCTAGAGTTGATGATGCTGTCAAGCAGCATCTCCAGAAAATGGACTGGCTGCATAGAGAGGAAGAGGCTCAGACCAAGACCCTCACACCTCCCACAGCTGGAGAGATATCCAGTGGAGGCAAAATGGGCTTTACTCTGCCCCTCAGTGAGGCACCTCAGGCTGAGGTGGTGGTCGCGCCAGTCCTTGAGACAAATGTAGAACAAGAAGAGCAAAGAGTGCCACCTCCTTCTGACATCGACCAATCAGCAGAGGGCAAGAGTGCCACCCCAGCTGGACTGGACGGTGATGATGCCATCAAAGCAAAAGCTGCGACAACTGCAGAGAGTTTAGTTGATCCCGCTGCCTCCATGGACAGTGAGAGCAAGGTGGAAAAGGAAAATAAAAGCGGATCTCCTCCAAAGGATGGAACTCCAGTTTAAGTTATGGATACAATCAATGGGGTTATCTGGATTATAAAGATTAGTGTCCTGCTCCGTCTAACTGGTCAGTTCATGTCTGAAAGTCTGTTGGACTGTCTGTGACAGTAGATGAGTTCAGTAGGTTTGGGAAGATAATCGATTAACACTTCAAACCACAAATGATACCTGAGACACATTCATTCTATTACATAATGTATAGATCATGAAAAGGTACTTAATATAAAAACCAGACTCTGTAATAAGAGAACACAAGTGTTGTGCCCAAGTGTCTGTCGAAATGATTAAATGGATGTTTCTTTTTTAAAAAATGAGCAAACAGGTGTTTTCCTAGACTTTTTGGAGTCACGGTTGCTTAATATTTCACAACCTTTAACTTGGATAAGAGGTCACGACACTAATAGACACAAATAAGACAATTTAGTCAAAACATTTTTCAAAAAGCTACATTTTGAGCATTCAGTGGCACAGCTTACATAAGTGTAACCCTGCAAAACTCTAAAAATGCAGATGTACTATTTGAAGAGATCTGACCTCAATGACCTTATCAAGCAAAATAAATGTGTATATGGTGCATAATGGAACAGATAATGGGTTAAGACGGGATGAGGCAGCAAAAGCATCCTACAGAAATCAAGCGTCAAGTCCTTGGTGTGGAAAAAGCCATGCGATACAACTCTCTCAGAAATTATAGAAAGCCTTCATGTACTGTGATGAACGGTCTCATAAGCCTGATTAAGAAAGTGAAGTGTTTGGGGTTATTTTTTATTTTTAATTAATTCAGGTGATTTAATAAATAAAATAACTGCAAGACATGAAACTGTTTAATAAAAGACCTTACAGACTTAAACTTTAAGTCAGAAATTATGTACAAAAATTAAACAGTTGTCTGCACGCTCAGAGAAGCCTGCACGTGCTGATGCTGGATAAATGCTCATCCATCGTCACATTACTTGAATACCTTGCTCGTGTAGTTCATCTGTAGCATGCTGTAACAGGGCTTTTTTTTTGGACATCTAATATTAATGTCTGAATTAAAGAAGTAGGAAAACATCCACCAGTGACCTTGCAGTCCACTGGTGGATTGTAATAAGTTGATTTAAAAGTACAGTGCTGTATAAATTTGAGGTACTTGTACTTACTATTTCCATTTTATACAGATTTTATACTCACACTCAAACACATTTCAAAGAGGTTTCAATTTTTCATACACTCTCTGCCATGTGACAACCATGCATCTCCAAATTTTGGGATTTTGATTTTTTTACTGATAAACTGAAGAATTTAGTGCTCATGTCATGTGTTGAAATTTTTTTACTTTTTTTAGCTCAATAAACCATTTACAAAGTCCCTGATGTGGAAAATGGATTGTCGCAAAGCAGATAACAGGGCTCTTGTGTAAAGAAACTTGTGCATCTCACAGAACATTAACATTTAAATTCAAATTATGATCTTGCAGGATATGCACTGCTGCTGAATAAAAACCTGATGATAATACAGTCATCAAAATTAGCACAACTTCAAAAATCTGCTGCAGTAAAGTGCAAAATACACAAAAACAGCTAAAAAAACACAATGTAACAATAAAACCCCCAATGGAACCATTTTACTGCAAAGGGGGAAACTTTTGCTTATTTATACTTGAGTACATTTTGTTTTACATAGGCAATTTTTGAAACAATTCAAACAAAGAGGTCAAATTAGTACTCTGTACTTCATGTATAGGGTTGATATCTTCCTTAAATTATGCTATGTGAGTACAAAAGTGTAAGACAAAGTTACATGTAGTGCCTCTTACCAAAAAGTTGCTGGAGCTTCATTGTTTGTTGTTGCTCCAACATATCTAAAAGTGAAGCATTTAATCCAGGCCGAGTATTCAGTCTATAAATACCAAAACAACAGATTAACATCGACAAATAGAAATGCACACCCTTACATATCACTTTTTAAATTTACAAAAAGAAAAATGTAAGGATGTTGAAGGGTTTTTGCCATTGCTTCTCAAGTATCTGTAGGTTTTAAGTCCATGCAAATGAAGAGTTAAAGCAAGATCCTCTTGAATGGAGGTGCCGGTGCAGTGCTTGAAGAGTTAATCCAGAGAATCTGACAAGTACAAGTACATGCAATGTTAGATCATTAAAAATGAAAGAACGGACTTATGTAGATCAAAGCACAATTACGTTGATTTCTATGAGAATTAGGAATGCACAATGCTGGAATTTTTGCTGATATCCAATATGCCAATATTTTACAACTCGCTTGGCTGATAATCGATACTGATACATACGTACATTTTTTTCCCCCACACCTAATGACAGATGCTTTCACACCAAACAAATAAGGTACATCCTACTTAAAACTGGATGACGCTCTCCCTGAGACAATCGGAGCAATACCCACAACCAGGGCAAATCTGGCCTGTTTCACAAGTGACAAAGCAAGTAAACATAACATCTATCCACAGGGTGCATGAAACAAAGCGTTTAATGAAGGAAACATCAGTCTAATTTTTTATCGGTTATTCCATCAACAGACATCGGCATGCTGGCTGATATCTGATATTTAATTTTAAAGCCAATATCGGCCAATACTGATAATGCCCCAATAATATTGTGCGTCTCTAATAAAAATGTTTTTCTTTTAAATCAGTTGGCAATCTGTTTTTAACATTTGTTGTTATTCATTAATACTGTAGAACAGTGGTGAGACTAAACTCTAAAATTGTGTCACAAACATGAACTTAGATCACCACAAAATTAAATGTTTCACATGCTTAAGCAGGAGTGCAATTCAACCAACCAGAGTTGAAGTCAAGCTCCTGCTGCAACTCTTTTGTTAGCATTTTTTTGTCTTTTAATTTCTTTATTAGGGATTTCAGCATCTTCTTATGTCTTCTTTCCCGATCTCTGGCATTTCTTAAGACCCGCTGCAACTTCTCCACCATCTCCTGAGCCTCAGTTAACTTTTTTTTTACAGTTACTGGGTCAAGGGCATACTGATGATCCTGAAAAAAAAAAAGAATTTCAACTTAAAACGATTCTACTTACCTTTAAAATTACACTAACATATCACTATAATATCACAATAAGCTCACATCCTGCAAAGTTGTTTAATAGAATTGTTTCACTCACTGAGATGGGCTTCTCAAGGACCCCTGACGGTTTAAGCTGAACATCCTGAGTTTGTGTAGCAGCTGCAGCATCAGCAGCAGCTTTCTGTGAAGTCCTGCTTAACCTGGGTTTACTAGGCACCTGCAGATAATATGAAGTCAATCCTCAAAAAAAATAACGTTGTAAGGTTTAGTGAGCATGGACATTGATTACATAAACGGCTGTCATTATTATTTATATAGCTACAATTTGCCAATGACACTTACTTTGCGAAGTCGGTCAGAAAATATAAAAACTGATGGGATCGCTCCTTCCTTTAGACGAGTTGTCTGTCCAGTCGTGTCAAAGTCTTCTAACTTGAAGTGACAACTACAGATGGATGTGTGGTCACTGGGCTCGAAATCCCTTCTTCGCAGTGCTAACTTCCATGCCCGTCTCTTAACTTTATCTTTTGGGAACCTTAACACAAAACAAGTCCATCTGAAACACACTACAGACTTCTGCATGTGTTTGTATCTATACGAAGCACAAAAGTTACTGTCAATCAATTCAGTGACATGCAATATTTCTAAACAAAAACGTAGAATCAGACAGTTTAGAATTACTCTCAAAATAATACATAGAGCAGATAACAGGAAAATATAAACATCTCACATTGTCTGCTGCATTTGATTAGAGCGATGCACTCATGCTGATGAACTACTGAAGCTATTATCCTTTGTAAATACTTTTATTTCTTAATATATTACAAACTGCCGTAATATACTTTTGTAACTATTGTCAGCCTTTACAATTCTGTTTTAAATGACAGTTTAACCCAAATTTTAACATTTTGTTGTTTTACATTTTAAGTGACACATCAAGTATGTAGGCATTTGTAGTGAGTGTATAGCTTAAGTGTAACAGTCAACACATTTTGATAAAAAATAATCTTGCCAATATAGCCTATAAAAATTTGATTTTCTTCTTCTTCATTTTGATATATATATTTAAATGGGAATGGTCAACAGTGGCACCCAGTTGTTGCATTTTCTTTCCACAACCCCGCCGCAAGATGGCGGCGGAAAAGACGCATCTCGCAGAAGTCTACCCTCTGTCATATGTTAAATTAAACACACGCGTAACACTAAAAACTGTGATTCAACTTCTCACCTATGAAATGTTATTCCTTTCTCCTTGGTTTTGGCACTTCTTACATTGGAACATCCAACAGCAGCACAATGGTCTGGCATTTCCAGTAATTTGAACTGGCCACAACTACGCTACAATCGAGTCTCCGGCATGGACGTATTATCGGAGAACTGGATGCCGTGTTGGAGGCGGAGCCTCGTTCATTCCTGTGAAAGTTGCACAGTGGCGCATGAAGCCAAAAATGCTCAACTTCCGGGTCTGAGAAAAAAACCATACTGCGCATGCTCTGTAGCCCCATAGTGGCCGAGATTGCGCAGTAGTGTTTCATAAAAGCCCGCTAAACCCATGGCTAAACCATCGCTCGGACTCTCCCGGGCTAACTCGACAGTTTTCATGGTCGTGGCTGCGCGTTCATGGGCCTGCTTACAGGCTTGTGGCAGCCGAGCCTCTGCCAAGTTTTTGTGTGTGTGTGTGTGTGTTTTATTTAGCATGATAGTCTTGACAGCATCATCAAAGCATCATCAAAACACTTTAGAGAGAATAGTTTACATAGATTCACACACAACAGAAAACCAGGGGAAACAGAGATTGAGACATAATAAAGTAATTTTTAAAAAAGGAAAAAAACGAAAAACAACAAAAACAGAGACAAGAAACATTACCAGAAATGTACATAAATGATATCCATAATCGTTCTCAAAGCTTCTGCCAACAGTGAGCGTGAAGGAGGCAGCAGATTTAAACTCAATTTTTTAATTTATAGTTAGATAAATCTTATCAAAATTAGTAGATTTAATCATTATGTTTATGAAGCAAATTAACTCAAATAGGTGATATTTTAATGTGTTACATGAAATAAATAACTGCAACAAAATTACATTTAACAGTCAAAGGCTAACTGACATAAATTACTGGCATATAAACTTAATCCGGATTGGACAATCAAAACATGACTAGCTTTCCAGCAAACAGGTAACCTTCAGGGAATGTTCCCTTAGGGTTCCCTAAAGATTGTTTTTCATGTAACCTTCAAGTAACATTCTAGGAATGTTCTCCAAAGGCAATTTTACAACAACCTTTAGGGAACCTTTAGTGTATTTTATGTAACCTTCAGAGAACCTTTAGTGAATGTTCCCTGAGGGTTCTCTGAAGGTTATCTCTGTGTAACGTTCAGAGAACCTTTAGGGAACGTTCCCTGAGACTTCCCTAAGAGTTATTTTTATGTAACCTTCAGAAAACCTTTGAGGAACATTCCCTGAAGATAACTTACAACATTCAGAGTACCTAGAGGGAACATTCCCCAATAGTTCTGTGAAGATTACATTGGTAAACATGGTATGTGTGGGTTAGGGGTTGAATTTGAACATTCTATTTAAGTTCATAGTTCATAGAAAAGCATCACAATTAATTGTATAGCTGGAAAATGATAACTGTGGCACAAATTTTACAACTACATTTCCAAACAAATTGGGATGCTGTACAAAATGTAAACAGAAGTGATAATTTTCTGAACATTGAAATGAAATGAGAACCCATTTTTAATGAAAAACAGCACAGACAACATATTAAATGTTGAAGCTGAGAAATGTAATTTTTTTAAAAAAAATTCTATGTCCATTTTCATTTTGATGCCAGCAGCATGTTTCAAAGAAGTCGGAACAGTGGCATCAAAAGACTGGTGAAAATCTCCCTCCACTCTAGTGATGACATCACCTACTCTAGCCAACTGAAGATTCCGCAATACACACCCATTATAAAATCCCAGAGGGTGAGAAAAACTGACTGGATTTTAAACTCTGATTGTGAGCAAAGTATAAACTTAAGAATGCTGTTGACTCATATCCTGAAAGTCCTAAGCTTTGTGAACGTTTAAATGTTTGATTGGTGTTTTTATGTGAACCTATGAATGACTGGGAAAAGGTTGAATTTGAATAGGTTTGAAATGGTTTCCCATTTGAATTCATTATAACAACAGTGCGAATAAAGTTGATTATTCTGAATATTTTAAATGATATTTGAAAGCTGAACGGATGTTGAAATTTAGGAGTTTGTAATATGTTTTTGGAATCAATGTTTGAATGAAGTTTCTAGCTTAAAGTACGAATTGGTGACACAGATGGTGAGGTGTCAGAAACCTTTTGTAAATTATAAAATTCTGAACCTTTGTTTTGAATGGGAAATTTTAGTCAGAAAATGTAGAATACCTTGGAATTTCTAAATCTCCTCAATATTCCAAAAAGAAGCTCCAATCTCTTGAATTTTCTGAATAATTTAAATTTTGAAAGGTTTGAATGACCTGCCTCTTCCCATTTTCACCCAAATACTGGGCATTTTTTAACTGTTTCCAACCCGACTACCTCTTTTAATTTTTAAATGTTTGTCTGGCACTAATACAACTTTCTGTCCAATATTTAATATTTTGAAAAGTTCATTGTACTATGTTTACTAATTTTTAAGTACTTCAAAGGTTTATTTATCTCAAATTGTAGTCTTCACATCTTCTTGGTTCTTCTTTTTCTTTCTTTCTTTCCGGCTTATCCCCTCTCTTATTTTCTGAAGGTCAATAATGACCAAGTATATTAAGTTAAAAAACTGTAGAAAAAAGAATAGTCAGAAGCAACCTCCAACCTTAAGCACCACCTACACTGGCAAGAAAAGATATTTTCATTTTTAGAAAAATCATCATTGACCAAGAGCTAAAAAATAAGCGTATAAATAAATACAATTTTTCAATATATGTAATTACCAACACACATTTTGGATGGTAATGTATTACACTTGCTTAATACAGAGTAACTTCATGTTGCATTCACGTGCCACTTGTATAGGGTGTAGCCTAATCTTTAAGCAAATTGCCACGAAGATAGTACAAAATGGGAAAGCTTGTATGTCATTATTGTCTTTATCATTTAATTTCTTGTACTTTTAAGATTTATGTCATATTTATTTTCTTATTCTATTCCTGTTCTTCACTACAGCATTTTAATTAGTAAATGCTAAAAGCAAAGACCAAATCGATATGCTCTATCAGATAGGTATAGGGTAATGAAAGAATGGGGGGGTGTCAATTTGTTTCAGCTAACTCCACCAGGGCTTTGTTCAACCTGTCCACAGGTACCTTTATGATAAATTTCATCTTCTTTTACTGCAGCATTCTTTAACGATTGCTAATTGAAATCATAGCCAATATTTGCAAATTGTGCTGTGACTGACGCTAATAACTCTTTTACCTAAACCTAGTAAGATATATTGACAGTCTTCACCCAATTACCTTACTGAATACTGATTATAAATTGTTCACACATGTGATTGCCGGCAGGTTAAGGGACAGTATGACACAGATTATAAGGGACACACAATCTGGTTTTCTAAGAGACAGATCTATACATAACAATATAAGACTGGGATTAGATTTATTAGACTATATTAATTTGGTTGAATATGATGGAGTTATTTTATTTTTAGACTTTTACGAGGCATTTGACACGCTGAACATCCATTTATTTTAAAGACACTGGAATAGTTTGGTTTTGGGGAAAAATTTATAAAAATTATTGAAATGTTATATGATGATATCAATAGTTCTGTTTCTTTGCCTTTTGGAACTTCTAAGCATTTTGAAGTCAAACGAGGTGTCCGTCAAGGTTGCCCTTGTTCACCTAATTATTTATTATTGTAGCTTATTAGCAATCCTTATGAAAAACAGTTTAAATGTCCAGCCGTTACATGTGATGGGAAATTCACTGGTGATTTGTCAATTAGCAGATGACACTGCCTTATTTTTAAAGAATACAGCACAGATCCCAGCAGCATCAAAGGAGGTATCTCTGTTTTCAAAAGCCTCTGGTTTACGCTTAAATATGAAGAAGTGTGAGTTATTGACTATTCGTGATCACCCTCTGATTAATTTGTATAATATCCCAGTAAAGAATGAAGTTAAATATTTAGGAATCATAATTACAAAGGATAAAATTATTAGGGAAACCTCTAATGTATAAAATAATATACAGAAAAGTAAAACCATTCTTAATAGTTGGCTCCAAAGAGACTTAACGCAATAGTTTGCTTAGGGCAGATTCATGCCACCTTCTTCCTCTTAAAAACAGTCTTCCTTACAGTCAATTTTGCAGGATAAAGAGAATTTGCAGCAGAAAATAAGATTTTGACAGAAATATGGCTGAGATGAAAAACAGATTTAGTGTAAGGGAGTACAAACCAACTCAAATCAATGGAGCTGTGGATCAGATCATGGTTAGACTGAGACCAGATTTGTTTCAGAGGAAAATCAATAATGAAAAATCCCCTATCGTTTTTTCCACAAAATATTCCAAACAATCCGAGAAAATTGGTGGGATTGTTAAAAAACATTGGTACATTCTCCAATCTGACCCTAACCTTAAACAAATTTGTACACAAAACCCTCTTGTGGTCTATAAGTGGGGTACCAATATAAGAGATTGCCTAGTAAAATCTGACTTGGCCCCCACCTCCGACCCCAGCCAAAGAGTACTGGCACCCATCCCTGATGGTAACAGCCATTGTGGAGCTTGTGCCCAGTGCAATTTTACTTTTTGTTGCAGCACCTTTAGACACCCACACTCCAGCAAGCCCATTCCAATCAGGGGGGCTATCTCATGTAATACCAAAGGGGTCATCTATCTTATCACTTGCCCATGTGGCAAGTCTTATGTTGGAAAGACAAGTAGAGAAGTAAAAACCCGAATTGCGGAGCACAGAAGTACTATTAGATGTAAGAACTTAAACTACCCTGAAGCTGCTCACTTTACTGAGGAAAATCATCCCATCTCCTCACTGAAATTCATAGGTATAGAGAAGGTCTCTCTCCCTCGAAGAGGTGGGAATTTAGATAATCTCGTACTAAGGAGAGAACACTTCTATATACATTATCTTAACACACTATCACCCAACGGTCTTAATGTGGACTATGATCTGAAGTGCTTCTTGTAATTTTGTTGTATTGTACTAAAAAAAGAGGGTCAAAATATAGATCAGAGTCAGTGTTTTTGCTTATGATGCTTATATGGGCTGATGTGCAACTGATCTGTTCTATAATTGTAAATATTTATATATTTTCCTTATTTATTTTTCACATTTTGTTGTAATTCAAAATTATCTTATTTTCTTTTTGCATTTGAAAACAATGTATGTATATATGTAAATTACTATTTTCCCCTTTTCTCTTGTTTTCTCTTTCCTTTTTTGCCTCCCTCACATTTTTTTCTCCTTCTGCTTGCATGTGATTAGTGGCTGATGATTACCAGGTGTGTACCTGCTCCTCCTCTACATCTACCACTCCTGTTGCCACCTCACAGTTTGAGACTTGACAAAGGCCGTGACAGGCCAAAACATGCCTATTAAAGTCATTGCATTTGGAGTGGAGTGTGCGGCGGTTTCCTTTTCTTCTTCTCCAAAGAGACTTAAACATTTTTGGACACATTTTACTTTCTAAGATGGAGAGTTTGTCTAGACTTATATACAGCGTACTCTTTAGATATACCTGACAAATTAATTAAGAAAATCAATCAGAATAATTTTAATTTCATATGGAAAAATAAATATCATTATTTGAGGAGAGGTGACGTTGTAAAATCTGTTGAGGAAGGGGGTCTAAACGCAATTGACTTTGATCCAATGAATGGTACCATCAAATTAAAATGGTTACAGTTTTGTTAAAAAATGTGAAAGTTTTTGGTTTAAGCTTTCATCTAAAATCTTCAGGATTTTGTTGTCGTATAGACTTCTCATTAAGATGTGACTTTGATATTTTAAATTACCTGTTAAACTATTGACTTTTCATCAACAAGTTCTCCACTATTGAAAACTGATCAACAAACATAACTTCACCCCACACATGGTCCCAATATGGAACAACAGATGTATATTAATCAAGAGAAAATCTTTTTGTTTTTGTTTTGTTTTTTGTTTTTTGTTTTTTTTTACAAAGGATGAATGGAGAAAGCTATTTGGTCCATAATGCACCTGTTAGACAGTCATGGTAATGTATTGACATATGATGCTTTCATTGATCAATGCAATCTTATTTGTACTAACTGGTAATATAACAGTTGTTAAGCCAATTCCACAAGCAATGGTTCTTACAGTGGCATGCTAACTTATTCTGCAGTTATTCCACAAAGACCTTCCTTAGTTATAGATGGATGCAGCTTTCTAGATAAAAAATGCAATGATAAATTATGAACTACTTTCACTTCAATCTGTTTCTCATCACCTTTGAAGAGAAAACATGTGTTCCAAAAGTACACTAGAAATGCTATGAGTAAAATAAAAACCAGTTTCGTCTCCTTTCCAGTTCCTCCTTATGCTAAAGAAGTTAATTTTAAAATGCTAAACGAGATATGCCCATGTAATAAATTCTTGCATCAAAAATTTAATTTAGATTTGAATACATGTACCCTCTGTAATTCAGACACTGAATCTTTAGAACATCTCCTTTTCTCTTGTAGCATAAATGGGATGTTTTGCTTTCTGATACTGGATAACTTGCATTATACCATGGTCTGGGTGAATATTCGATTCTGATTGGCTGCAGGGTGTCCGTTAAAAAGTGTTGTAGGACACCTATAAAAAAGTTCCGGTCAAATAGCCTGATTGTTCTAAATTATTGCGCTGGCTCAAACGCTAGTTG
>JAQLOL010000012.1:16494073-16506725 GCA_029783665.1 Naso thynnoides
AATAATAATAATAATAATAATAATAATAATAATAATAATAATAATAATAAAGCACAGACTTATTTAAATGTTTAATTTTGTGCCATGCCATTTTCTAGCACAGACTACAAAAGAGCGATAGTACTTTCTGGAAACTATGCGTCAAGGTGCTCTTAGATATGTTTTAGAGCCAGGAGGTGCAAGTCAGATTTATTTTGGAAGAGGTAAAGTTACATCAGAGAATCCATCTTTGAGTCAGTCCAGTTACAGGATGTAGACTGTGGATGTAATCTTGCCATTGGGCAATTTGATTGTCCTTTCCTGTCGCTGTCGGCATGATACTGTTTTCCAAATCCCCATTGCTTCATCCTAGGTGCATGAGTGCCCCCCAAGACTATTGTGACAGATTTAAAGACAAAAAAAGAAAAAAAAAACAGTGCCCCCCCCCCATGTGAATTCACGTCTCTCTGTTCTCCCTCAGGTGCTCAGGTGTACCTCGTCAGTGAAGCAACGGTCAAATAAAAGAGGGGGATGGGCCTGAAGTCTCCTTCTTTCCACACACCTCACACCTCCTAACCCTGGCAGCTGGTGTGGCCCTGTTAGTTTACTTTATTTTCTAATTTCTGATGGGTCTGGTAGTCCTTATCACCGCTTTTGTTCATCATTTCAGGGTTTAGTTGTTTTTTCTCTTTTGCTAGGGTAGAGGGTTGGAGCCTGGTCTGACGGCCCTATTTGGGTTAGTCTGGGTGTCTGCCCCCACCCCCTTTTCATTTTTGCTGACCCGTGATTTCTTTGTTTGCCTTATGTACACTTCATTTGTAACCTGAGTTGTTTATTAATTGTGTTAATAAATAACTTTGATTTTCAAGTTAAATCCTGACTCTTTTGGTTATGTTTGGCTCCCCAGGTAGTGAGTCTGAAGGGGGCCATAACACCCCCCAAAGCAGAGGGATGATAACTGGTGCAGCCAGCTCTTTCCCCAGTGTGATACAGTGCTGTGGAGATGGGCTGACTGTGCTAGACTCAGTCCACTTAACGTGCCATTGTTGCATCTGATGCCTCTCTTCTCTCAATTCAGATGCATGGCATTCAATAAGTCTTGTAGCAGGAGATTTACCACACAAAGTTTGACACTTCCTACATTTAAAACTTGCGTTTACAATTCTTCACAATTTATTTATTCACTTTATGCATGTTTTTACAAATGGTAGAAATGGACAAGTCAAAGAAATACATCCTTTATTTTCCACATTTAAAATCATTTTAGTAAATGTGTTCTGCATAGATGCAAGATGGATCCAGTTCAAGCAGTGCTATATGGCTATAATACAATAAAGTCAATAAATCCTACAGTTATTGAAAGGTTGCTAGTGTTCGCATTATTTGGTTTTGTGACATGATTGGTCTCTTAAATGAAGAATCTCACTATAAAAAAATAATCTCAAGCACAAAGGAAAATCTATGTTCAAGATGCATAATTGTTTTTATCAATATATTTCATTAAATAGTGCTTATTTGAGATTATTCTTAGTAATGATTGCCTTGTACCATGAGAGATTCTCAGCAACTCAGTAAACAATTAGTACCATGGGAGAACAGGAACTGCTGACTAATAGGAGAAAAAATGCTGCATCAGTGGGTATGAACTATCTCCACTTTTCCTTAGAGGTCACATAGGATAATTGTTTGAATTTGATCTGCAGTTAATCAAAAGGCTGTATACTTTGATTTTTTGACATTAGCTATTGCAAGTTGCAAAGCTATGAGACATCAAGAATAAGAACTGCTGAAAAATAAACAAGCGGATCACTGGTGCTTTTCAACATGCTTTTCCATTGCAGAGTTAATGATGATTTAATGAGAACAGGTTGTTATGACCATGATAAATAACAGTGATCTGCACCTGTTGATGTGATCATTCATGCCAAGAGACAGCTTCCTAGTCGGCCTTTGATGCAGAGGGTAAACACGGAAAATGCCTACCTTTGCATGTACACTCAAAGCATCAACATATTCGATTAAATTGACCATGAACCTGGTCAGCAAACTCTTTCCTTTGTCTGTGTGTGCACATATAAAAGCATAAGGATGAGCAGCAGCGGTAGAGTTGCATGTCAAGAGTCTCAAAGAAAAAGCAAAATATGTTCCAATTCAGAGAATGATGCCATGTCAGAGGTTCTCACTGTGGACGCCATTCTGTTTGGGCTCTTAGTCTTTTCTGGGATCCTGGGAAACATCTTGGTCATCCATGTGGTGAGATGATACCGAATATTTTATTCGTTAATTGAGCAGAATTACGTGGAAATTGTTCTCAGTCGCTCTTGTTTATACTTCCAGGTGTTTCAGTCAGCCATTGAGAGTCCGTCTCGGCGACTTCCCCCCTCTGACACTATTCTGGTGCACCTGTCACTGGCCAACCTGCTGACCTCACTTTTCCGCACAGTGCCCATCTTTGTGTCAGACCTGGGCTTAGATGTGTCTCTGTCTCCGGGCTGGTGTCGAGTCTTCATGCTGCTGTGGGTGTGGTGGCGAGCTGTGGGCTGTTGGGTGACTCTGGCGCTAAGTGTCTTCCACTGCACCACCCTAAAGCGCCAGCACGTGACCTTTGGATCTCTCGCACTGCAGAGGGAGAGGCGGCGGGTTTGGATCGTTCTGGGGCTGGTGTGGGGGGCAAACCTGGTCTTCTCGATTCCAGCTCTTGTGTACAGCACTCATGTTCACGGAAATGCCACTGTGGAGCTGATGGTGATTAGCTGTACCACAAGGCCTCTGCTGGGCTGTGTCTGGGAGTTCCCGTCCAATGAGCAGGGTGCAGCATTCGCCTCCTCCTCGCTAGCACTTAATGAGGTGTTGCCACTGGTTCTGATGGTTTGCACCAACCTGGCCACGCTTCATGCTCTGGCAAAACACATCCGAGCTGTTACCTCAGGCGGAGAGCTGGGAGGAGCCCAAGGGGAGCTAGACAAACATGTGGCCAGTGAGCGCAAAGCAGCTAATGTAATCATGTCGTTAGTGTCGCTCTTCGTGGTCTGCTGGGCGTTACAGGTCGCAGCGGTGACGTATTATAACCATGATGGGGGGCACCATGCTGAAGGGCTGCTGACTGTGGCCCACTTCTCTGCCTCGCTGTTTGTAGGATTCAGTCCCATGGTGGTGGCCCTGGGACATGGCAAGCTGAGAAGGAGAATCACGAGTATGATACTGGGCTGGTCTAAATGTCCAAAATGTCACCATGAGTACACTGATGAGGGAGGTAACTCAGTGAAGAATAGAGAAAACAAGGGAAAACAAACTATTTTCAATGTTAAACCAGAGAGAAAGGTCATAAAAGTGGAAAAAGTTAAAGCAAACAAATAACAGAAGCAAAGGGTGACTGCATTGATAATTAAGTACTGAAAAATATTTATATTTGTACCCAAATAAGCATGGAGGCTTTATCCATTTGAATGCAGAGGTGCCACACTGCATGTTTCTTCTGGACGGAGCTGTTGTCAAGTATTATTTTTTGCAAAATTTAAAACATTTTAGGCAACTTAGTTCAAGTCAAACTGAGACAAAGTATGCTGGTTGAGTCAGAAAAGACTACAGTGTATTCATGGAGGTGATTTTCTTTTATTGCTAAAACTATTTTATCCAACCCAATGAGTTGTTGCTGTTTTGCTGTTTTTGTTGATCTGAAAAGTGTTCTAATAATCCTTTAACCTTTCTACTGTCGACTGTAACCAAAGTGCTGTACAGATCCACATAAATAAAAGAACTGACATAAAGCAATACAGTGCATAGTAGCATACCACAGTAAACAACAACACTACATTGCACCACTCACTATGTACAACACAAATACGTGAGTCCAGCTTAAACTGAATTAAAAGTCAACAAGAAAAGGTGTGTCTTCAAAGAGGACTTGGTTGTTTTAAACGTGCTTTATAAATAAAAGTTGAGTTGAGTTGAGTTGAGAACTGTAACAAGTACAATGTCTCAATGGACTGTGAAAATTAAAATTTTCAAACATGTCCAAATCAGTCTATTTTTCATACTCCGGGGAAAAATGTAGCACACTGGGAAAATGAAGGAGAACTCAAGAGAAACAGCTCAGCAAAAGATTTGCAAGTGTGCAATACCATCTGACATGAAGTATGAAGTCACAATAGGCTAAGTATTCTTTTTGTATTTCATCATCATATTTACCACTTTGCCCTTTATGAAAGTTCTCCTGTAGGGATCCAAAAAGTAGATTCAGTGCTTATAAGCAACCTAGGCAACTAATAACTTAAATAAAAATGTAGTTCTGATTTATAACTCTTTCTAAGCTTCAGTTAATCCATTAACACTATTGTTTTAACCCCTTGGTTTAAAAAAAAAGAGAAAAAGATTCAAGCAAACTAATGAAAAAATTCCAAATACCATTGAAATGAACCAGATTTTTTGTTTTATTTATTTTTCTTTGAACCATTTGTTTAGACTGTAAAACCTAGACATCATGGAATCTATCAGTGTTCTGTATGTAAAGCATTTAATGGATCACATAGCTCAAATCTTTTTCACCCTCATTACTTTATAGCACTTTGCTTTAGTCCAGCTTGGTCCAGCTCCAGTGAAAAAAAAGGCATATATTTATACTGATCACCAAGTTGATGTGAATAGTTTATGTTAAGCAGGCTTGTGTGAGCTGCACCTCTAGCGCTTCAGCAACCGTCAGCCAGCACAGCTGTCAGCGAGCGAGTATAGACTTGATGAAAGAACGCAGCCGCCGGTGGCCGATTGCCAGAACAGCAGGTGACATAGCAATGAAGATAATGTTGGCAAAACGAGCAATGACCAGAAGAAACTCAGCAGAGGAGCCACGGTTGTAGTTGAAATAGTTGACAGATATGATGCTGGTTCCCCAGGATGCAATGAAGAGCATTATAAGAGCAAGGATCACCTGGAGAAACAGACAGCACAAAGAAAATAGAGAATTAAAAGTCTGATCAGATATTTCAATTTAATAAAATATGTTCACCTTGACTGTAATTAAAATGTCACAAAGACATGTTTGTCACTTCCCATAAATGAACTGTCAGGTCTGCTGTTGATTAAACATTTTAATTTACTCATCTACATGATGAACATGGCTTCAGTGAACTCTTAACAACCATAAATCACAGTCACCCTCCTCATCCTCACCTTGGCTGCTCGTCTTTCAGCAGGCACTCGCTTTATGACGGGTGCATCTTGCACTGAACTCCGCATCCTTCCATGGGTGTAGAGTGTGTAAAGAGAGCCCAGGTTTGTGAAGGCCATTAGAATAATAGGAATGGTTTCATGGATCACCATAGATGTGGTGGCATAGGCTAGGCCACTGTAGATGGTGGGAAAGTTCCACACACAGCCCAGCAGGGGGCGCGTTGTGCTGCTCACCAGCATCAGTGTCTGTGGGAGGAATCAGAAAATGGAAAACAGTGGATAAAACATAAGATATTCTTTTTCCTAAGAAAATAGACCATTTGCTTTACTTAAGAGTTATTTTGTTGTTTATAAGTTTGAACTAAATCAGACCTTAAATGCAGGACTCTTTCTTGCCTGTGTATTTGCAAGTTTCAACACCTTGTAAACAAATGTTACATTTTTATCCACCATTTTTCTGTAAGCATGCTAAATAGCTTATACAGATTTGTGGATGTGGTTTTCCTTCTGTTCAAGACACCTGCTGGCTTCTAGTCATTTTATGCTAGGCTACTAAATTAGCGGATCTTTGCTTCAGCTATCTAATTTAATGGAGGGCCATTATGCTTTTCCATCCTCTGACCTATAATTGTTGTTACAATGTCAGATAGTCATGTTAAACGATGCCAAAGCATCACATAATGAGGTACATGCATTTGGAAGTGAGCCCTGCAGACTGTTTTGTTTGGCTCTGCACGCTGTGTTTTACATTGGTATTTTGTTTGTTTGTTTCTTTGTTTTGTTACAGTGTTTTACCAGTGACATTAATGTGTGCTGGACTTCCTTATATGGGCGTGCAAGCTCATGCACACAGGCCTGTGCCTCTGTGCTTTGCTCTCTGCTTCACAAATTACTATCAGGACTTTTTTGTAGATGGCTCTAATAAAGTGTTGTTGTTGATGCTGTTGTTGCTGTTGTTTTTTTTTTTTTTTTTTTGGTGGGGGGGATGAAGGGCAGTTAACTTTGATAAACTTTCCTTAAAAAACAAGCACCAGAGAGAAGATGGTGTTCCTGTTTTTTGTAAATTTATTCTGTGTGGATTCATTTACTTCCTCAATATGAGCTGGATTAACGGCTAAACGAGACCACTGTTCCCATTTTATTTTGTCACATTGAAGAGTGAGAAGGGCAAGCTGTAAATAACATTTTATCTGTGTCCTAGCTATGTTTATTTTGTGTAAAGGATTGTGAGTACAGCGCAGTGCGGAGGCGCATGAGGGAAAGAGGGAGGAGTAACCGACACAGAGCGAGGAGGAGAGAGGGCACATGTCATGGTTTTCTGAAGACCTACAAACTTTACTGTTCAGTCAGTTGTATCTAGCCACTCTGTAGGAGTCCAAAATCAAAGACTGAAAACAAGTCTAATATGTCTTCGTTAAGAACAAGTCTGCACAGCTCTTGTCACTTTTCAGATCATTGTTGCGTGATAGAGCAGCGCACATTATATATTCATACCTGTCGCAGCAGGCCCTTACCTCTGTGCTGTTCTCATTCCCATTAGTGGAAAAAACATGAGCAGGAATGGAATAAATGAAGTTGAGAAGCCAGATCAGGCCCAGACCCAGCAGTAGGGTTGTAGGAGCCCCTCGGGGCCCATGAAAGTTCCCAACAGTGGGAGCCACACGCCTCAGTGTCTGAAGGTGGAATGCACTAAGGAAGAGTGTTGACCACACATTGACCGATCGCAGCCACACCCAGACACCCATGAGAAACTGACACCACTCTTTGGATGAGTACAACTGTGAAAGAAAGAGACAGGGGTATATTCACAAACTTGGACCTTTCTCTAACCTTTTTCTTACTAATATCCTTACAGATACAAAAAGGTCTCTTTCTGTAGCCAAACTTCTTACTTGTGTCTTGTCAGAAATCTTTCAGATGGACAAGCAGTGAGGCAAATCAAATCAAAATACCCTTTTGTCTGACTGATAAGGAAATTTTTTAAGCTATTATCTTAAAGACAACATACCTGAAGTCCCATGTCTGAGATGACAAGCAGTGTGTTCCTTATCAGAGACACCAGCAAGTTAGACATTGCCATATTAATGATAATGATGTCCGAGTTACGTCCCCCACCACGGTCCTTTATTACACTCTTACCGATCACTCCGACCACCGTGGCATTACCCAGAATGCCCAGCATCACCAGGATGATGTAGAAGGCAGTCTGTGCAGGGGACACAGAGACACGAAGTCCCATCCCCACAAGCTCCATGTCTTCAGCCTCCTCCATGGGGTTGTTCATTGCAACCATTTTCTCAACAACCTCATCCATGAAGCACTCTCAGCAGCTGATATGAAGTCTTAAAGAATCCTCCATCCTCATTTTATTGTATGTCAGGTGAATATAGTTTAGTTTTCATCCTCCAGCATGCTGCCAACATGTTTGGCGCCAGTGTCATCCCCAACTTGTCTGCAGTCTGCTAACGTGAGACTCTGCCTCTGCTCTCTGTGTCATCCTAGCATTAAACTGACAGCAGAGTTTTCTTTGTGCTATGATATGGTCGAACAATCCCATTGAAAGCCATAAAGCAACACTATGTTTTATGCCTTGGGGAGCTTGAGGTACAGGTTAATGACACACAGGAGATTAATCAGCTTCCCTGAATGAAATGTGCTTCCTTTGCAGCTTCATTCGACATCCTCAGGGAAGGTGCAGCTTTTTTGTGTGTACATAGTTCTTATTTAATCAAATCAAAACAAGACTAGTTATGCCCTTAGAAAAATTGTTTGAGAAATATGTAACCTCAGATTTGATTTCCCTAATTTTTTCACGTTAAACAAACATAACTTATTAACTTAAACAATTATGTGTTATTAAAACACAGTATAGATGTGTAGTGCGTGTATCAAATAGATCAATATCTTTTCTGATATTATATGCTATACCAATACAACAAATCACATCAGTGGGTACATTAATTCAAAATAATTGCAAGATTATCTAAATCATAATACACCATGAAATGACCAAGTACTTTTCAGTACTTTGATTTATATTCTATCTGGGAAGCACTTTAATGTTCCAGTTACCATCTGTCTCTCCTTTTTAGTTGGAAGAAAAAAAATTCTGGGAGTGCTAAAGTCATTAAATATAATATTCCAAAATCTGTAACCATCCTAAATGAGTCTTTTATGTCACATTAAAAAAGAAGTTTACCAATCACTTAGTTTGCAATATCTGATTGCAACGGACAGCCACTAGATGACCCCACAAACAACCAAATACCAGAGAACAAGAGAAAACAACACGTTTTAATGGTTATGTTTATAAAATTTATTTATGACTTTATAAAAGCAAACTTTTATGAACACTAATGTACTAATATCTTTCATAGAAATCTTATTTTTGGTCCTTTAACTTTTTTTACCAGACTAGGCTGGCAATAAATTCAGTAGTAGCAAAAATATATAAGAAGAAAATTAAAAAAAAAAAAAATTTCACAGTGCATACTCATCATAAGAACTGAATACTTTTAAGCATTGCACAGAAACAGCTGATCCAGTGTGGAATGTTTTGTTATCTGAAGAGCTGACAACATAAAACACAAAATCCTCTTCATGCTTTTAAAGCACATCCTCACTGCATAATATCACTGACAGCAACAGACTGTGATGTCTGAGATGTGACTCTGTGTTGTCAGTGTGGCATCTGATACAATATCTTAACGTCCATCACTGGGTGAAACCAAGAGAAAAACTGATAAAAGTTGTCTGCTCAGACAAAGAAAAAATATTTTCCTGACTCATTTATGATCGGCCTCAAACCCAAAACATATGAAACTTTCACTGTAGCGATCGACAATCCAGAAAAAACACAAAAGTTACATAACAAGCAGAACTTTGGTCATAATAAGGATCTGAAATATAAGCTCACAAACATTCATTTAACACTGTTTTTTGTTGCACAGTTAGCTCAGCAATGATATGTTGCCGGCAGCTACAAATGTGTTTTGAAAAATAACTCTGCACTGATAGCTCCGTGTGTAACACAACTTTGCCATTTCAATTTGGATAATTTTCACAATTAGAACTGCTTTTTATAAGTTTTCAAGGTTGAATCAGTACCAGTCAGAGCTACCAGCACTATGCTAATATGAGAATAACATTAACAGTTCCAGCTTCAGGCTAAAAAAAAGTTAAAATGAAATTCATAACACATCATCTCTTTTTCAGCAACTTACATGAATAATGAAGTAAAGAAGAAACACAATTCATTCCATTATGAGGCTACTGTCATTCAGCATTAGCTCTATAATTTATTATAAAGATGCTGTGTGGGTTTTGGCGCCCTATCAATTAGAGAAAAAATACACCTGTAATTTCGTAACAACAGTACAATCTCAGAGTAAGCTGACATGACAGATTGTTAATCATAACAATATTTCGAGGGTAATGTGAAAGCCTTTGCTGTCATTTAATGATGAAAATTAAACTTAAAAAATATTCAATCCTGCACAAGATATTTAGTGCATCTGGCACTTAAAATGCTCCATTTCACCCATTTAATTTTGCTCCAGCTGCTTAATTGATGCAGATTCTGGTTGTCAACCCCACTGCCTCGAACCTATCAGAGAGAGGAGACAGGAGAGAAACGGGAAATTACACTTCTTCTAATGAACCAAACCTGCTATTTATGAACAAAATGGCAGAAATTAATTTTGAAAGGGTAGATAATAAGATTCAGCTCAGCCAACCTGTGTGGGTCTCTGCAGTGCAACATATCCCATCTCCTCGGCCGGAGATGTAGACTGGGGACACACACACTCGACTGCTGGGTGCGAGGTGTGTGAGTCGCGTTGAATGGGAGGTAGGAGGCAGATAGATGGAGGAGACTGAGGGTTTCAAGGAGGAGCTGTGTGAGCTTTCTCTCTCCCAGCTCAGCCAGAAGCCTTTCAAGCCTTCCCGATGGGCCTGCCATGCGACTTGCACCTCTCGATGCTGCGCTGAGGTCAGCCGAAGGTCAGCCAGGGCAGGCAGAGCTGCTGCAGGACGAAAAACAAGGAGGACAAATTTAAACAGCCTGGTCAAGTAAAGCTGATGCAGCGCCAAATAGATTACTGTCACAATAACTTTTTAAGGTGGACTTTTATTGAAGAGAAATACACAGAACGAATGGAATGCTTTTAACTACAAGCTAAATATTCTGAAAGAAAAAACCTGAAATTCATAATTACTGCAGACAGACAATAAAGCATGGAAGTCAAACTGAAAACCTACCCTCTTGGGTGCATGCCCTCACAGACATGGCTCTTTCTTTCCCATCCACATGCAGAGCACTGACTGTGACCAGGTACTGAGTGCCCGACTCCAGGCCAGTTAGTAAGGTGGAGTTCTGCCGACTGCGTAACGTCACGGTGCGGACGCTTCCGCTTGGAAAAGCTCCGTATTCCACTGTGTATCTCTGGACTCGAGCTGGCTGCAGGGGACCCCAGCTCACACGGATCTGGCCAGGACCGGAATCTGAAATAGACACCACTGCTGGGCTTAAAACATCTGAGGAGAACACAAACAGGAGGGGGTACAATGGATTCATTAGTGGAAAATCTAATGAATCAAATGATGCAGGTTCAGTGAATTACAGGATGATCAAAACACATGCATTTAGAGGGAAAATACCAATTAAATCCTCTCACCAGGAAGTGTGGTGAACTGAACAGAGAGTGTGTTGAACAGCCTCTGGTTGGACTCTGGGCGGAGGGAAGCTGTGTAGGTGGTATCAGGCTGCAGGTTGTTCAGCTCAACCCAGCTGGTGTCTCCTGGGAGAATGCGTCTGGTATCAGGGTCCCTTTTCCTCACAGAGTTGTAGCGGAGCTCATAGTAACCGCTGCCTGCCCTCAGAACAGGACGCCACTGCAGCACAGCACTGTGGGACGTCAAGTGAACCACGCGCAGCCGCTCTGCACGAATAATTTCTGTAGATGAGAGGAGAGGAAAGAGAGAGGGGAAGTGAGATAGAGAGCCACAGCGTGATAAGATATATGGAGTTACTTCAGTTAATTCTTCTTCTAATGTGCAACACCCACACCCACACACACACACACACACACACACACACCGATGATGGCTTCCCTCAGGTCCTCTGTAATGATTTCGATGTTATCTATGTCCACAGAGTAGAGGTGAGACTCCAGAGGTGGTGTCACTGCACGTTGTAAAACTTGGTAGTTGCCATGTACTGTGGTCACGGCTAACACAAAAACTCCCTGTGCCTTCAGCTCAGACATTGGCCCACCCACGTTTCCAGGCTGCACACCATCAGTCAGCCACAGCAGTACCTGCGGCACATTCCTCTTTGTCTCTGACAGAAGCCGCTGAGCCACTCTTAGCGCCGCCACAGTGTTGGTGTCACCCTGCAGCTGGCGGACACTGCGCAGAGCTACCTGCAGACTTTCCTGCTTCTTATGGACGTCCAGGTCGAACTCCAGGTTAGGGTTTGTGCCCACCTGCAGCAGCCCAATTCTTACATGCCTGCGGCCCAGCGAGAAGGGGCGCAGGAGCTCGGCAGTGAAGCGCAGGAGGCGTGAGAACTCGTAGTTTGTCACACTTCCTGAAGAGTCCAGCAGGAGGAGAATATCCCCTTCACAACAGTTTAACACTGCACAGCACAAGGAAAAACAAGAAGGTTTATGTCAACATGTTGGTGCAAACCTCATATATTCGTGTTGTGACGAACAGTCGATGATTTTTTTGGCCACTTGCGGGCAGCAGAAACAAGGTGTTGATACGACAAATTACTGAGTAATGTTAACATTGATTGGAGGTTGTGTTTCTCACTAACTAGTGAATGGTAAACCAACATATACTCTACTTTAACTCTTTAGCTGCTAAATGCTTAATTACGGCCACCACCTTTATCTGCTGTTTGATGCTGGGCGTTTTTAGAACTTTTGGTACAGCTGCCTTCTTAGACTGAAAATGGTACTGATGACAGCAGGGAGGAAGAATTAAAACAGCTACGTAATGAGCTGGAAAACATTTGACTAAAGATGCTACAACCCTCCATAGAGCTGAAAGGGAACTGCAGAGTCAGGTAATGATGATGGTTCTCTGTGGGCTCATTGTGACAGCAAAAAGTTAATTTGGTCCATAAATATGTTGGTAACAGCAGCTTGAAATTAGAACTTTTATTTTCCCAGTTTAAGACACTGAATCAAGTCACAGACAGCTCAGTTTCTTACTGAAGGTTGATTTGAAATCTAATCAAACGTGATAATTTCCTCCACTACATCTTCGACGATACTAGAAAGTGTTGGTAGTGATGAATCATGACGATCCTGACTGCATTAGTAACTCAATAATATGAAAAAGAGACACTGATTTAAGGTTACTTTGGCAAGAATGATCTCATTAATGTCACAGATGCAGTTACTCTCCTTGGGGAAGCATTACTATAAAGAATTAAAGGCAGTAACAGGTATATAAAGTATCTAGTTTGTTGCATATCACTGATATCCCGAAAGCCTGC
>JAQLOL010000012.1:16513881-16526209 GCA_029783665.1 Naso thynnoides
TTTTGTTCAAAGCAGACCATGGCAAGCTTGTAGAGCTGGATGAAATTTTTGCAGCACGATCTTGTCATTTCTCAGCTAGAGTAATTCGGTGCCGTTGAAAGAGTCGTTGATTGAGTCACAAAACTGTCACGACGACAGGATTTGTTTAGTGTACTACCGCAACTTTCAAAGTCTTCTGGGTATTGCAGTATTTTGCACAGCTGAAACCAAACTTGCTTAAATACAGACATTTCCTTGAATATATAGTTATTTTATTTGTTTGGGGCGGCTGCTGCAGACCGGCAGGCATTGCTCGGTGCCAGTCCCTGGCCCATAGTTTGAGAAACACTGCCATAGCCCATCATGAGACATCTGTTGACGTCTTTAAAGAATAACTTGTTTATACACTTTTAATCATAACAGTTTTCCATAAAGTTTACTCTTGCTCTTACTCTTCTCATACGTAAAATGCAAATACAAAACTTTTTCATTGGCATGGCATCATCTCTGTGTGAAGTCAATGTACCAGCAGGAGCAAGAGGGTAGCCACAGAAACACACATGCACAGGTGCAGTCGGATGAGCAATGCGGAAATGTGGAAACCTGGAAAACTTTTTTGGCTTGTTTGCTCAGAGGGCAATTTTCATTCAAATGAAGAAGCACTACAGTATGTTTGACTCTATTATACAGTTATCCAGGATCAACAAATGTATTTAGTTTTAAAATTTGTGTTTTTACAAATGAAACAAACGAGATATGAGATGTTCATTTATGAGCTTTAGAGTTTTCCCTGCTTCCAATCTTTGTGCTGGGCTAAGCTAAGCTAGCAAGCTTGGCAAAACAGAACATAATCAAGGGAAAAGGAACAGAGGGGTTTATTAAAATACTGTTATGTTGGTTAGATTGTGAAATTTTTCGTTACATTTTTTTCCCTTTATTTCTGTGGTGGATTTTAAGTTGACAAAACTTTTGGATTGCTCCTGACTGTAACGTATCCGTCCCTCAGTGTCTGCTGTGCTGCCTCGATTAGACCCAGGCGTGGACGCCGCCTTCCCAGTTCAGCAGCCGTCCTCGGTACCAGGCACGCGCGAGCGGCTGAATGAGGAGCAGGAGTCGAAACCTTCTGAGCAACCCACAGAAGATCGCGGCTGCCACAACTACAAGCGGCGACATCATCACAAAGCCAAGGATGATGAGGGCGGAGCAGCTGTTGTCGTCAAGGTAACGGCAGATGGCAGAGGGGGCATCAAGGACCTACAAGAACAAACACAGAGAGAATCATAAGAGTGGACAGAAGGGCTCCAGAGGACATGATGAACACTTTGGCATTAGCAACGTCTCTCCTGTCAAAAGCAAACAGGTGGGATTTGTCTTTGACTAGGCATGATTGGTGTGTGTATGTGAGTGTGTGTGTGTGTTTGCATATGCTCAGGATGCAGACATGGAACTGCGTGGGTAGTGGACTGTGACAGAGTTTCTTCCAGCCTCCCTTTGCAGTTCAGATAAGCAGTGGCTTAGTAGCTGTCAGTAAGACATGGAGCTGTCAATCACCTTTGTCCAAGACCAGAGAGAAAGACATGAAGATGTACTTTTTTGACAATTTTTTTATATGAGGTTATATTGTTCTGTCAACATACTGTCATGTGTGTTTTGTGTAAAATTTGCCTAGGCTAAAAAAAAAAGAAAAAACAATAAAGGAGATGGAAACTAAAGATGGAACAGAGGCCACAAGAGAAAGGCTGCACGAAGGAAAGTCACAGACTGACATCTTTCATGGACCAAGGTTAAGCACGCACACACACACACACACACACACTACGTGACACACAAGCACAAAAAGTACATGCACATTACCTCTTTTCCTGTCAAAGTCAGACACACTCAAAATGATTTGAAGCACTGTTATAAATGATTTCCTATTGTAAGCTCTGTCAAAGGGAACTTTGCGTCCTACAAATGTACCCTGGCAACAGCAGTGTTTAACACTTACACATGAGCACACACACAGGGACACACCTCTGTCAAGTGCACACTGTGCTTTCACTTTGTGAATTTTCCTCCTCATTGTGCTGTCAGTGCACAGCTGGTGCTGGTACCACATCAGACAGCCTGAGACTGTCTCAGTGGGTTGCCTCTCTCCATGTTTAGGCTGTCACCAGAACTCTCAGACTGACATTGTCTGTAATTGTCTGGCCCTAATCATGATTATAATTTGGCTGCATCAACAATCTTTGCATATTTTTAATTTGTCTGCTGTCAGACGTGGCGCCTGCACCTTCAGAATCCAAATCGTTCACAACCGAGGCAGGCAGGGTCTCTGTCAAAAAGACTAAATGATAAAAGGTTGGATGTAATGTTATGACCTATGTTATGAGCCGTGGGCAGAGCTGCAGATCATCACTGCATGATTTGGTTACATGCCAAGACTCACCATATTTTACCAATGGGCTGTTTGCCCCTTGCTTAGCTCACAAAAAACAAGCCACGCCCTTCTCCTCACCACATTACAACAAACACTGACAGGCTCAAGCATTCAGCTTTTTTCATTGTTTTTCTCATTAAAAAGCAACAAGTACAAGCATTAAAAATAAGCATAAGCATTTTCTTGTGGAGGAGGTTTCAGGTGTTGGCGTATAACTTATGCTGCTGAAAAGACTTTGCCTCTAAGCTACGATTACTGGTTTCCCTCACAGTGTCCAGGTACCAGTGCCAAAGAGAAACTCCTCCCACTTCTCGTAATTGACTCAAACCTACATGCCTAAACTCCAGGCAAGTTAAAAGGGTGGGTAGGAGTGTATCTGCCACTGTGAACAAACATTTAACCTGGAACAGAGTACTGTCTTTTTTAGCTACTTGTAGGCAGCAAACAAGCTTTTAACACAACTGACATCACATTGTAAGTGGATTTGGCCAACCTGCCAGCAAGCAGATGTTCTTTTATGCATCCAGCAGTTACAAAGATAAATTATCACTCAAGATTTGTGCCTGATAAATATTGACTATTGCAGCTCTAATGAGAAAAGGAATCAATGGGGGAATAAAGCGAATTTCAAGCTACGTCTTTTACAACTTGAACACCCAGATCACATTTTTTAGAAATAACTATTTTGTGCATTGGTTTTTTGACAAATGAAAGATGGCACAAGGAATGCAAAGAACTACACCCAGCTGGGATGCATCATTGCAATTACACAGTGTGTGTCCTATGATCAGGACAATCATGAGGCTTTTAAGGACATGTTCAGCAGGGTGATTGTTTGTGTGGTTGCCACAGAAAGCCAAATCTGAAGTTGCAAACAACAACTTGTGTTATTGATCAATAAACAGTAGGGAGTGAGGGAAGAATTGATGCAGGAAACTATATTTATTTTGGTCTAAATTTTAAAATTTCCTCTCCAGGCAGTGATTTAAGCTTCTGTTTATTAAAATTATCAAGAATTTTTTTTAGTTTTTCATCAAATAAACCCCTCATACCTTATCTTTGCTTGGATAAAACTAACATCTTTGTGGTCCCAGTTTCTATCTTCACTCACATCTTCACTTTGCTTTAAATTTCTTCATCAACATCCTGAAGTCACGTAAGATGTCATGTCAGCATTTAACTTGAATCATCGTGTAACGTTGCCCGCTAACGATGGCTAACAATGTCTAGCACACAGCAGATTTGTTTGGACACAGTCAGTGGAAAAAATAAACAGAAAAATAAACTCACTGGTTGACCAACATGTTGGCACGTACTCTGTGTCCCCGAGATAAATGGATAAATGGACACGTATGTGACATATGAAACCTTTGCTGTCTGAATCTGCTCTGGAGTTATTGTTACACTGCAGTTCAGAGTTGGAAATGCTCAGACATAGCATGATCTGCTTATTTTGTTCATGAAATGTCTGGTAGCATAGGCTATAAAAAACACCCTATATACATGTTAATGAGGCTAAAAATGTAATTGCCACTGGAGGGGGCTTTAATCTTTTTTTCAATGTATTAAATCCTCTTTGGTTTAGTCATTCACACGCTGTATTGTGTATATTTGCTGTCCACAAAAAAGGACATTGTAGAGATTTATACAGAGATGGTTGTTCCATTGTGCACAGTTTGCATGCACAATGTTTCTTTTTTAAATTTGCATAATAACAGGCTGTTCACTCTGTCTTCTTGACATCATTGCTGCAAAGCAAGTAAAAATCTTACAAGATAAAACAGACAAAGTTGACAGTTTGGGATCAAACTTTGTGGTAAAAATGTGTAAATTTGCTGAATAAAAATCTGTGGCCATTGTCATATCCTACATCTTTATCAAACACCATATTCTGGGGCACATTGTGATTCCTTGAGCTTGAAGCACACCAGATGACAACTAGAACAGCAGTAAACCTCTCTCCACAGCTTGTCACTGCTACAGAGAGAATTAACGACAGATCAATATTCCTCGGCTTGAGACCGCATGGTGCTGCGGACAACTCACCCTGGAATGACAGAGGAAACCGACATACAGCAGCAGCATTGCAGGCAGCAGCACCACAGAGAAGACCAGAGCCAGGAGCAGAGCGCTGGCTAAGACGACACACAGGTTCCAGAAGATGAGAGCTGTCCCACAGGCCACGCAGCCGCACCTGCCCCTGCGGCTGCCCCATGCACTGCCCCCACTGTGGGCCATGGGAGGGGGCAGCATCTTCACCCCTTCCCCGATCCAGAACTCCTCCTCTTTCTCCTCCTCACCTGAGCCGCCATCATCCAGGTCCACGTCCATGCCACACATCCTGTGACAGAGACAAAGAGTTGGCAAAATCGTTCTGATTCAGACTGAACGGATGAATGCATGCAAAAGGGATAAAACAGTTGTACAAGGTTGAGGCGCCATTGTGAACATTGTGAAGCTTGCAAAACATCACTGTGCCCATTGAAGTTGCGCATGTTTTGAAAATCTGTATTACATACAAGCAAAATAAAGATTTTCATAATATTTTCACAGCACATCTGCCCATTTCTGAGCTTGTCTTCACTCTCATGTAGAATTACACACAAAAACACCTAAAAATGTAAAGTCCAGGTTACACAGTATGATATTTAATTCATCTATACATATCTAATTGTTGCTTGCATGCTGAATTTTAAAACCTTATCACACATTGACTGCTGCCCCCTCACTGTCCTCCCTCTTGTCCATCTAGGCGGTCAATTCCTCATTACACCATGTAAATGAGGAATCTATAGCTTTGACTGTACACACACACACACAGACACACCTGAGCAGCTTGGCTGATCTCATTGATCATGTCCATTAAATCAATGTAAACGGATCAGGCTGGAGCTTTTTAACCTGTCGATGCTCCACACAGGAGCTGCACACACAAACCAGCGGTGCTCAGCTTCACACTGGACAGGAACACACAGCAGTTTCAGCACAGCTTCTTAAGAACTGAACACATTCTCGCTTTGTTTTTTATTTTTTTTTAAAAAGTCCCGTTATTTACCTTTACTGAAAAGGCTTTGATGTAAGTTTACACTTGCTCTTCGGTCTTTAATCTGTTTAAGCTCATAGAGTCACAAACATCAGCTAATGCACGTGACAGAGGAGCATCTTTAGATGAAGCGTCACCAAACAAAACGCGATAAATGATTACTTTGTTGCCTACCTCCAAGAACAAATCTCGTTAGTCCTTTGAGTCCGTATGTTGAAATCTCTCGGTGACCGACCCTGAGCTCTTTTTTTCCCACTGCAAAATAAAGTGGGTTAAATATTTATTTTTGAAACATCGGCAGTGAAGAGCACCTGTGAGTTGGACCCAGTCCTGCTGTGGTGATGCTGCTGTTTGGAGCCTCTGTGCGTCTGTGGCAGTCAGAGAGCCGCTCCGGGCCGCGCGCACTTAAATGCGCGCTCCCGCGTTCTTACATCAGGTGCATTTCCACTTTAAACATCTAAAAAAAACCCAACCTAAACCAGGTTTCTTTGAAATTTAAACGGTACTGTTTCTATCCTGTTTGAATAAAGCACAAATGAACTCATCTCAGTAGTCCGTCCCCTCACTTCCGTGCAAAACTAATAACGTGTGAAAAGACCAAAAACAGGTGTGGATGACCTACATGCCATCGCTCTTCATTTCTTGGCCACACACAACCCTTGAAAAAGCTTTATGACGTTCAACTGATGGCGTCATCCATAGTCAATCAATTAAAGACACGCAATAAAATGAAAGGAACAGCTTTTGGTTGAAGAAAATGTTAAGAATCAGGGTTATGGATTTTTGTAATAAAAAAAGTTTTATGTGGTTTGTAACAGATAAATTTGTAAATGCCTTTTTGAAAGACATTAGTTGCAAGCTAGGCTATATACTTACACATAGAGAGATATACTGTACAATATAACATATCATATGTCTAATTAGGAAAAGATAGACTATCACTGCTATTTATTTATTTATTTATGCTAAGATTTATTTTTAATAAGCTTTACATGCACTGAATGGCTATAAACATTTCCATAAAGGCTAATTATTGCACCAAGTGGGAAAGTACTTTCACACTGTGCTGGTAATGGACATCTTGTAATCACCTGAACATCTTGTTTGCTGACCTCCAGTGGTCAAGCCTCTCACTTTGCCACATACACAATGTAGACGTATACTTCGGGGTATTCGTAGTACAATGTGACATCACTTTAAGGTGTTTTCAGAGGTGCAACAGACTTGAAACAGTATAATATGTATATGTATTTATATCTATTACTCTTGCTCCTGAACAGCTTATTATACAGACCAATACCGGTAGTATTTTATGATGTTTAAATATAACTAAAGTGGGGACGATCCAGCCATGCAGTTCCTCAAAAGCCCGCTTGTGATTTGCTACTAAGGCGAGTAATTCCCCAAAGACCCCAGTGTTAAAATGGTCAACGCTACTACAAAAATGCACATTTACAGCCATGTATAAACATGTTAGAAATCTTTGAGGAGCGCTCAGTGCAGTGGGACAGAGAGGCTAAGGGGACATGGTTAATGTGCAACAAAGTAAAGACGTCAAGGATTTGGCCCGGGGAGTCTACAACAACCACAGAGAGAGACATCAACATTCACTGTGTTGCCTGGCAATGCAGTTTTGTGTCTGCACTGTGCTGTGTATAAGATCTGTGCATCTGTATTTGCTTTAATATGTGTGTTAACAGCTGCAGCAGCTGTAGAGTTTATTGTTTATTTATATGCTGTCAGCTTTGATGTTGCATCATTTTTTTGGTTAAGTTTCAGAAATGTAATTTCTGCATTATTGCTTGTTGTATGCTCCCAGGTGTCAATAGCTCATTTTATTTATTTTTTTTTTCATTTAATATGTAGAATTGATAATCAGTGATGTTGTCAGTCTGCAAAATCTGTCAGTACAAATGAAATTTAGTGTCAGGGAGGACGTCAGAGCTTGACAGTGTGATATGGTCCTGCCTGCTAGTGTTGTTAGATTGACACTTAATGCACTGTAGCCCTAAGATGTTTTCCAGTAGCATCATATATCACCATACACCCACCAGTAATTTCAAAAAGTAATGCAGTAACTCAGAGTACATTTTATCCGGTGAATTTTTTACTTTTATCGAAGCACATTACAGATGCAGACACACCTCAAGCACACAAGTACTTCTCCTACCTCTGAGTAAAAATGTACTGAAGTAGCCTAACAGTACTTTTACTTAAGTAAAATATTATTAAATTCTTTTCATGCCTGCAAAGCCACCACAATGAGCTTCAGACTGACTCTTTAGGAAACTACAGGTGATGTAACAGAGACTATGTCAACATTTTATACAGTCTTTGCTCATAGCCTAGAGCTGTTCATGTTGTAATTGCCCAATCAATTCAATCATTGACCTTTGCTAGTAAACATAAGTAAAAGCATTTCAGTTTAGTCAGACAGTGTGATAACATCTCACGAAATGAGATTTGGGCGTGCTTAAATTAAGAGAAGCCACATGTACTGTAAAGAAAAATGCACATTTATAACTCTGACACAGATCAAAATGATCAACCAACTGGAAATGTAGCAGAAAAAAAATGTTTTAAAAGGAAATACAAGAGGAGATTTTTTTTATATCAGGTGAAAGAGAATAAGTCTGCCTGGTTGAAAACACGGTAAAAAGCAGTGAATTCAAAGCTTGATGAACAAGTTGACAAGACAACAAGCTGTGATATGTCCATTAAAGTCCCTGGAGTTTCTCTGCAGTCCGTCTTTTAGCAATCTCAGAATATTGTCAGCTGCATGGCAGCAAGATAAGAGAATGATCGATATGTTTTGCAGCACAGACAGACAGTCAGCCTTTCGCTGTTCAAATTTAATTACAGAACATGAGAAAAAGGATGGTCAGTGCTGACGAGAAATGGAAGAAAAGATGCAGAGATAGAGATGAGGGAATGATTGATGAAGAAGAAGAGTGGTGCTGCAGGGAGTCCAAGATGTTATTGCACAATTTGTTTGTTGTCTCGTAAGTTGAGGAGTAAGTTACAGTAAATGTAACCCTATTTAGACTCTACCTACAACATCTGCTGACATCTCCTGGACTGTTTGTGAACTTTTTTCACTAAACTTAACACAGATGCACACCCACATTTTTGGCAGACACTTCAGACAATGTTCCTCCGTAACATCCTCCAGCCCTTCTTTATTAACATGGCTGTATTTGTTTTGTGGGAAGTTTAGTTTACATAAGTATCAGACCATGAACTGAACATCTTCTCGTCCCCATCAAAGCCTTGTGTTACAGCTCTGACTCTGACACTCACTGCCTGGAGCCGCTTGCTGTGTCACTCACCATCCATCACCCTGCAGGCTGCCGTGGTAATTCATCTCAGTCCAACAGCACTTCAGGTCAACGAGCAGATGAACACTATGTACTCTGTTAAAAAGGGATCATCAGTCTGTCTTTTTGTCTGGCAATCGATGTAATAAAGTCATAATTCAACAGCTTTATCTTTGGCAAAATCAAGTTCTTTCACTACCTGTGCTGGAAAGAAACTATTTGATTTGAATAATGTTATTAAAGTTGCAATGAATTCCACTGTGTCAGTATTGTACAATTGAAGTTTTATTAATGAGAAAATTGCAATACTACTGATAAAATACAGGTTGGAATTTTTCCAGAAAATTTCTTGGAAATGTTCTTGGAGACGATTACGTAATTCAGCACTAAATAAAAGGAAAATGAGGATTTCATTAGCAGAAAAATACTGTTTAAGACCCAAGAACATCCAGAAGATGTTGATTTATTATTCGGTTACTATTCATTTTATTTTAAATTGTATGTGTTCACATTTTTCTATTTATGCATGTTCAGCTGACCTGCTGCTCACCGGTTTGAAACCTCTTTATGTAAGTGCTGAACTAAAACCAACTCATTGAAAGTGTTTTGCTTGGACACTGTATCGATATTGTGACAAATTATGCACCTGTTTCCAGAGGACTTGATTGAGGAGACCAGCCAGAAATTACAGAATAATAAAAGATGGTGTTACCAAAATAATTTATTTGTGGGTATTATATCTACTTTATAGCTTAAAACTTAAAACTATTTATCAACCAGTAACTATTACCTTGTTTTGAAACTCAGGTAATAATTTTCTTAAACTCTTCAATCAGCACTGTAGCGTTCTTTCTCCATTCTGGATCAATGTTGTACTTCAGGTGATTGGTTCAAGAGGTGTTGGTTGCCGTGATAGTTTCTCTCCATATCGGCTGTAAGAGATTCCTTCCTAACATCCCTTGAGCATCTGAGCTACGAGACAAAATCAACAGTCTGATTCGCCAAATCAAGCAGATATGTTCCAATGCCAGAATTCTGCCAGCGAGCAGAGAATTTAGTTCTAAAATGGTTTTAAGTTTGTGAAATAGTCACTGAATATAAAAATTTTATTATTTCAGTCTTGAACAACATGCACAAACGTAAAAAATATCTGTGGAAAACTACATCTGTGGCTTTCCACAGCATCTCACTAATCTCTCTGGCACAGTGAGATCAGATTTAGGCCAGCGAAGCAGCCAACAGCAGGGTCTTTTCCCATCATGCAGCTCTTCTGTGCTCCAGTAAGTGGCACCAACATGTATCAAATGTTTGTCCATGACCGGAGGTTTGTCTTCAAAGAAAACAACAGCATGTGCCACGGCCCAGTCACATGGAAGTCACATGATAACAAATTCACTTTTTGGAACAATGAAAAGTAGCTCAACACACCTCAGAACAAAAACACTTTCTCCTGTAACACATATGTGTAACCGAGAGGGACAGAGCCAACTATTACTTCTGCATGAAGTACAACAAAAGACAAAAGAGCAGTTATCACAACATTAGAATTTATTGCATTAAAGCAGATTAAAAGTAATGAGACTACAGCTTAACAACAGACTATAGTCATGTCTGGATGCACACATATGCATGTTTAATCAGCAAACAAAAAGAGTGCATAGGCTGGTGTGTTTGTACATATTTATATACAGTTGAGTGTAATTCTATAGGATGGCTTTGTGAGTGTGTGTGTGTGCCTTTAGAGAGATGTTTTAACACAAAGTGAAGCCATATTTTCAAAGTGCCTTTACAATACTACAGATTGGTACAAAGGATGCAGTGTGGAGGAGTGTAGAGCGGGCGAAGGAGTTGAACAAAGTGACAAAAGGAGTCAAATGACGGACCTACCCTCCGTCTGATGTGTGTGGCAGCGTGTGATGGACCGTGTGTGTGTGTGCATGCTTATGGGGGTGTGTGTCTGAAGAGGGCAGAGGGTGAGACTGAGCGCCGCTGAGGGTGTCAGATAAAGACGGAGCGTCCACGACGTTGTCTGCTGGGTACAACTGCATCACTGCCCCCTCCTGGACACTCTCCTTACTGCAGGACTGGCAGCTACAGTGGAAGATCCTCTCCACCAGCTTATCCACATGAGGATACTCTTCACTTCCCGTGCACTCCAGAGTCACCTGTTTACATGCAGAGTTCACACAGGTAGTATGTTGTTGTTGTTTTTTAATTATATGCAAGTTGTAAGTGATCCTTGTGCCTTTTTTACCTTGTGTGTATGTCTGAAAAATGGATGCTGAATCTTGCTAACGCCAGACAAAAAACCTGAATATAATAATAATAATAATAATAATAATAATAATAATAATAATAATAATAATAATAATAATAATAATAATAATATCAAAATCTTATTCTTTGTGTTTTTTACCAGAAACAGTTGTACTTTCATGCTAACAAACTGATTGTGTCATAATTTTATCGTCCTTATTAAGAAAAATTGAGGAAAATACAAATTGAAAATTAAGCAGAAAGTATGTGAACTTCAGCATTGCACAACTTCTTGTAGCTCTTCAGACCTTATGCATCATCCCCTCACTGTTGTCATTACCCCATGAAACTGATCATTCAACTTTTTTAACCAGATCTAATATGAGTGCCAAACCAGCATGGGGCAGTGTCCTCTTTTGTGAGAGCTGACTTTGTTTTATCTCAAACTAAATTTTGTTTTAAGTCCTGCAACAACAACCACAACTGCAGGAATAAAACATCTAGCTGCAAATAATTAAAAGTAAGGTGAGATGGTAAATGCACTCTCTTTGACTTTTCTCGCGCAACAAAAATAGTAAGAAAATGAACGAATCTATCAAGGAACAGCAGTGCACTCCAAAGGACGCAATATTTTGCAGTGAAACATGATGCGACCTCACCTGTATCCCACTGCCGAGCCTATCTGGCAGCTCTCCAAACTACATACACTTCTCTACAAAGTCTTTGTTGTTGCAAGAACAGATACCTTAAAAGGGACAGTGAACTTCAGAGAAATATAACTGCAGTTCTTTGTGAAACAGTAATTGTGACAGAAATCTATTCAAACTCTCCATTTATGTTTTTTTTTCCTTCTACTCTTTTTTCGCCAGTGAACTGTTTGTCATCTTTCCTGCTGGCAACTTAGTGTTGGCAACATTAGTGTGTGAGTTTGACAAGGAAGTGTTGGTGTGTATTTGCTGTGCAAGTTAAAGTGCAATAACTCTTACCACTTCCCACTGTGTCTGGGCAGGCATGCAGGAGTCACAGTGCACCAGAGACTCGGTTGACTGTGGGAACGTGTTGGGGACGCTGTAACTGAAGCACTGGCCCAGACAAGCTCTGCAGGAAGGACGGAGGGCATTATTTTCAATGTGCCCAGAGAGACAACGTGCTTCATTCAACTGCACGATTGTGGCCAGTCCAACAATAACACAATAAAGATTTGTTATTACTAAATGTAAATCATGATTAACATGATGGGAATGTGTCCTTTCCAAATAACATTAAATATCCGAAACAGTCGACCAACTGAGTCGATGAGTTCCTAAGTTT
>JAQLOL010000012.1:16526309-16537209 GCA_029783665.1 Naso thynnoides
ATCCTGTATGCAGCATAGAGACTGTTTGTAAGGACCACAGTATTTATTTGCATGTTCTGTTCATTGACTACAGATCAGCCCCTGAAACAGTCCCTTTTTTTCTTACTGTCAACAAATACCATAAAGAACAAAACAAACAATGAAGCGAAGTATTTTCCGTGTCGCTCCAAGCTTAAGCAAGAGCTTTTTTCCTCCTTTGTCCAAAAACTATTGGTACCACATTACTGAATCACACTGTTGCAATGGGTAACATGTCCCCCCGTGAACACGGGCACCTTAGTTTCAGGCCCACACGCACTGCTCTGCGTCTGTAACACTTAATAAAGCAACAAATCAGCAGCGAAATAAAGTCTGCAATAAAGGCACATCAGCATTTGCTCCAGTTTGAATACTGTTTGCAGAGCTGATTTAGTGTTGTTGTTCTAGTTTAGTCTTTCTTTCAAATAGGAGTACACATACATGACCCTGTTATTTATTTCTTTACATTTGTTTCTCCAGTAAGGCTGTCGCAGTATCAGATTTCCCCAAACGATGATCATGGCCTCAGGATTTTACAATGACCATATTATCGCGATAAATAGAAATTTAGGAGAAAAAAAATAGCGCACCGTAGTCTTCAGTAGGGCTGACTGCGACAGAAAAGTGAGAAAGTATTTAGAGACAGACTTATACATTGTTTAAGTAGGTCTTTGAAAGGGATTTGTTGATACTGATAAACATGAACTTCACCGGTGTCATCCTTTCACTTCACTGCCCAGAGTTTTCCAATAAATCTCTTTTTTTAAAATGCAGTTTTCCATGCCAACTGTTTTATTTCAGGACAATGTGTAAACCAACATGCAGAGTTGAAACTTGCTTGTCACACTATGGTGGAACTAATTTTGTATTTCTTTATGTATTTTTTAAAAAAATGTAGCTCAAATAGAAGTAAAATGAACGGATTAGAATTAAGTCTCGGCAAGCTGATTTTCATGACCTAAACTTAATGGAAACCAATAACTTCTTTTATGGTGGAAAAATAAGAAAATCAAAAACACTATTTTCTGTTTAAAATCGTGGTTGGCAATAACTGTGACGTAAAAATAACCACTGGGCCCTTAAATTGAAGTAATGTGATATTTATAATACACCAGCTCCGGTGTGTGCTACTAACTGCACGAGGCATAACAAGATTCAACTTAATGACATCTCGACAGTTCAGGGTTATTCCCTTCTTTCTGCTGCACTGACAGACTGCAAGACAGAAGGAGAGAGAGAGAGACGGACAGAGAGGGCCTTCATCCTGACCTGTTTTGAATAGAGCGAGGCTGACATCCCGTGTGCCCGACTATCTGTGTGATGTTCTTGGCTTCGCACCAGGCACTCTTGTCAGGGAACAGCGCCAGGCGGTTGATGTGTGCAGGCGGTGCCGCTGAATACAGTGCAAACAGTGCGCAGCAAATCTGAATCCTCTGCCACATGACTGCACCTAAAGGGGCAGAAAAACCACAGTGTCTTACTGCATCGTTAACCTTGTTCCAGACAAAAACACACACTTAAAAAAGCAGTCACAAAATACCTTGATGTTTTTTGGACGTCTACCAGTCAGATATTTTCTGATTTTACAGTTAACAAGAAATCTGAACTTTGCATATCCTTGCAGATGTGGACTGACAACTTCCTGGTGGTTAGCAGCTTGAAACCCAGAGGTCCCAGTGTTTCCAGTTTTGTCCAATTTGCTCTCTTACTTAATTAAAAGAGACAACTTCTTAATTATCTGAAAGACCAGCTGCACTGGGAACATTATAAAGAGTTCATCTGGTCCCAAAGGAGACAATACAATGGGGGCGGGAGGGAAATATCTGCTCCACACCACCTGACTCTAACACCAGGTCTGTCCTCTGCTCTGTTTTACTTTCTTCTTTAAAAATGCCTCAACCAGTCACGTCATTTACAACCTACAAAATCGCTTTCTCCTGCTGCTTATAAAAAAGGGTCCTGCGGTCACCCACGTCGACTCCTGTTTTCAGCACATAATAAACAGAGCTCCCTGAGCTTTGGTGAACATATATAAAAGTTCTGCTGGGATGTGCTGTTGTAAGTGAGAAAAATATAATTTAATAAAAACATATCTTTTGGAATTCTTCTAAGAATTCTGGATAGTTTTGTTAAAAGTCTACAGCATACTCTACAAACTGAGCACCACGTGAATGTTGTTAAAGTCGTAACGTCACAGTAACGAATTTTAGTTACTTTTAGTGTTAACTACAGTTACATTGTAGCTACATTATGACTAAAAACACGTTATGTGTGCCAAGCATTTTAAACATTAAAATGATTCATGTAAATTTCAATAGCGTTTGATTTCATCTCTTGTAACGTGGCCGGTTTCCAGTACTGTAACGTATAACGACGGTTAAGACGTTGACGTTAGTTCCCTTAAGTTGTGTTTGATAGTTTTTCGAAACCTTTTCTGACCGTCTCTTCTTCATCTTTTTCACAATGTCCACTTCAGTTTGGCCGTTTCCCCGAGTTATCACGGGCGGGCTGATGCTTTTTCATCGAGTTACCTCGAAAGAAGCCGGTTCAACGGTCATTTTAACAAGTGTAGCAAGCTAACCAATAACGTTCCCCCGTTAGCAGAGAAGTAACGTTACCGCGACAAGCTGGAAAGGAGCTCCTGGCGGGTGATAACATGCATTTATGAGTGCTGATACCGTTATTTCCCAAACGAGTAACGAGTAATTAAGTACTTTCTGAGTAAGAAGTCACAACAGCGGTCGTAGTTGACACACTTACCACTGCTCACCGACGTCGGGGAACAGCCAGTTAAGCGCTGCGCAACGTCCCGCTGAGCTGAGCCCCCTCACCGCAACCTGGACACGGGCTCCTAAAACCAGAGGATGCGGCTGGCTGTGGGATATCACAGTGCGCTGATAATTACAGAAACATATGAGCACCGTCCGAGGCGAGGATAAATCCGATCTCAGTTTGTCATAAAACAGTTACATCATCTGGAAAGAAAAGGAGCCGTCCGTCCGGCGGGGAAGGATGGGGAGATGGGGTCGGTTATCAGCGCTGTCTCATCTCAGAGTCCATCAGCCCAGCCCGTCCCTCCCCTTTGTTCCCTTCCCGGCCAGTGTTAAATTCCCTTGTAACTCCACTGAAAAACACTTTCCAACTTGTTGCCTTTTGTTGTAAACTGTGTAGCAGGGGTTAGGCGCGGCCGAGCCTTCAGATGGGGGTCCTGCTGTGCCGTTTCTGGACGAAAGAAAACGGGGAGGGAGGAAAACTGCTGAGAAGGTTTCAAATGTTTCCACAAGCGAGGCGAGACAGCAGATCAGATTTACAGGACGAAAATACAAGTACGACAAGATTACACAAATAGGGCATATTTACAGTCATGCGTTAACTTTGCATGTACATCTGGCATTACTTTACTGACATGTGTGTATATAGATTTCAAGACTGAAACACTATCATCAGTATAATAACGCATTATAACTGGAGCGACGTGGATCAGTGCTCTCATGCCCTGACTTTAACATTTTCCTCGACACCAAAATCAGTTACAATTGTAGGAAGTACAGCATTTACCTATTATCTTTTGACAACTTGGTCTAATCAAGGGCCCTCATTAGGTTTGCAGTGTGACCACTGACACTCAGGACTCTTTAAAAGGCTTCATGTTCCCTAGTTTTGCTGAACTGTGAGTGGGCTCCTTGAAAATCTCATTTTAACTGGAATATGGGGCCTTTCATTTTTGGGAAATGATACCAAAGTTAGCTACTGGTAAATGTCAGTGTCTTTTCTGGCTCAACACTACTGACATTAGAATTCAGTGTGGAAAGAAGTGTTCAGATCCTGAGGGAAGATAGCCAATACACGCACAATAATTATACTCCCATAAGTTCTGTAAAAGTTTCCCAAACTGAAAAAAGTCCAAAAGTACAGGAAGAAAAAAAAAGGATTTCAAGCAATAATAAGAGTAGACCCGTGTGTAGATATATTCATTCAAGTGCTGCCCTTAGGTACAAATTTAAGATAGGTACTTTACTTCAGTAATTTCATTTCATATTACTTTTACTCAGACCACTATTAAAGAGACATATTGTATATATAGATAGACAGATATTGGCAATTTATTTCACAGTTCTTCTTTGCAAAATCAAAACATTAATACCGTAATAATAATCCCTTTAACATCATATGACAGTTAAATAAGCACGGTACATTTTTTAGTAATGAATCCTTTTATTTTCATCTATACATTTTGCCAACAACACTTTAACATAACATTTGTCACTGCTGTACCTTCACATGTGCTGTTGCTAATGTTAATTAAACACATGATCTAAATCATTGCTCCAGCACTTTTTGACTGATGGCTACTTTAAATTAAGCAATGCAGATTTTCATATGTTAAGTCCTTTCTGCAAAAAAGTAATATAACTACAGTTGTAAAGGTGCTGTGTGACTCAAATTTGTCCTCACGTAGAGCACTTCGCTGATTCTACTTATTTACATTCCAAACTCATTGGCTTTTTAAGGCAACATCAGCAGCAGCTCCGAGCTGCAGTCGAACAGCAGAACACATGGCATGTCTGGTCTTATATTTCATGCATACCAATCCTCACTGAATAATTCTGAACCATTAGATGAACAAAGGTGATTAAGTAGCATTATTAGTCTGGTACTCAGGATTCACAGCAGAAAAGTTTTCAGACAGGCACAGACAGGTAAGGCCTTTGGATTCTGGCTGCCCTGCAACACATCAGCTGTGTCAGTGGTCCCCCTCACCTTCCCGCATATACACCCACCCCATTCCTGCACTTCATCCCACCAGTGCAGCCTGGCTTACAGGTGTTCAGCTTGGCTTGTGTCCATAAGCACCCCAGTCTGCTTCACGCTTCACTTGCAAACAAATATTTTAATGGAGAGGGGACGAGTGACATGGCTTAATTTCTGACATGAGAAAACTGTTACCGTGATGTAAAGGCTAAATGTGAGTGTGAGTGTGCATGCGTGCATGTGTGTGCAATAGCAAGAGTGTGCATGCTCCAGTGTTTTCTTTGATGTGAAAGTGTAAGCCATGTGTTATGTTCAGACTGCAAAGTGCAGAACTCACCTGTTTGTAATAAGACCAAGCTCCAGTCCAAAAATGGCATTCCTCAGCATTCCACAGATTCTGCTTCACCAGGGGGCTGGATAAATGTGTGTGTGTGTGTGTGTGTGTGTGTGTGTGCGCACGCACTCGCTCACACAAACAATCTCCCTCCTCCCCTAGCAGGCACATGCAACCACACACAAGTGATCAATCACACTCAAAACAATCTTGCCAAACCGACACACGGCCAATAAATACACAAGGCGTGAGAGATTCCTCCTGATATGGAGACGTGTGCTTTTGCAACTCCCTGTAATGAAAACAGTCACGGTCACGGCAAACACACCAGCTCACGCAACTTAAAACCGGACTGCAAAGCATGAAGTGCTGTGCGAATGCTTGGCCCAGCATTAGTGAAGCTCAAGATCAGACTGATTTACTTCCCTGTCTACAAAAAGGAATCGACCCATTCATGGTATTTGGAGAAACCCATCTATAAATAGGGAAGCTGGTTGTTAATACCACAAAGTTCAAGTCACACAAATGCTTGCAAACCTAACTTTCTTTAGAAATCTCTTTCAGCACTAACGTTAGGCTTCCACCAACTGCATTTTACTTTTTCCATCATTCTGTGCAACTTTTCTTCCTCCCACTCTCTAACAGGGCTGCAGATGCTGAACCTGGCCCTCATTCCAAAACAGCAGGAGTTCGAGTCTCCCAGCTCATTAACACACAAAATTACCTCCCACCCCAAAACCACATTTCATTCTCCTTAAGCATGCACACAGAAAAACGGAGAGAAGGAAAGTTTTCCATAATTACTTTATTAAATATACACTCACTGCCCTTTGATAAACACAAAGTGGGCATTGTTGGACTGTAGTGCCAGGACAGAAATGAGCAGCAAAATAACAACAACACTAAGATGGATGTGAACCTTCATGGCAAGTCTTCCTCATTTTTAGTCCTTCTCTACTGGTCCTGTAAATGAACAGACATGAAAATTACAATGCATGATGTGTTTCCAACACCCCTGGAAAACAATTAATTCTACCCTCAGTGCTCGCCTTAACCATGCGGCCGTGAATCAGGTATGGTGACCTCAAGTCATGCTGGCAGTTGGCGTATCCCATGCCCAGTCCCAAGCCTGAACCAAGTGAGACAGGCCATGTGCGACCTAGAACAGAAAAATATTTGGAAAAGCATGCGCTAGCCAAAATATTCTACATTTAGCCGACTTAACGAAAGAGCACTTACGTTTAAAGAGAAGGACGGAGAACACAATGCCAACACCGAGGCCAGTTACTGCGAGGAAGAAGATAAAACGGAAGTATGAGCGATGCGATTAAACTACACATTCAAATAATTTGACTGAAGTGCTGAGGTGATCAAGTCTGCTCCAGTGTAAAAACAGCCTGGCACAGATGTAAATCTTTTGTAATGAGGTCAGCAGGTTGTCTCAATCGTGTTTGATGCAAGATGGGAAAGAGCACAAATATGCAAGACACTGCTTATTGGGAGAAGAGAGGGAGAGAAAGGGCATCAAAAACTTCCAAGAAAGAAGGAAGACAAAAAGGGGTGCAAGGGAGGGGGAAGAAATGAGTTAAAGAAGCAACGACGGTGTCCAGGAGGCAGAGGGCAGTAGAGGTGATGGGTCAAAGAGTACACACACACACACATGTAAGCGATGTCTTGGCCCAGTATGGTCAAGCAGACGGTTAGCCAAGTTGGCTAAGTTGTTAGAAATACTCAGACCAGAGTAGGATCTTGAGGAGGAATGTGTTTGCGTGGTTAACTTCACCTCGCTGCAGGCCACACCACACCCAACAGCAGGCCAGCCAGCACAGAAAACACATAAAAACAGCCATTTGGGCCCCTCTGACTCTTAATTGGATTCAGGGAGCTATGCAGCATGACCGATGTGCCTGAACCAGAGCCCTCAGACTGTTCTCTATTACACAACTTACAAATGTCAAACAAGACCACAAAAGATCCCGAGCACCCTCATTATCAGTTCAGATCAACAACAAATCACCCATTTCAAACAAAAACTTCCACATGACTTAAAGTTAAATGTAAGGTTGTCAGTCTTTTGCAGCCTCAGTTTTTCTTTGCTCTTCAGCCACAGCATTTCTAAAGCCTCTGATTTTCCACTGACAGTAATATAATAAAAGCACTGGCCAAATATGAGGGCAGATCAACATCTCATTTTGGCATCCCCTCTCTTTGTCGGGACATCTCCAAGTGGTATTATAACAAAAACATTTGTGCTGGAGTAGAATGAAATATACATCCCGCCGACCAGAAAATATGCCGATGGTTTTTGTCAGAAAATAAAGTCAAGGGCCGGTAATTATATTGCTATTCAACTGTTCATTACTTAAAGCTGCAGTTGGTAATTTTGGGGTAAACATCAATAACACATGTTCTATTTGGAAAAAATGTCATAATACCTTTAGACAGCTATTAGTAAGTGGCGTGGTCTAAGAACATGGCGAGATCTCTGAGTTATCGCATGTCTTTGCATTCAGGATTGATAAGAAATCCTATCGGTCCCGTTCTATTTGCCCAGTTAGTGATGCTCTCAATTCTCTGTCCTAATCCGCCTGACTACGCTGCGCTCCTTAGTGGCAGGTGACATTGGTACGAGCTGATTAGCTGTTTTTTGCCTTCATGCTTTGATTGACTCTGACGACAACAGAGTGTCTGCAAGTGACATCATCAGTTGGCTGCAACTTTGATTTTTACAGAGTGATTCACTGTAGAACTCATATTACTACTGTGTGTTGGAGGGGACACTGTTTCCAATTTGCACAGCTAGAATCAAAGAAATTATATTACCCAACATGACTAGTTGTTTGTCATTACTATGAAGTCGTATAAATAATGTCCTTTTAACTAAGCAGCTGAACTTAGACTTTTAAGATTTTAGCAATGCTGGCAGCATGGATCTGTGTAAAAATGTCAGCTGAAGCACTGACTGTTTTTCGAGTGCCACCATGAGGTTAACATTTGTGGTCTTCAAAGAATGTCTCAAAAACTACGTCTTGCAATAAAGTTTGGTACATGTGTTGGTGTTCTGTCTCAAAGGGAAGTGTAATAATGCGCCTGCTCTGAACTTTCATCTTGTGGCATCTCCAGGTCAAAATCTACATTTGTGCAACACTGTGGTTTTTGACCAGTTACTTACAAAATGAATGACACTCCAGTTGACCTCAGCTTTACTTTCAGCTTAACCTTACTTTGTGTTTTGTGTGAAACAGCAATTGTTCGAATACTAAAATGCTGAACTAAGACTGTGAACACGGCAAATGCATGCTAGCATTCCCAGTGTGAGAATATCAGCATGCTAAAGGACAATGCAAGAGAATAATAAGTTTGAGCAAGCTGTTGTCCGACCACATTGCAAGAACCAAATGTTCATATTCAAAGGCGAAAAGCAGTTTAGATGGAGTATTCTAGCTTTTTAATATAGCATTTAGCTCAAAGCACCACTGTGCCTTAGTGCTATGTTACAGTTACAAGCATGGCTGTAGACTCAGTCTTGTTAAGGTACAAAGACGCAGAGGCACATAGATCTTTCTTGTAAGAAGAATAAGAGAAGGCCTGTATTTTCACAGAACAAACATATTGTAAGTTCTGAGCATTTTACAAGTAGAAATTTTTTGTTTTTTTAGTTGAATCAATAAGGATATTGATATAAATGAAAGAGACTGCAGTAAAGATTAATATTGTCCTGTCTCACTCTAATATTAGGCTACTAGTTTCACAAATTAAATATCACCCAATAAACACTGCAGTTTCCTGTTATGAAGAGGATATTGCAGATTGTCTCCCTCCCATCAATACACATGCAACTGGTTTGTCTTTCCCTTTACAAAGCGAAGTCAGATCTGACCTCTCCCATGGTCTTTTCACTTTCGTCAGTGGCCAGTGTTCGGCTGTGGTACACAGAAGCATTCCATTGTTGAGCAGCGCATATCCTTTTAACATATCCAAAGGTTTTACTACACAGTTTCAACCAGTTTATACAAAATGTTGTGCAGAGGCACCAGAGACACCAACCTTTATGTGGCAGTCTTGTCTATGGTAGTTGTCTACATTAAAAAACAGTATTCTTCTGAATGATCAGAACATATGCTGCACAGTTTCTCGGGCTACCAGAGCTACCTTGGCACAACTGGCAGTTTGCTACACACAGTAAGCTCAAAGAAATGAAAGAATGCAGATGTTTTTACTCACAGCAAAAACATATTTTTTATTGCGCCAAAGTTGACGTCATTAAGTGTCTTTTGGAACAGATTGTTTTTTCAGCCTAAGTATTTGAGTGCTGGGCCAACACTGTTTCAAATACCTCAGATAAACTCATGCATGAAGACGCCATGGTGATCTGGTCAACACTGTACGGCTGTATTCAGACCAAATAAGACGATTATCGCCAGTTTGCCGTTTGAGAGTGTTGGCCCATTTACATTTGCAAATTAACATCTTTGTACTTCCTCAAGGCAAAGTTTTTCTGTTCTGCTCAGTGTGACTGGCTGAGGCAGTGTTGTTTCTCCAGCTCTAACTGCTTGATCGAGGGCCAAAGACAATGGAGGACAACACAACATCTATTATTATTATTATTATTATGTACTTTACAAAAAAGAAAAAAACTAACTATCTATCCATGACTATCTTGCAACTAAGTCTGTTGGGAACTATTCAGTACTGTTTGTAAATAGTAAACTGGAATTCAAGTAAATGTCGTATCTCAGCTGTTGACAAAAAAGAGACTTGTAGTAATACTGGCCAGTCTGTTCTCTTTTTTCACAACTTTTCCTGCTAATAATGGACCATATTTAGCAAAATATCTCAAATATAACTTGTGTGTTGTTTGCAAGGTTTGTAGAGTGTTTGTCAGCTCCTCACCATGCTGATTTATTATCTTCCCTTTAAGCAAATAATTTTGACTAAAATTTTATATACAGAGGTGGGACAAAGGCATTATTTTGCAAGTCTCAAGCAAGTCTGAAGTCTTTGCTCTCAAGTCCCGAGTCAAGCCCAAAGTCCTAAACTTTGATTTTCGAGTCTTAAGCAAGTCATTTGCACTCTTACAATCTATTAAATTTACACAAATGGTGAATGCTTTTTAAAAATTATTTACTTCTTAAAATAAGTGTAAGACAAGAAGGCAACGTAACCCACTTCTCCATGGTTTATTCTCTAACTAGATTGGATGATGTCAGATGTTTCAAAGTAGATTCTTGGAGAAAAAGTGTTGATATGCTGGGAATGAATAGCGTTAACATTAGTTGATTCTGGAAATGAAGGGAAATATAATAATTAGGGCACACTTTCTAAATAACATACATTCAAATCTCAAGGATTTTTAAGTCAAAAGGCTCAAGTCCAAGTGAAGTCACAAGTCACTGCTGTTTAAGTCCAAATCAAGTTGTAAGTCTTTTACAATTTGTCGAGTCTGAAGTGATCAAATTTGTGACTTGAGTCTGACTTAAGTCCAAGTCATGTGACTCGAGTCCACATCTCCGTATATGGTCAGTTTATTTCTGGTTCAAAGCCCATGAAAGTACTCCAGATTTTATTGCTTGACTTCTTGTTTCTTCTATGTTAGTGCTTGAACTGCTGGTGCAACAGGTGCAAAGACGAATGGTTGTTACTGAAAATGGTTCAAACACTTTAACATCATATTAATCCGAACAAAAATGGAAGTGTTTTTACAAATAGGGACACTGACAACCAGCAGACTATCACAGCACTGACTTAAAGCTTTTTTTTTTTTTTTTTTTTTAAATAAAAAACCACATAGCTGAT
>JAQLOL010000012.1:16573103-16588192 GCA_029783665.1 Naso thynnoides
ATTGGTGTCAGGGTAAAGAAATGAAAAATCTGTCCCTCCGTTTGCAATGCATAGGCCCCCATCCCACCCCACCCCCTCCCACCCAGCCATCAGACTCCATTCAAGCAGTTGAGTGTGTTTCACCTTTCAGTCCTGGTTAATTCAAGCAGGCCGTTCCACAGCCTCATTTTACTGTGTCCCTTTTGATCACTGGGACTTCAAATTCTGGCTTTAAATTAAATTGACACCAAGCAGAGCACACTTAGTTTAATGAAGGAGACATCCGATAAGCTTAATCTAACTGATATAAGACTTTATTAAACAGTCACAGAGCCACAGAGCTCCCACATCTTGATAAACTGGTGCTGCCTCTGTCTTTAACCCACATCGGCCCTCATTAGTGTCTGTCTGGGACTGATTTTGTTTGTTCTTTCTTCTTGGCTGGGGTGTTAATTGAACTTTAGCTTGCTGACTGGTATGAATGTAAGAATTAAGCCTGTTGCCCTGCGAGGTGCTTTCTGATCCTGTATGTCCACCTGAGGTCCATTCTCATAAAATCATAAAGATCCCCAAAGAAACAAAAATACCCGTACAGCCTCTTTAGCTCGAGTTTGGCATGTAAGCCAATTTTGTATCACATTTTGGTATTCTTACCAGTGAGCCTCCACAGAAATGGTCTGCATTTCACAAAAAAAATGCATCTTTTTTTTTTGTTTACAGTGACAATGTGCATCCAAACATTCACAGCTCAGGTTGTCTTCTGTAGCTTTGTTTGTGCCTCGCCTAAATTTCATCCGGATCTGATCTGCAGTTTAGCGGACCCCATGGTGATGGTCCCAGCACCTGTGAGGTTTAGTCTCAAACCGTAAACATGTCAAGTTGACAACACATCTGACCTCTGATTATGGAGGGCAAAAGCTTCAGAGAGAACAAGTGAAATGCAATAAATTAGTCAGGGTCACACAAACACACACATGCACATACACAGCGGCAAGGGCCCCAGTAATTAATGTGTGATTCAAGGCCGTTCCAAGGGCAGAGTGTTTAATACTAATTAAATCAAACTGTGTCCTGTTGTTGGCCCCAAGGGGGAATGTACTGTGAGGTCGTGGCTCTGTAGTTTGTTTGGATGGTGTGTGTTATGGATGTGTTGTTTCTCTGTGACCTTGCATGGACTCTGTGGTCTGCTGTTCATCAGCAATACGTAAACCTGACGTTTTGACAGTAGCTTCCCACTGTATTAGCATGTTAACAGTGTTTTCTAACTGCAACTGTAGACATCTGAGATAGTGTTCTTCCCGTTTCAGAGCCAAGGCTCACATTTATCAAACTACTGGAAAAGTGACATTTACGTGTTTGTATATAATAAATATATTAGATACTATGAAAGCTTTGAAAGCCTGATACTGTTACATACAATTTAATTATTTAAAGTACACCAAAGTAACTGTCCGTGATACATTTTTGCAAAATTCTCATGAATTTCAAACGACTTTTTCAGTTAAAAAGACTTTTTTTGTGATCTGTACGAAGGTGTTGGGCAATTAATTGTCAAAGGAGATGATATTCTTGGGAAGTGTAAGTGTAACTTGAAAATTACGTGTGCCATGTTTGTTTTTTCAGATTTAAGTCTTTTTTACTCAGTTTGCAGCAGTCAGTCTCTGTGTGGGTTTTAAAGTATATTAATTTATTGATCACATCTTGCACTTTGCTGTAAGAAGCAGTGCACCATTTGATCAATATGTCTTCTTCTTCACATCCGGCAAAGTATTTTTTACCCTGTTATGTTTCTGTAGAGCATTTCAGGTGAACTTCTCAAAAGTTTGATAAATACAATCCCCAATAACACTACTCTGTCCTCAAACAACCAAACAGAAAGTAACACTCTACGTGTGCATTTCCGAGTCGTAAACTCATTAAAGTCTTGTGAGTTTGCGGAGTGTCTCGCTGGATCAAGCTGCAAAGGCTGTGAACTGCATAGACATCCACAGGCTTTATCCTTCCAAAGTGATTTTTAATTTATGATCCCCCTATTGATCTTGGAAACGGGACCCCAGCTTTGCGCTCTTTGATGTAGTGAGTACTCGGTGCGTGCTGAACATACTGTAGTGTACTGATGCTGAGCAACTAAGACAGCCTCTGCTCAGCCTCATTACCTTCTTAGCCGGAGGTTCCCATCCACATGACACACTTCTGCAGAGAAACACACAGCCGCCTCTGAGGGAGCATCGGCCCCTCAGATTCACAGAATTAACATGCGTTTGTTTGATTGCGATGTCTTTAGCGTGGTACCATTAGACGTGATGAATGGCTGCTTGGGAGAGCTGCTTCTGTGCGATTATTTATCGGATCTCCTCTGTCATGATGATAAATGGTATTTTTATAGAGTCTCTTAAGTGTTTTTCCTCCTCACAAAAACTGGGAGATGTTTTCATTGGTTCTGTGTTTAACCTGCACATGAGAAGGCGGAGCAGCAAAGGGTGAAGTCTTTGTTCTACTGAGGTACATCTGAGCAAGACACAGAGTCAGTAACAGTCACACTGTGAATGTAATGTTAATATCTTGTCTGCCTTTTAACCCCCCGAAGAAGGCCATGTTGAAGAAGTTATAAGTTGACTATGATGACACTTATGCAGTTTTGCTCAACACCAAATTAGATTTTCCGTTTGCCACCTAAAACTGCTCCTGATTGGTCAACAGACCTGCAAGGTCAGCCTTGTTTTCTTTCTTTCTTTTTTTAACAGCTTTGCCTTTTGTGTCGTCCATTTAAAACAAATTGCGCTTTTCCACTAGGTGTTTTTCAAATGTGTTCTCAGAGCTAATACATTTTAATCACAGACCCCAACGTGATGTTAATGAAAGTATTCAATTTTACACTCGACAGTGTTGTCTGCAGGTTTAGTCAGTTGACTATATAACAAGTCTGCAGCCACGCTGGCAGCTCTGTTAAGCTGTGTTTGGATTCAGCAGAGCTTTTAAGTGAATTTCTTTAAAGCTCACAACTGCAGTGCTAACATATTTAGCAAGTACAATTTTTACTATATTCACCAGTTGATCATTTAAAGCATTTACTAACTAGCATCTGTTTACTGTTAACTTAATATATTGTGTTTCTCTCTGCCTCTGTAGGCTGAAACACTTACCATGACGGCTGCATTTAAAGGTGCAGTGTGCAGATTAAAGGGAATCTATTGGTAGAATGTGACAGAAATTATAAATTATTTTCAGAGGTATTTTTATACCAGCTTATTTACCTGAAAATAGGAATTGTTGTGTTTTCATTATCATAAAATGAGCCTGCTATATCAGCAACAAGAGCAGGTCCTCTCTTACAGAGACCTCCATGTTGCACCACCATGTTTCTACAGTATAGCCCAGAATGGACACACCAAACACTGGCTTTAAAGAAGGTGTTTTGTGCTTTTAACGAATTGCATAACCACTGTAGGTTCTCCTGCGAATTTGTAAGGGACCATTGCTTGTTTACGTCACAACCCTGGGTGTCATGGAAGTCGGATATACTTTTTTTCAACCGATTTCTCAGTTGTTCTTTCTTAATACTGTGCTTCTCTGTGAGGCTGCCTGCAGAAGTCAGCCTTGACGCTATATTAAATCCTCTGTAGATTGTATCTGAAGGAGGCACAGGTTAATCCTTCAGTCCTCTGAAGGTGACACCTTCACACGCTGTGTCCTTCGATAGCTTATGTGTCCACATGGCCATGGCTTCAGATCAGACTTCCAGCATTTTCAGCTTGTTGTCCACTCTGTTTCTCGCCATAATGTCTTTAATTTTCTCCTCTAAAAAGCAAATAAAAAATCCAGACATAATAACCCTTAAACAGAGGGAATAAAGCATAAATAACTGATGGATTCACCAGCACAGCCAGGTCAGGGCTTCTGTTGTGCTGCTGTGGGTGATGTCTCTGTCGCCCTCAGTAATTTGGTCACAGACCACTACTGATCTTTATTAACCATGACTTTGTTGACATTTTCTGGGATTCAGCTGGGCGATTTGATGGCAACTTTGTGGTCTAATTAGGCCAGTCTCACCGATTTGTTCTTTCTGTCTTTGTCTCTGCAGTCTCTCTTTCAGCAGTCAATAATCTCACCAGCTAAGATCCCCAGTGAACTCAAAACAGAGATCCATCTATCTTTGTGTGACTTTGTCTTATATATTTCATTATGGCAAACACTCCATTCTGACAAACCACTCTCTGTGTTCATGTCAAACTATGTAAGTGGAGTATTTATTGTTCATAAATCTCTTGACAGTTTAAGCTGGGTGTCATTAATATTTCAGAGATAAGAAGTCGCACACCTCCCCTCACAAAACTCTTGGCTGATATTTTATGTTCTCAGTGTGGAGACCTCAACTTCCATCAAACATGGTCCTTGTGTCTCTGAGAGACTCCTCTCCTCTGTAAATCTTAATGAGTCAACTTGTATGCACGAAACAGTTTATTATCAGAGATGTCTTGTCGGATTTCTCTGCTCTGTTTGGCTAGTTGAAAAGCAGTCTAAATGTTTAGTTTACATGCTTAATGATACCTTGAACAGAGTGCTTCTCTGTCTGCCCAAAGCCTTGAAAACATCAAAACATGTAAAAACTAATGTCAAAACTAATCAGAATTATTAAGTTATGATGTCTTTACATGACAACAGTGATCCTATCTTACAGACTTTGCTTTTTTACCTCTGAACGTCATGTAGCTGTCTTCCTCACCTTCAGTGGTTCTGAGATAACCACTGCTTTAAAGTGCTGTCTGCTCCGCTAGCATTGACGTATGGATCACCGCCACCCACCCACACACACACACACACACAAACACACACAGACGCACACAGGCACAAACACAAACACAATGCTGTACACAGCCTTGGCAGTCCTGAAGCCACAGTGTGTGTTTAATCTTTTCCCTGGCGCCACTTCCTAACTGAGAGCATTCCTGGCACCCAGAGGCCCAGAGGGGGACGAACTCCAGGCTGAAAGCAGTGTCACACTTCAGAGCTGGCACCTCGTCTTGTAACCAACTAAACATCCCTCTTTTCCTCCTTCTTGGCTCAAACCGCCCCGCTTACTCTCCCTTCCTTCGCGGAGGATCCTTCCATGGAGAATGACCTCTTTGAGGGATGGTCTGGTTCCTTTCAGGGGAGATTCTCCTCGCACTCAGTTTCCCAGCGCTGCGTCTACGTGTGGAGCTCTGCCTGAGCTCCCATCCAAGAATGCGAATTGGCAGAGGACATAATTAAGGCGATGTCTGTCCATATATGTGGCCTAACCTTTAAAAGCCTCTGTTCACTGAGAGCTGTGTTTTTTGGCTACTGTTGCTGCAGAGTATCAGTTATAATATGACTTGAATGGATGCAAAGAGAACAGTTGTTCTGTGTTTGTCCGAGGCAGAAAGTAGATTGTTTGTTTACCAGGTTTCTGTCTGGTTAGAGAGAAGTTCAGTGTCAACAGTGGTATTTAAGCAAATATGTTATTCTCACAACACTGTGACAGTGAAATAGTGCCACTGTTTAACTGTAGGGCTACAGCACTTAATGTTGTTTCCCATGAGGCTTTGCAGTTGAAATGCTCCTCTGTCTGAAACCTGGAAACATAATAAACAAAACTGTCAGACTCTCTCTGATAGATTGTAACAGCCTGCAGATCTCACCTTGATTTCAATAAGCCCTTTGTGTGTGTGTGTGTGTGTGTGTGTGTGTGTGTGTGTGTGTGTGTTTTTTTCTTAAGATTTTTGAAGATTTTAACAGTGAACATCTTGATGTGATGCAGGTTGGTGTTAAATAAATTTTATGGTGACTGTTCTGTCTTTAAAGTCGTTTTTCCCTCTGATTCCAGCTTGTAAAATGTAGCCATTGCAATTTGTTTTGAAATTAAAGTGAATATTTTGGGGTGTTTGGACTGTTCATTGGAAAAAAACAAACAAAAAAACCCTAGCATTTTAAATATTTCACCAGTCTTCTAGGATATTGTGAGTGCCTTCTTTCAAGTAAATAATTGAATAATCACAAAGATAAAAAGATTAATCACTGGTTGCTCTTTAAACAAGTCTAGAGTTGTATATAGTGTTTATTTTTTCATTCCATTCTCCATGTATCAAGTAAAGAAAATCTGTCACCATGGTGTGTTGTCCTATTTTAAAGAATGGTCTACTAGTCTTCACTCGTCACACTTTAACATCGATGTAATGTTAGCAGTTCCGTGATTGATCTTTTGTTAATATTTAGAGGATTGTAAGAGCTTAAAGAGTTAAATATTTTAAGTAAAACAAAGATCAGAAACAAAGTTAAAAAAGTCAAAAAAATTAAAAATGATTTTGCTGCCCTAAAGGATTAATCAGTGGCTCATAAAGTTAGCAGATTAACTGATAATAAAAAGTCATCCGCAGCATCTGTGGTTGTAAATTTCTCTTCTTTTTTAAAGATTAGAATCTAAACTATGAACTTTTCTACCTTTGTCATGGCTTCCTGTTATCTTCTTTGTGTTTTCAAGTGTTTTCTTGTGTACACAGGTGTATGTGTGTGTGTGTGTGTGTGTGTGTGTGTGTGTGTGTGTGTTTTTAAGAGAGTGTGAGTGTGTTTACAGTAAAGTGTGAACTAAAGGACCGACCCTGCTTATCCCTGTCCTTTGATTTTTCCCACTTCCTTTGCTAAGGCCCTGTATTATTACTGTGCTGGAAGTGCTTGACTGAAAGCAGAAGGATTAAAGCCGTGTCAAACATGCTTCTCTGTCTCACTTCCTCTATGACCCTCCCGTCCCCTCCTCATTTTCCTCCCCCGTCCCTTGGCACTATGTGTTTAAACTTGCCCAGTGCCAAAACAGGGATCTGGTAACTTTGGGCAGCGCTGTTTGTTTGTGAGTTCTGCTCGCAGGTTCTGCTCCTTGGCAGGCGTCCAGACGCCCAACACAAAGCATTTCATTGATTATTTTAGAGGGAGAGGCCGAGGCTTGTTTTCATGACACATTTGATTTGATTAGGCTTGTTTTGTGTTTGCTCTTGAGGCTACAGAAACTTGCAGGCCATCAGCGAGATGGACAAAATCATCATTGCATAAGTTTAGTCATGTAATGAATTTATGCTGTTTGAATGGAAATTTTGTGTTGAAAGCATTTAGTTATATTTGAATGGATACACCACCTCTCTGTTTCCATTGACTTTTATTTACTGCCAAAAGAATGAAGAAATTGGCCAAGAGGTGTATTTTCAGTCGAAGGAAGTATACAAATTAAAGTGTTTTAATTTTTAAAATTTCCTATATTAGGCTTTTTAACAGTAGGATTCTAAAATGTCAGATAACAGATCTCACCAGTAATGTAGTAAAAGTCAGTTCAAATGAGATAATTGACTGAAAGAATATAGTGGGAAATCAGCAAATGAATACATTAAAAACCTTTGAACATTTTAAAGATATTCAACCAAAAACACTATTTTAGACAGACGCTGTGCAGACTGTATGTAATGAGACAACTTTCCGTCCTTGTCACTGGGCAGAATCCTCACTGATCTTGGTTCAGTTGTGTTTTTGTTGCAGACTTTCTCTTTCTGTCAGCAACCGTGAAGCTGTGACTGACTCGGATCCATACATTTTGTGCTTGTTAGCGACATTCAGAACTATCCCTATGTGTTGTTTGTTCTTTATGACTGGATGGTTTAGGATGGAGCGTATTTTCATTATAATTTTACTCCTCAGTGAGCAGGACTATGACTGCGCCAGCCAGTGACTTTCAGCCGAAAAGCTTTTTTTCTTTTACTGTAGATGTTTAATATTAGAAAAACAAGCCAGAAAATAGGCATAACAAAGGCTTAAGTCAATGGTAAATGGACTACATAGGCTAAAGAATGTGTGTCAAATATGCAAGGCAGCATAGTGAAACAGAATCATTTACATTGATTTTGTTTCATGGGAATTTATGTATTGTATAGTCAAGACCCTACTTTATAAAAGCAGACAAAACACTACACATCTACAGTCAAAGCCAAAGAAATGAATGTACAGAAGATAAAACATGAGCAGGGTGTGCTATCAAAACAAGATAAAAGGCAAGAGATTTGCCGAGCAGAGAAATGCTGTAACCGTTGAATATGAGACTTAAGGCTTTCAGTACTGCATGTATAATGAAGTAGCATCTCTGCTTCCGGACAAAGAAAAGAAAGCATCACTTGTAAGCACAGGCGTGAAATTGTTGATTAGAAACTTGGAACGAGCTGAAAGGAAACATACACTTGTTCTCACTTAGTCTTGGCACACATCTCTTATCTGTTATGGCGCATTGCAAAAAAAACTAAAACAACACTCGTCCAAGCCAAGAATATGAGTAAAGTGTTTACATCCATGAAAGTGTCAATTTATGTACAATTTTTGCCATTTGTGCTTTTGAGTCCCTCATTATCATCTGGTTTTGCTTTACAGTAACAACACAGTTTTAACTGTGTCTGCACATACCTGAACCCGGTAATACAGCAGCAGCTGTTGCATAAATCCTCTACCATGCATGTACCTCCATCCGTCTTGCATTTCTGTTGTAGCAGCTGCTTTGCTTGTTGGAGCTTCAATCACTGGGGACTTTGGATGAAAACATCCTGTCATTTAAAGGATATGTCTGCTATTTATTGTCAACAAATCCCATGGAAAGACAGAAACCAAATTGTCTGTGTACCCAAATCCTGACACGTCTTGTTTCTCTGTAGCATAGAGCACCAATGTTTGTTCACAAATGATAAAAAAATATGTTAATGAGTCAGGTCATTATATTGAATGACATTTGCTTAATTACCATGAACATGGAAACTGTAACTTTTTGAATTAAATAAAGTAATTTTAACTTCATCCCAAAAACACCATCCACCAGAGAACCAAACGTGTTGGTCTGCATCTGAGAATAGTCCTCAACAAAGTAAAATTAAAAAGACACCCTGAAGCGGTATTTTCATAGTATATATATGCCGTGTGATGATGTATTTTTGAGTGAAATGGCTTCAAACAGGATTTAGAGGCAGGACATAACTTGGAAGGAATTTGATTGGTGAACACCCAAACACACACCAGATTCATCATTCCTGCTGCTAGCGAAGCCTTTTCACTAGCATGCTAATTACCCACCCAATGTACCAGTAATGTTACGGCTAATGTCACTACATTTATCTGTCTCTCACTAAATCTGTCTGCCTATGTGTCTATATCTATTTAAATCTGTCTCTGTCTGAATCTATCTGTTCCACTCTGTCTGATGAATTTTAGCTCTGAGTCGCCTGAAATATAAATAATGATTGACAGATAGATGTCATGATATGATTGGTTGAAAACTGGTTGGTTCTTCTCTACACAATCATTCAGCAGATTTATGGATTTAAGTTTTTTTTGCATAAATTGTTAAATAAGTGCACATTATGTCCAGGGATATAATCTAAAAGGGTAAAAAATGCATTTATTTTGAAATTTTTAAATTTTTTAAAAATTTCATTTTGGCTTTAATCCAGTCTAAATACTAATAATGTTAGAATTTGTGAAAAGCTACCCAACTGTTTTAAGAAAATTATTCAACATTTTTTAAAGATCAAAGTAAAGATATTCATGACTGATTTTTAAATATTTAAGTCAGGAAGTGTTAACAGACAAACTAACGCTCTAGGGATTTGTTGATAATCACAAGCTACAAAATATTTCCAGGCTTATTACCTGCCACATAATGATGTCAGACTATCACCACATTAAAAAGCTGGTAAACTCAGCAGCTGTTTCAGGAACTTTCAACCGTATTGCAATCTTCACCTGCAGATGGAGTTAATGAAAAGGCTTGGATGAAATCAGTTCTGCCACTAAGCTCTGACATCAACAAATCTGTCACCATGACAACTGATGAAGACCACATGATACAGTGGAAAGTCTTCCTATTAAATGTTTGTCTGGTCAGTTATTGCCCTCCTGCTCAGAAAAGGTTTAAAACGTAATCTTCAAATTAACTTTATTGAATTAGTCTTGTAGCTGGCAGAATATTGAAAAAACAGACTTGAGTGTAAGAATAATAAAACATAATGATTGCCGTCTTCTTCCAGTCTGCAACTCTATCATCTTCACTCATTTTATGTAAAAGACTTACTTGGTCCCACAAACCTCTCACTAAAAATACTTATGAAACTTAAATGAATGTTTGTGTTCATGTGGTGCTCATCTTTCTTACATTTTCCTTTTCCTTTTGCATTTTTCAGATGGTGTCCACTCAGTGTCAGCCCAGTGTCTCCTCCAAGTCACCATCATTACTGATGAAATGCTGTCCAACAGTATTACGCTAAGACTGGCCAACACCTCCCAGGAGCACTTTCTCTCCCTTCTGCTTGCTCAGTTCCTGGACGGTGTGGCCCGTGTCCTGTCTGCCGCACCAGAAGATGTCGTTATCTTTAATATCCAAGACGACACAGACGTCAGCGCTCGAATCCTCAATGTCAGCCTGTCTGTAGCTGTGCCTGTGTTGGGTGAGGCGCACCAGCATCCTGGAGGGCTCGGCCAAGGAGGGGACAGGCCTGGGAGAGGTGTTGAAAGTGGAGGCGGAGAGTTTTTCGGCTCAGAGGAACTCCAGGAGAGGCTGTACCTGAACCGCAGCCTTCTCGCTAAGATTTCCTCCCAGGAAGTTCTTCCCTTTGATGACAATATCTGCCTCCGTGAGCCATGTGAAAACTACATGAAGTGTGTGTCTGTGCTGAAGTTCGACAGCTTGGCGCCGTTTGTGGCGTCAGACACCATATTGTTCAGACCCATCCACCCCATTGCTGGGCTGCGCTGCCGCTGCCCCACCGGCTTCACAGGAGACTACTGTGAGACAGAGATTGACCTCTGCTACTCAAAACCCTGTGGAGCTCACGGTGTGTGTCGCAGCAGAGAGGGAGGCTACACCTGCGAGTGCTTCGAGGACTACACAGGTGAAGCTTTCATTTTACATAATTTCATCATTGATTAAGCAATGTCTTTTTACAGACTGTCTCACTTCTTGACTTCATTAACAAGTTGACCCTCATAAGTTACTGATGCAACAGTTAAAGCTGAGGTAGGCAATGTCTGGAGATCAAGCTGTAGCATGAGACTAGTTAGGAAGCAACTCCGCTGCACCCTCCCCTCCCTCTTTTTGCTCCGGCTCGCGTATTATTTCTCAGTTGTCGCTATCTCTTTTAAGGCCAGTTTACACCAAAGATAGAAAACGAGACGAAACAGTCGCAAGAAAAGTTGCAGCAGAGTCGCCCGCAGACACTGTTGTCAGCAGAGGCCAGTTTTAGAGCAAAAGGCACATCACTTGTTTCAACAGCCAATCAGCTCATTGTGACGTAACCTGTCGCTAAGAAGTGCAGCATAGAGCAGCCAACAGGAACACACACTCTCTGAAATTACTATGATTGGCTAAAAATACTCTGTCACAGTCTGAATATAGAGCCAAAGAGAGGTGCAAGTCTAGTGTTCTTCCAGACCATCTGAATTACAATCTGCTGAAAGGTTTTTATGGAATTTTAGCGCAATGACACCAAAAATAAACTGCCTACCCAAGCTTTAAGTAACATTTTCCATGTCTACATGACACATAATGCAGTTTTTGTTGTTTGTACTTTTACTTTCCAAGAAATTTGAAATGTGGACTAACCAAATACTTATTTTGTGTAGCAGGTTTGTCTGGGGTTGCTAAAGTGAACTTCTCCAAATCTGATAAAGTGCAAGACAGAACTGCTAACATTAGCTGCTATAGGCAGTGATCCTTTAGTCTATTTTAGGGCAGATAAACACATTATTAAATCCATTCCCTATGTTATTGTTGTTTTATATTTGGGTTGATTTGACAATCACTGCTTTGGGCTGTGGGGTAAGCAGTCTATCCCATATGACTTCTCACTGAATTATTTTGCTTCAAATGTAGCACCACTACAAGGTGAAAGGTCATAGTTTCTGCCAAGGTGTCCACATGTAGCCTTCAAAATGGTAATTTCTTCTCCTTCACAAAGATCCCATGGGGACTTTCATGTCTGTATCTGTCCCATTCACTCCACTCTTCAGCTCCTTGGTGACGCTGGCTCTTTATGGACGCAGACTGTCCTATACACTGATGACCGTAGGCTGAGTGATGAGTTATTGATTTGACCATCTTTTGCAGCCAGTCACAGCAGAAGTGAACAGACAAACATGAGCCTATACTCAGTTCCAATGCACAGCTATACGTTTTTCTGTAAAATGAAAAAAAAAAAGGTTGCCTCACTTGGAGTTGAATGTCACATCAGCTGACTATTTTGTTCTTTGTTTGGTTTATTTACTGGATCTCAATGAAGTGATTTTTTTTAAAGGCTGTATGATGACAGTGTTTGTTTGCACTTATTTTTGCTGCATTTTTTAGTCAAATCCATTTCTGTTTGTGAGCTTTACTATCATAACCTGTATACCTACACAGGTATTCACTCCTACACTCATCCTGAGCTGTGGGATTGGACAGTGTTTCAAAGTCAACATCCATAAAACAGTAATATAACAAACCGGTTTCCTTGCTGATGTCTATTTAAAGGCTGGGGATTTGCAGAGAAATACTTCACTTTGTGTCGAATGCTTTGCATTTAAAAAAGAAACAGCAGTTTTTCTGTTCAGAGTAGTATTGCTGAGTGGAATAAGGGAAGGAAATTATTAATAATAGATGGCTACAGATGGAGAGTCTCCTCTGGCTGTAAAATGCCCCCCGGTACAAAATACCTCGGATAAAAAAATAAAATCACACACTGTGCCGAAACTGAGAGGACAAAAACTTCTATTCTCAGTGATAATAAAGAACTAATTTATTACTGTTGGCAGCAGAATACTTAACCAGTTTGAGAAATTGTGATTCAACCCTAAAAATTATTCACATCCTCAAAGGGTTAAAAACTGTCTGCTCACTCGCTTTTATGGTAAAGGGAAGAAAGGAGAAGCTGAAGAGAGTTTAAAGGGAATTAAATATGCTAATTTATACAGTATGAATATTAGGGTAGTTGCCCCATGTTTTTGTTGAGAGGTTAACTGGGTCAAACACTGACTTTTTAATGTGATTTAAAATTTCATCTTGTCTTTGAAGCACCATGCTAGTTCGATTATTATATGCAGTAGTTTAAAGTAATTATATTTACATTATGCAGGTTAAAGTGCACTTCTTAGTACTATTGTGTGGTATTTGATTTGACTTTTTTTAGTTTTTAATACACCGTTAAATTAATTTGAAATACAGTTATTTCACAGATTATTAATAAAATATATAATCACCAAATACATTTGAATGTATCAAAACAGATAAGCAACTTAGCAATAATCATAATATATTGCAAATTATTTACCAGCCACAACATCAGTGTAATAATAATAATAATAATAATAATAATAATAATAATAATAATAATAATAATAATAATTCAACTAAATAATCTATTTTGTGAAAATTGAATGGTAAAGGAGTACTGTTATTTTTGATACTTTAAGTACATGTTAGTGTTACTACTTTTGTCCTTCTACTTAAGTTGGATTTTGAAAGCCTAATTGTAGCAGAGTACTTCTACGCTGCTGTTTTGGTAGGCTATTTTTACCAAAGTACATGTATTTTTCAATAGTTATAACATCTGCTACTGCTACGCTTGTTTTTTTTATTAATTTTTCTCCAGGAGCTTTCAGATGCAGCAGATATAGTCTTTATGAATAAGTAAATACTTCATAATGCTTTATAATGCATATTTATGTCAAATATAAACACATTTTATTATTTATTGCAAAATAAATATTTAAAACAAGAGCCCCTATAAAACTTAGTGCAGCGACGCCAGCTTTCACCATCAGTGACTGACTCTGTCTAGCTCCCAGCTAAACAAAAATAGGCAAAGAGATGGCATGTGTATGTAGCACAGACATCATAGACAGTCTGCCAATACGTTAACTGCAAAGCAAGTATTATCATTTATATTGTTGTTTTCTGCTGAAAAGTTGGGCCTCAAGTGGCCATTTGAGGAGCTGTAGTTCCCATTTGATTCATTCTTCAGCCCCAGAGGTTGCTGCTTGGGTTACAACTGTAATATATATTACACAGTCGGTCATTATTAAAGGTTCATGCTCTACTTATAGATGCTCCACAGAAAGAGATTTGTTGATAAAAACATTAATAAACAGTAATCTCCTTAAATCAGCTCAAATCTACAGCAAAGTGCATTTTGCATCACTTATGATTTATATACAGCATGGAAATGATAAATAGGGAGGGTTTAAATAAAGTCTGCATTGATGTGCAGATGTTCAGCAGCTGTGTACTTGCAGCTGGTGATTGACCACTTCACTTTCTGCTTTTGTTAAGGTTGATTTTCAAAATAACTGAGAAATAATTAATTTAAGTAAAACCTCCGATCACACTTGCAGCTGAATCCAAAGGTCTCTTGTTAAAAATCAAAATCTGAACTGGAAAAGCTGCCACACATTGTTGTCTGTGCGCTCTCAGTAATGGCATCGCTTCCATTAATCCTCATCAAACATTAAAAGGCTTTTTCACCTATTCATGCTGCTGTTTATGAAGCCTGAAATAGTGTCGGCATTTGAGCGTGTGGGCTCAGTCACTCAGAGTCCGGGTTGAGTGGCACTTACATATTCTTATGCACAGCTGTGGGTGTCAGAGCTGAACTGCAGGTGCTTTTAACCTGAAATGGGAGAAACGCAGAGTGAATGTGTGAGTGGGTGAGGTAGGCGTATTTTCATTTGCTTGCACTGAAAGCAGCGGAGCCCACAGTCCACTACATTAATCACCATCTGTAGGGGGTTTAGACCCAGAGGCTGTTAGATCCAACGTGCAGGACTTGCTGGGTTATTTCGAGAGTTAAAGATGTTTATGAAGTTGATGATTTAAGATGTTAGAATCATGCTGTCTGACCGTCTGATCAAACAGGGTCGTTCGGCCAGGTTTCATTTGATGTATTTTCCTCTCAGATCTAAACCTCCCACAGTTCTGCCTCAGTGAGCGTTGAGTTCACCAGTCTCCACACTGTGTTGGGGCTTGGGAGCTGTGTGTGTGTGTGTGTGTGTGTGTGTTTGTGTGTGTGTGTGTGTGTGTGTGTGTGTGTGTGTGTGTGTGTGTGTGT
>JAQLOL010000012.1:16588292-16602039 GCA_029783665.1 Naso thynnoides
TGTGTGTGTGTGTGTGTGTGTGTGTGTGTGTGTGTGTGTGTGTGTGTGTGTGTGTGTGTGTGTGTGTTTGTATGTGTGTGAGTGCTAAATCGCTCACTCTCACTGTTCTCACTCTGTGATTCGGGTGGGTAGCTAAGTGCTGAATAGCTGTGATTATGTGTGTAAGAAAGTTGGATGTACAATCTGTGGTATGTTTATGTGTTAATGGAGCGTGGTGGACGTGTGTGTGCATGCATGTATGTGTGTGTATGTGTAACTGTTGGACTGTAGGCATTGCCAGATGGAAGCAGGAAAGAACATGAAATGAGATGTAACAGCCATCATCTTTGCAGTTCTTCAGAAGGACAGAGCGAATGTTTTGGCTCAGCTGAGTCTTACAGCAGATGCTGAACAACAGGTTGTTATCATCCCTTTTTTCAGGCATTTCTCTTAAATAGCACAGCGTGAGCTATTTTTCCTTTTCTTTTTAAAGGCTCAAAGACTGTTTGCATGAAAATCAGCTATCATTCATCAGTGGTCTGCTGATGTCCATCTGTCTACGATCAGAGAGTGTGTTTGTTTTTCTCTGGTACTTCATTCAATAATCAGGAATGTATTAGGGTTGTTTTAATGTGCGGACATGCTGTTGGAACCGAAACTGGTGAATTTCACACTCCCATTTTTTCTCCTTGCACTAGTGTGGAAAATCAACACCTGCCAAGCACTGAAAGCCGCTACACTTAGTCTCTGAGAGATGGCATGGATTAAAAAAACCTTGCCAGACACATGAATTGTTTTTAAAATCAGAGTTTTTGCATGTTGTTATTGTGTTGGATGCAGCAAAACCCGACTGTGTATCTCAGGGTAAAGATACCTTAGGGTAACAGCAAATACCAATTCCTGCAATAATGCCACAGGTCTCTTCTTACCTCATTATGTGGACCAGCAGTGGGACTAAATATTAATACAAGAATATCTGTGTTGTGTTATGATGTCAGCACTCTGGTGCTAAAAAATAAATATTTTTATCAAAACATTCAGGTGCTCCAAACACCTATAGTACGAACTCAGAATTTATTTAAGATATCAAGCAGCCATGTGCGAAGAAGTAACCCAGCAGTGATGTAATTAATGTGACTGTAAGCATGACACTGAATTTTATAATGATGTTTAAAAAAAAATGCATTTAATGTTGGTCAGTCACATCTGACCTGATCAGGTTTATGAGGTCATATCACTGTTGTCACTTTTATTGCATTTGCCTCTCACAATTTAGACTTTTTTTTTCTTTTTAAGGATTTGATGCTGTTATTGACACTACATAGTAAAGAAATGATTGGAAAAGGTGAGGGAGAGATGCACCGCAGACCCAAGGCTGCTGTGCTTCATAACTGCGGCAGTTTTTGCTTACAACACCAAAAAGTGGTGCTCTTCAGGCTCTTGATAACCTGTGATGTGATGAGAATATCTGATCACAGATAAAGCTCAAGGTCATGTATCTGCTCTGTTATTGATCATCCGATGTCATATTCACCTTCATATTCCTTCATGTTTGAGTCTCTGCTGGAGTTAAAGTGGATTCAGCATTTCTTAGTTTGTTGTCTTTGGTGTGTCTGGAGGGAGCCGCCCACTCGATCTTGGGAATCTGTTACCTAGCAGCCCAGGCGCACCTGTTAAGGTTTAAGATCTCTGAGAAAATGTCCTCTGCAGGAGCAGTTGCACAGTCTCGCCACATTTCTTATATGCCTCTTGCTGGAAAATGGAACTACTGAACATCACTTATTATTGTTTACTGCATGGTCTTAGATAAACAAGCTTTTAGTGTGTGTATCTGCAGCAGTGGCTTAAATATTAGGAAGTTGCTCATTTAGTTCGCCACTTTCCAATTAGGCTTATTTGTCACATTTTGTTTATACTCTCTTTCCTTCTGAAGATCCTCTGGGATCAACTTATAATGAACTAGAACAGCCATTAAAAGCTCAAAATCCATTTTGCAGATAAATTATTACCTGCTTTTTTGTTTTTATGTTTGAGCAAAACAAGAGTAATTTTGCTAATGTGCTGGCAGAGGTGTTAATCTCTGTATTTATATTCCATAATATGATTAGCTTTATGCTTGTAGAAGCTTTTAACTCAGTTTAACCGTTGGTGGCTGCAAAGTGGTGTTTGCTCGATGTTTGCATATTTCTTTACATCCATCCAGTCTCACCCTGTCTCTCAGTTTGTTTACAATTATGCACAGACCTGCTAATATGGCCTTTTTATATACAGGCTATACAATGTCAGTATGTTTAATCAAGTGTATATTGAAATTTAATCACCAAAAACCTTCCTCATCCTGTTTCAATAAAAACAGGATTTTGGTTTTGGATTTGCTGCCTCAATGACTAATGCACATCACACAAAGGGTGTGGGCTCTGAGGTGGACACACAGAAGGGCTTTAAGAAAGCAGAGGAGACGTGTTTGAATTATTGATCGGAATATTCTGTAGAATTGTGCCTGTGAGCCGATCCCCGCCCCGCTGTGCTGCTCACCTGGCAACGTGACGCTGCTGTGGCGGAGACATGCCACAGGGATAAACTGAACACTGAGAGGTATTTTATCAAGTATCAGTGAGGTAGATTGTATTTACATTTGTACCAAAATGTACTGTTAGAAATGAATTTTTCACAGTGAAGCCAATCTTAGTGTCGTCAAACCAGTGAAGCATCTCTGCTTAATACAGCTCTGTTTGCTGATGCAACATTTGAGCACTGGGACTGCTTTAAGAAACACAAGTAGTTTATTGCCAACAGCAAGTTGCTGAATTAATAACGAGGCGGACAGCACAACAGAAAGGCTTTATTTTCTGACTGGCTGGCCAGCAGGAGCTGTTTGTTATCAAGACGCATAAGAAAGAACATGACAGCAAATTGTCCTCAGCTGACAGCATAGAGCAGCTTTTACACTCCATTTTTTGGCTTCTGAAGCATCGCCAAGAGGATTTTATGCCACTTTAGGGCATGCTTATAAAACTGTCAATAATGGATGTAGGCTAAAAGAGAATTTATTGGTGTCTTTCATTTCAGTTAGTCATCAGAAAGCATAATTAAAGACCTTTTGGGATGTGAGTTTGTGAATATACAAGTCAAAGAAACCATGAATAAAACCTTCAGTGATTAAAGGAGAGTTTTCCAGCTTGATAAAGCCATCAAACCTGTAGTTATTAATGTAAGTAATTATTTAATGGAAGGTTTTGGTGTTTAGGTTAATGTTGTGCTCCTCTCTTTGAAAGGTCAACAACTTCTTTCTTTCTTCTTTGCGAATTTTATATCCAAGCAGGCAAAACAAGCCATGTTGTTAGAAGATTTAAACCTGCTAAATGTTGGCCCACAACCTGGCAACCCAAACATTTTTTCATTTAGGTATTACAACGAGTATTTACTCTGAAAAAGCATCAATTAATCATGCCTAGACATTAAGTAGCAGTTTAAAAATCCTACACAATTTGTATTGCTGAATGAAGTTTCTTTGTCTCTGCAGTCCCCAATTATTTCAAAATCATGAAAAAAAAAAATCAATGTTTTTATCAGTCCCTTGAACATCTCATCCAACATCTCTGGAATTTTTCTTTGACTGCTCAGACGTACCCCCACAGCAGTAATTTAAAAAGTGAAATGCTTTCAGCAGACTAGGAGGAGAGTGATTAACGGCCAAAGGAAAAATAAAGGTCCTGTGTGTGTCAGTGGTGTTGGATGAAGATGTGATCTGTGTGCCAGTATTACAGTAGTGCTGTAGTACACAGAGGAAGTCTTCCACACTGCTGACTTGAGTGGCTTTGACACAAATTCCAGCTCACGCATGGGAGAGTGTGCAGTCTCGCCTGAGCAACTGCTGCACCCTCCCATCCGGAGGACCCAGACAAATGGCACATGTGAGCCGGACTGCCGGGACGAGGAGGATGAAGGCCCAACAGGGACACAGTCTCATTGTCTGCTCATGTCTGGCACACTGTTGTACTACTCTTCCCCTTCGAATTAATCACTGTTTGCTTTATTAGCCTGTAGTCTTCTGTCGCACTCCACCCCTTACAGCTCAGCTCTGTGTGATTCGGAGCTGCAATTAATAATTATTTTCATTATTGATTAATAGGTTGATTGTTCTCTCATGTAAGTAATAAATGTGTATATGAATCTTCATGAACTGTTTATAATTCACTACAGCAAAAATGTCTTTAAAATCATCAATAACTATTTTTATTTACAGATTATTTGATCATATTTTGAAAGTGTTATTAAAAGATGTAACATTCCAACTTATGGTGTCATATTTTAAAAGAAAAGGGGAGAAATGATCTGGTGTGAGCATTGGCAAGGTTCTGTCGGTGTTACAAATGGGTAAAGCTGACTTGATTAACTGTGATGGTGATTAGTTTTACAACTGATTAGTTTTTTAAGTGAGCCTCTGGATTATAAAGAATCACTGCATTTTTTAATCTTGTGTAACAGTAAACTGATTAGTTTGTGGTTGTTTGTTGAACCTCTACACTGTTTTCTTACGCTTACTGAACCAAACAAACAGGCAAGTTGAAGCTGAGGTAGGCAGTTTACTTTTGGTGTCATTGGGCAAAAATCCCATAATAATCCTTCAGCATATTGTAATTCAGGTGGTCTGAAAGAATATTAGACTTCTGCACCTCTCCTTGGCTCTGTATTCAGACTGGGACCAGAACTTTTCAGCCACTCACAGATCATTTCAGAGAGTGTGTGTTCCTATAAGCTGCTCTCGTGACAGGTGACAACTTTACGAGCTGATTTGCTGTTGAAACAAGTGACATGCCCTAGGTTTTAAAATCGGCTTCTGGCGACTTGACAAGCTGAGTTGCAAGCGACATGGACAGCCGGCTTAAGTCGAGGTGAGACGGACCAGTTTACTCCATTACAACTTTCTCTGCAACCATTTGATCATCATGAATCTTTGGTGTAAAATGGCCTTAAAAGAGAGCGTGACAACAAACTAAATAAAATGCAAGCTGGAGCAAAAACAAGGAGGGGAGGGTGAAGTCAGCTAGCTGGATTTTCAGATGTTGCCTACCCCAACTTCAGTTATGAAAAGAGTGGTTGGTTGCAGCCCTACCAAAGTCCTCGTAGGAAAGTCTTGCCATTTGGTGGCCATCTTGGCATCGTCTCAGGGCAGTTTCTTTGCACGAAGAAGATGAGAGCCTTATCTAAATGAGTGGAGAGAGAGCCATAACTTCACTTTCAGTGGTCACCTGAACATTAAACAACATTAATAGAATCAGCAGTCAATTCTGATTAAAACCGCCTAAAAAGTTAATTTTTTGTCCCCAAATAATGTTTAGGACTATTTTTTTTTCAGTTGATCAGATTTCTACTGTGCATGCACATGGGTTAAAGAATCACTGACATGACTCTCTAAAGTGCAATACAGCAGCACGATTGGCTAATAGATGTCCTGGTTTGGCTCTAAACAAAGCATGTGATTGGCTGTTGGGGGGAAGAGGGGAGATAAGCACCATCTTTATCATTATAGCCTTTCCTATTCAAAATTATCAAAGTGATCTATCTCCTCTATAAACCGCCTGTGGCCCTACATGTCACATCTGCTTCAAAGTTTTTCTATGCAAAGCATCAAAGTAGATTTACTTTGGAAGAGACTGTACATGTACTTCTGATCGCAGGGTTGGTAGATAGGACAGATGCAACACCTTATTTTTCCTTATTTATGCGTGAAAAAGCTAAAAGTAATGATCATGAGCCCCTGCAGTCTGCAGAAATTGCAATAATTTCGTGTCACTTTGGAATCTGGATGCATAAACACTTCCAAGTCGCTGCTTTCAGACTGAGTTGAACTACTGAATGTGAATTCAGCACAAAGTGCAAACACATCCCCAGAGGAAAGAGGGTGAGCCATGCTGGGTGTGACACAGACGAGAGAGAGAGAGATTGAAACTGCAGACACAACCGAAGAGAAAACTATGTCTGTCATTTGGACCGTTGAGTCATCTGATATTTGTTGTCATTATTTTTCCATCCACTTCTGTATAAAGAGGTACAGCTGTATATTTCAGGTGGACAATGTTGCACCTCTATAACGGCACATATAGGACAGAGAGAGAGAGAGAGAGAGAGAGAGAGAGCGCATATAAAAGCTGTATGAGGTCCCAGAGGTGGAAGCCACAGGGATGTATGTGGTGATACTGCTTGTCACAAACAATATTAATCCTTATTTTTTCCCTCCTCCCTCCATCTCTCTGTGTCCAGGAGAGCGCTGTGAGCTGTCATCCCGCTCGGGCCGCTGTGCTCCTGGGGTCTGCAAGAACGGCGGCTCCTGTGTCAACCTGCTGGTCGGTGGGTTTAAGTGCGAGTGTCCACCAGGTGGCTTCGAGAAGCCCTACTGCGAGATGACCACACGCAATTTCCCCCCACACTCCTTCCTGACCTTCAAAGGCCTCCGCCAGCGCTTTCATTTCACCCTCTCCCTCACGTAAGTCCCTGCTACACTGCTACAAGCTGCAGCTCACCTGGATCAGCTGCACTGCTCCATCACCTTTCAGTAATCTGTGATTCACTCTTCTTCCTCCCCCACATCCATCTGAATATGCCCCCCACCCCTTGCATTTATGTAACCATAATTGTGTTTAACAGCAATAATGGGCTCACTGAACAACAGCCATCATCTGTAGAGCCACTTTGGTATCAGATATAGTTACTGCGCTATAAAAAGTATAGCACTGCTACAACATACAGTACTTTATAGGTGTGCATACTGTCCTGAAGAGGTGCAGGCTGTGACGTCAGAACTGGACTGGAGGTGAGCAGAGGCTGCTGTGTTTTTGGAGAGAAGCTTTGCATAACATGAGGATGTTAATCCTACAGCCAAGAGTGATTCTGATCTTATTACAGTCAGTGTCACTGGTCACTTTGAGCTGTGAGTCAGCACCTGGCCTATTTCAGCACAGTCTCCCTCATCAAGGTGAAGCCTGAGAGGCTGGCTTTGGATGAGTGTGCAGTCATTATGTGTGTGTACGCAGTGCTGCTATTGAAGTCCTACTTATTCTCTGATAATAAGGACTTTTACTGTGCTTCAGGCTAGTTATAAAAGTCATTTTGTTGTTTTTACTTCCAAAATGTTCCATATGTTTTTTTAGTTTTATTTATTTGTAGCTCCTATTTTCATGGTCCTTGTAAATCTGTGAGTAATACAAGCCCAAGGTCCCTAGAAAGTTTGGAAGTTTTAGGTGTTGTGTTGATTTAGTCAAGTCAAATCAATTTTATTTTACAGTAGAAATTCACAGATTAGTCTCAGAGGGCTTTACAACTGGTTCAGATCTGGATCACACTCTAATATGTGCTAATCTGTGACTGGACCACAGCAGCTGATTAATTTAGCTCAGCTTAAAGTACATAAAACACCTTTTTAGATACTTTTCACATAGATTTTTTTGCAGATTAAACAAATGATACATAACATGTTATCGAACTTAGCTGTGGCTAACCAGCTTTAGGCTGTAGCTTTATATATTTACCATACAGACACAAAAATGATGTTTATCTTCTCAGCTGTGAGTTGCTTATATCTCAACATTTCAAATTATTCCCCTATTACTCCTTTTAGATAGGAACCACTAGATTTTATATCATATCCATGGAAAATATTGTCACACTGAGAATAAATCTAAGTTCTGACAAATTACAGGCAGAATTTTCTCTGAACATGCAAATAGAAATGTCACTGCAAAAGCTGACACTTTCTCTGGAGGTGATATTTCATGACATAATTAGCATTCAGTAAAAATAGCAAAACGATTTGCGCCCAAGGTTCCTTCTTTTTCCTACACAGCACAAAGAGAATATGCCAACCTGCAGACGCCTCATGTAAATTTTATTACATTAGTTTTAAAGTAGACAGTTTTAGTCTAGTTTTACTTTTTGCAAGGTCTCATATCTGTTTTTATTGCAGCTTTTGGCAGCACCTCTCAACATAATTGCACTTCTACATTTTACTGAGGAGGTCTTTTCACATAGAAGAGTATTTTCTTATTTTGAGCTGCTTTACAATAAGTTGTTATTTATAATATAGATGTAGCAGGATTGGAAATTGAAGCTGGAGCATTTCATGTGTGTGGTTGATCATTTGGAGGTGGTTTGTGGAAGGAGAGGCGCTTCAGAAGAAGAGCAGATGAACCACGAACACTGAACACATGCAAAGACAGCAGGACGCACCATCTGCATGTATTCTCCACGTGATGAAATGTAATCAACGATAAAAGCAGCCCATTCTGTTTGATATCTGTCACAATAAGTGACAACAAGTTTCACCTCTCGTATGGTATCACAGGGAATGTGTTCTGCCATTTCACTTTGTTCACTATGATACATGTCACCTTAGACGAGCTTGTCAGGGGTTAACACTCACAATGGCTGCTGGTGGAAATAATATCCCCCCAGTGAGCATTATGGACTCGGCCCCTCTTTAAGTGAGGTTCAGATGACAGTCTTTTTGATGGAGAACTGCTCAAACCAGTTTTGAAAGTGGTCTGCATTTCACTGCCAGGTCACAGAAGCTGTGAAGTAGTTGCCGCGTAAAAGGTGCCGATACTTAGAGCTTGCGGCAGGTGAGGTCAACAGGTGTCTCTGTTACCGGAGTCTGACCAGATCATGTTCTCCCAGAATGAGCTTCTGTTATGATGAACGGCTCAGGATGTCTCATCAACTCAGACTGACAGCTCACTTTAGATCTCATCTGAACTCTGGCTGTTGAACAATTAAAGCTGAGATTTTACAAAAAAAAAAAATTATATAATGGAGGCAGCACCAGCCAGATTCAAACTTGTTTTCTTTCTTATTTTGATTTTCTTTATTGTTTTCTTGTGGTTGAACTCATATCACAGGAGAACAAATCAAATGCTGGCAGCTCTGTTAGGCTAGAGGTAAATGGTAATATCAGCACGCTTACATGCTAATATTAAACAGGTATAATGTTTATCCTGTTACATTTAGTTTAGCGTGTTGGCATGCTAATATTTGCATTGAAAGTACAGCTGAGACCGGTGACAATGTTAGTTTTTCTGGTAAATGGTCATAAACCTATTGTAAAATAAAAACTGTGATTTGATGATGGCACAAGAGTAAACATTACAGTTTAATTTTGGGGCACATAAATGCCTGGACCAAACTGATGCAAATTATGGCAATTCGTTAATATCTTTGAGACATTTCAGTAAAAACCTCAAAATCTCTTTAGTCAAATTTCCATCCTAATGTCAAATGAATTTTGACAGAATTTTGTGTGCATGTTTCTGTTCACTTTTGTTTTGTGATTATCAGGAGTCACGTGCATCAAAGTGAACAACTGATTGCACTGACTTTATAGTTGTGCGCCATTAAAATATAGCAAAAGAGAAAAGTTTATACATATAAACGGATAAAAGATCAGTCAGTACTCGACAATAGAAAGCAAAGTAGTAAAGTTGATAAAAACATGGTTTTGATGTTCAACTAATGTATCAGTGTTGCAGTTTCTTCATCAGTCCACACAGATGTGATTTTTCCATCACAAGCAGAAGCTTCAGTGGACATCAAAGAGCTTCATGCGCTGTTTGTTATGGTTTATTGTTTATTACCTACAGGGACAATGAACAAAGTTTTATCTAAATCTATTAAATAATTGTTGAGATATTTCAGTCTGGATTCCAGACTGACAATGCAATCCCTAGAGCTAAAATCATATATTTTGAAGTATTAAAGCAATAACGCTTCTCCTTCTCTTTCTGCTCTTGTAAAGTAAATCATCTAACACAGATTTTATAGACTGTAAAATCAATAAAAGGCTCTTTCTTTCTTTCCTTCTCACTGCACAAGTATTATGCAGCATGTTAGCATAGCGTGACACGGTTCCCTACATAAGGGCAGACTGGTTGTTATTTTTACTGATGGGTGCCTAATGTGTCACGCAGTGATGCCAGTTGAGTCAGTATTTAGCTCCGGTTGATTACTCCCATAGTTCAGAGGGCTCAGGGGGGCAGCGAGGAGAAGCCTTTTAAATCGATACGTCAAAGACTAGAAGCCTAGAAGGAGCGAAAGACTCTAGGTCATAATTCTAGCTGGCGTTTGGTATTTTTAAGTGGATATATAGAAGCCATGTGACTGCTCTGTCTGTGCTCTGTCTCTGCTGTTATTATCAGCTAGAGCATCGGCATCCTCCTTCCTCTGAGGTCATGATTATCGTTTTTCTCAGTAAGCAGGTCAGCGGTGCCATGCCCCCTGGCTCCTCTCCAGCTCAAGAACACTGCACAAACCGCATCATTTACAGTTAGCCCTCAAACCATAAAGAGTGAGAGAGGGGGGTGGGCGGCTGCTCATCCTATCTGAGGACAGGGATTAATATTTGGATGTATGAGAAACATCCTTTCTCCTGCTTAGACAGAGGCTCTAGAAAAAAATAAAAGTAAGAACTAACTTTGACATTTTCAGTGTTTCTGTGCAACTTATACTTTAGTGAAAAAACGAGCTTTATGTTAATTGAATAAATGACCACAAAATAGAGATCCAAAATAGAGATCCTGGTGGGTTGCACGTCCACGTCAGCTGGCAGGTGTGCACAAGAAACTCAATCTTGGGTCCCCTGTGGGATGGACGATGAATAAATCTGGTAGTTAGCAGGGTTTTTTGGGTTGTTTTTTTTTCCACGCATAACAGCGACCCATTTCCACAGGATCAGATTTACAACCACAGACCACAGCTGACGGGTAAAGCGTGATATTTTGAAGCCATGTGCTTCACCACACACTTTGATCTCAGACTGGGAATGATTCACCGTGAGCCGTTTGGTCCCACAGTTTGAACCATGTGTGTGTGCTGATGTTTTGAAATGAGCATTGATATGTGAGGGCGGCTCTGGACGACCTGCTTTCACTATCAAGGTACAAACAGAAACCTGAAACTGAGGCTGTAGCGACAGGCAGCACTGGCAGCCGTCTGTGTTCGCCTCCATGAGAAAATACATTTCGAAGCTGTCGTTGTTCTGAACTGTCTTCCCCTGTTTCCTACTTCCAGTAATGTGTTTCCCCCACCCCGCTGCTCTGACACTGCCCTAGTTTTCTCCTATGGTAGTGCGTCGTTTAATATGGCTCTGTGATATCTATTCATGGCACGCAGATTCTGTATTCCTTCACTTGTTTTCCGTCTGACTTGGCCTGTGTTCATGTTTAACCTCATTATCTGTTCAGTGATCTCTGTGAAACCTCAGCATTGTTACATCTTGAGCTCATCTTCACGATAATGAGTTACACGTCACATGGTACTACAGACAGGAGCATTCCAGTGTGGAGGAGAATCAAGGTGAATGTGAGGGGATGCTACAGATAAATTTAAATAGGTCAGGGTGGACCACTTCCCTCTTTTTTCCTTTCTCCGTAAGCATGAAGTACAGGCATGGCTGATATGCTCTTTTCCAGTACACGTCAGTACTTGTGTTGATTGGTATTTATATTTCTAAAGATTGGTGTTATGTTATGTTTTGCTGTTTTCCTGCTGTAGCACCAATCCCATGGGTTTCTGAGAGGACATAATTTTCTAAAAACTGGTTACAGATGTTTAGTTTCATTTAATAAGGCTTAATACGTAATTTTCTAAAACAGCAGACATGCTGAAATATTGGCGCATTTATTAAGGGTTATTTTCTACCATGGATTTATACACTTTTATGCAGAATTGAGGCAAAAATAAAATATAATTGCGCCCTGGTTCTTCCTTAATAGTGAATTTGTCACCCAGTGTGACAGAGAGGCTCACTGATGTGTTTTTAATAGTTTCTGGACACTAAGATAATCATCAGGCGCTAGATACACAAATAATACTTCTATGAATATAAAATATATTTTTGTGTTTTGTTTTGTTTTTTTCAGATTTGCTACCAAAGAGCCCAACGGTTTGTTGCTCTACAACGGCCGCTTCAATGAGAAACATGACTTCATTGCCATGGAAATCATCAATGAGCAGATACAGCTCACCTTCTCTGCAGGTAGAGCAGTTACTGTTCTAATTTTTCTTCATCAGTTGATCTTCAGCAGTGTCATGGCACATTTTTGTTCTGAGTGTTGCAGCTATTCACCTCTTTGATTGTTTTTCAGGTGAGAGCAAAACCACAGTTTCACCGTTCATCCAGGGAGGCGTCAGTGACGGCCAGTGGCATGTAGTGGAGGTCCACTACTACAACAAGGTACGACCTACCATGAAATATAGTTTTATTTTTTTGTTTAATTAATGCAGACGAGTAGCAAGTATAAATGTTTTGCTAATATGGGTATTGTTTACATTAAGGCTTGCTTGTTATACTTCTGATAGTTGTGATGGTTTGAAGGAAAAATCTGAAGTTTCGGGTGATACATGTTAACTTTTTCCAGAGGAAAAAAAAACATTTGATGCGAATTGATGAGCATTAATGTGATTGATGCAACTCTCATACCTGCATGTAAGAGCCATGTTTGGGTTGCTACCATTTTTTGGTGATTTGTTCTATAACTGTTGAAATACTCCTTTAATCATGCTGTTGATGATGTCACAGCTAATCAGCTCTCAGTTCAGGTTAAGCAGCCGGAGGAGCAAGACAGTTTTTTGACCGATGCACTAAACTGAGCACAAGAGTGAATCTTGTAACTTTATTTTTGTTTTTCAGTTAAATGTTTTGAATGGAGTTACTGCATCAGAAGATTCTTTTCACATCAAGCTTGTTGCCGACTGACTGCTTAATAGTGGTGGTAATGTGGAGTACTGGATGGAGGAAACATGGCCGCTACACTGTGTATTAAATAGGAAAGAAAGCCAGGCTAGCTGTCTACCTCATATTTGTAGCCTTTATGCTAAGCTAACTTTTGTTGGTTGTAGCTTTATAATTACTGAGACTCTTGAATCTTTGTATCTTAAACTTTTTAAGGAAGCTAGAGGGTGAAAATGTTGAACCATCAATCTGTAGGGTTTCCTACTTTTAATTATCGTAAAATAGCTGACGCACCTTTGGTTAAATCTGTCTGCTGCTGCTCCTCTCATCAGGTGTGGCTGCATGATAACAGACGGTTACAGAGGATTTTCAGAGTGAAGTCAGGTCACAGGTTTGATTACAGCAGACAGTCTACTTTTATTGTGCTGAAGGCAGCAGTAATGGTGACATGGCGGCATGACAGGCAGCTCAGGTTCATGATAAAAAACTTTCATGTTTAGGATATCCATAGAGGCATAATTGTCGTTGTGTTCACAGTATACAGGAAACTCTGAGCTGTGTTCGTTTGTTACACTGCTTATTCAGGGCTGCTGCTATGTCAGACTCAAGAATCGCTGCTGACAGACTGATGATCTGAAAAAGAGCCAACATGCCAACTAGACACTGATGTAGGGAGAGCCTCAGACAAGAGAGGGGAGGGTGGGTAAATGAATGAAAGCTGGGAAGGCAATGTTTTTCAGACATGCTCAGACTTGACTTAATATGTTTTGATTGATACATTTCTCTATAAGAACATGACAACAACTCAATCAGTGGAGGAATGTTTGAAGCTGTTGGCTCTGCGCTCTCAGTATTTTCCCAGCCAGGACCAACACACAGGATGTCACATTTTAGTCTATTGAGGAAGTCACTTTGCATCATAAAGATGTTGCCAGGCAACCCCCCCACTGCTCACATTTTCTATTCAGTGTCCATGATGACATGGCTGTGTCAGATTTTAGCCAGAAAAAGTAATGGGGGGGGGGGGTATCTTGTCGACTCTAAAAT
>JAQLOL010000012.1:16604190-16615293 GCA_029783665.1 Naso thynnoides
TTTGATTGTTTTACACATACAATCGTAATTCTCAAATGTTAAACCCTACTGACTCTACCTCTAGCACTACCATGAGGTTGACATTTTTGATTTTTGATGGATTGCCATGAAATTTTAAAGATCTTCATGTTTCCCTCAAAATAACCAGAATAACTTTTTGTTATCTTGACTTTCAGTCTAGCACCATTAATGGATCAAAATTTAAGCTTGTTCTATATTTTGGTTTATGACCAAATAGCTGTCGAATAAATTACATTCCCTTTAACTGTACTTTGGTTGCTAAATTATTAGGATGCTACAATGCTAGGAACATGCTAAACTAAGATGGTGAACAGGCTAAACGTCAGAAACCGTTAATAGAAGGCGAGACCTCTCACTGACCATTCATTTCCTGTATCAGAGTCATGTGGGTTTCGCCACGGCCCTGCCCCTTTAGGAGACTAGAAGCAATCTTGAGTCCATTCATTGTTATGAGAGAAGTGAACATGATCACAGATTATGGTCAGCTCTTTTTCCCCATCTTCACAAAGATACATCTTGGACCCATTTTTCACACTAAAATGTCATTTTTCAGACACACAAATTGAGAGAAAATCAACTTTGTTCCAGACCTGTCCCTGTCTCAACAACACATTCTCACCAGATTTGGGAACTGGTTCTTCCCGCCTTGCTTTGCAACGGACATAAACGGACATTTAAATGGTCTTATAGGTGAAACCATGAATTGAAAGTTAAAACTTTTATCAAACAATATCATGTGACGCAAAATCCATCTGCTTTTATTCATTTACAAGAGGTTATAACACTTCTAGATGAGGCTCTGAACTGACTCCATGGAAAATATGACTCCATCTACTTAGGAGATGAGAAGTGTATATTATTTCATACCAATGGCACAGCATACAGTGAGGGATCCTGTGTTAATATTGACTATTGACTATCTTTGGTTATACCCACTTAACACTAGTATGGTAGAGTTATCATTTTGAGCCCGTTAGTATGCTGATGTTAGTGTTAACGTACGGCCTCATGTGCTATCCAGACTGGAAGCTTATTGTCTTGCTCAACAAATTCTCTTATATGAGTTAAACAAAGAAACAACATACCTGGTGAACATTAGAATGTTAGCTTTGTTGCTGTGAGCATGTTAGCATACTGACTTTAGCATACAGCTGTGTTTTTTGTGCATCCTCACAGAGCTGCTAGTTAGCATAACTACAGACTCCTTGTTTTGTTTACTAGTGGGCTTTGGGTCTTTGATAGTGTTTTGGTAGTGTATTTGTTAGCTAGAATATAGGCCTACTAGTGCTGCTTTTATATGTTGTAAGTTGAAGACAAGGATACAGTATTTTTTCTCTCCTTTTATGAAAAATGGCCCCATAGGCTAAAGTAAAATGTGTTTGGTGGTAACTAGCCAATGTTTGCCTGGTAAAATGCTGAAATAAGATAGTGAACAGACTTAATATTATACCTGCTTAACATTGGCATGTTAGCAATATCATTGTCTGTCAGCATGCTAATGTTGGCATTTGCCTCTGGCTTCATGGAAATGCTAGCATGACCGTTAGCTGTTATTGTTATTCAGCACATGCTCTAATATAGTTAAGCCACAAAACATTATACCTTAACATTCACATTAAATTTGTAGCAGTGAGTGCTAGCATGCTGACTTTAACATATAGCTGTGCCTACATACTGTTCATCCTCACATAACTGCTAGCATGAATGTAAATTTTTGGTATTTTTAGTACACTCTGAGACTTTGTTTTGTTACTGTACTTGTTAGATCACATGTTTTAGGGCTGCTTTTATTTGAGTTAAAGAAAAGAATCACTTTTCTTCTATCCTTATGAATAATAGTTTATTGCACGGAAACTTCTGCTTCCTGAAGACTGATAAGTGACTCGAAGTGTTGTAATAAAAATCAGGTGGTTGTTATTGGTCTCATCTCACTTACATCACTAACACTCAACACACTGTGATCACAAGACACAAAGTGAGTGCAGGAAGTCAACTAACTGCAGCCTCTCAGATACAGAGACATATTATTAGAGGCTTACAGAGATTTGATTTAATCTACTGTTTTGGAAAATCATGTGAGAGAAACTGAACTGGGGTCGTGCCTTGGAATAGACTTCTATTTGCTGTTGCTGTTTTGCTTGATGAAGTGTGTTTTGTCTTAACAGATTTCCCATGATAGAGCTGGTAAAGATGTAACACCAGCCAATGAGTGTTGGTTTTTTTTGAGCTTTTAAATAAAGGGATCAGACAGTAAAGACGAGGCTTCATAGCACAAAGCAGTCAAGAAATTATCATTCCTGAGGCTCATGCAGTCAGTGGAGGGGATCTATTTTTATTTTAACCTCACACGGAGAACTAAGCAGCCAGACAAAATTAGCTTACAGTCTGTTTTCAAACAATCAGAAATGAGATGATTATTTGTATTATCTAATTCATGTCTAAATCCTGTCTGACCAGCTGACAGCTCAGCGACCCGTCCTTGCCTGCAGGCCGCTGTAAGTGAGAGCGGTCACTGCTTCGCTATCAGCTCGTGACACCAGCTTGAACCTATACTTAGGGTTAATATGAGCTCTACGTGACCTCAGAGAAACTGCCCAGTTTGAAAAGAGGTCACAACCTTTTATTGACAGGATCATCATTCTCCTCCCCTGCAGACCCCTCCTCCTTTTGTTGCTCCACCATTGATTTCCGAGACAATAAGAAGATCCTTTGTCAACAGGGATGATGTTCAGCAGAGAGCAGGCTCTTCTCCCGTGTGTGTGCTTGCCAGCCGTTGCCTTTAGCTCTAGCTGAATTATTAAAATACTCAACAACAGCAAGCTCTAGATGAACGGAGACTGAACCGGCTGTGGTGCAAAAGATCATTTATGTGATTGTTGTCTCCCAGTTACGACGCTCCAGTTTTTGATCTGGCTCATAAAGTTGAATGCAGCTTAGTTCTGGGTAAGATTTCCACAAGATTCTGCGCAGTAGCAGCAGCAACAAAAATAGAGACATTTTCATTAGAGCCGATGTCTGAGTCTTATTGATAATGGCTGAAGTACCAAACTACTTCAGCACCTTAAGAACAGCATCATAACAAGACCGTTCTTCTTTTCACTGAACTGAATGAATTCAAATCTTTGTGCATACAGCTGACAACTTCTGAAAATAAAACTGATATTATTCTGGAGTGAAATCTCTCAGTGCAGAAGCACAAAAACATAGATTAAACTGTTAAATTCTCACTTAAAAACATTTCCCAGGAACCAGAAATATTTCTCCAGATGCTCAGTTGTACACAAAGACATCTGTGTACATAATGCAGTCAGTGCAACATGATTCATTTTTAATCGTCATTGTTTTGTCCCACAGAAATGTAAGGAAGGCACTCCATAATTTATCTTCATAATCATGAGTTTGTCTTTCACTTCACAGCCAATCTTAAACCAGGCTGGCCTGCCGCAGGGCCCCTCGGACCAGAAGGTCGTTACAGTGACGGTGGACAACTGTGACACCTCTGTAGCACTTAGGTTTGGTCACATGATCGGAAACTATACTTGCTCTGCTCAGGGCAGCCAATCGGGATCTAAAAAGTAAGTTAATAGGTGGAACAGCAGAGTTCTTTTGTTAAGATGTGGAAGAAAAGTCTTTTCTTTTTTCAACAGAAATGTCATAAATACTCTTTAGTCTTTGTAATACATATGCCACATTGTGCCTCTATTGACTGCAGCAATTTACTTAAATATAAATCTTTGCAGTGGGCTTATTAAGAGGGAGAGTAAACTTGTTTTGAAATGAAGTTCCACATCTCCAGGGTGTTAACTAAGCTTTTCTATTTTCCCTTTATAGAAGTGTTTATCCTTTTTTCTCTGTTTTCATCTCCAGGGGGAGAAATAACTCAGCAAACTATCTCTGTGATGAATTTTTCATGTCCCCTCTCCTATTAGTGTTTATAATGGAAAGGCAAAGCAAAACCCTGAGTGTGTAAATGTTAATGGGTTCCATGTTTTCAGATCGCTGGACCTGACTGGCCCCCTGCTGCTCGGAGGAGTCCCCAAACTCCCAGAGGACTTTCCCGTTCGCAACCGGCAGTTCGTGGGCTGCATGAAAAACCTGCGCATTGACAACCAGCACATAGACATGGCCAGCTTCATCGCTAACAATGGCACTCTGCCAGGTACATTTTGACCTGCTGTTTAGAACCCAAAGCTTATCCTTTACTTAATCTAAAACCTGCCGCTGCTCTGCAGTCAGATAATGTTTAATTGTTAGACCAGCCAAGTGAGAGACTGACATAGTGAAGGAAATAACAATGAGTATAATGAGCACAGCGGGGAAACAATCACTGTATCTGCCATGAATACTTTATTACCTGCTTTGATGGATTAATGAGGAAGAGCAGATCAAATAGATGGATCAATGTCTCATTCGCTCCTTCCTAGGATGCTCTGCCAAAAGACACTTCTGCAACAACAACCCGTGTCTGAACGGAGGAACCTGTGTGAACCTGTGGGGCTCCTTCAGTTGCGATTGCCCACTTGGATTTGGAGGGCAAAACTGCCAAAGAGGTGAGTGAGTCAGGTGAAAAACGTGCAGGGCATCAGGACAGCATTGTGCAGACATGAGATGAGACCTGGCACAGATTTGTCTGCACATTTGACTCAATGTGCTCCTCGGTATTTGAGACCTGAAGCTGAACTTGAAGACTTCAGGAAGAAGTCTGTCATCCATTAGGTCAAAATGAGCAAATTGGCCACAGAAACAGAAACTTACTGCAGCAGAAAATGCTGCATTTGCATTTGACAGCAGCAGGTGGCAAATCAAGTGTGCCCCACACTTATTAATGCTGCTGCCTTTTGGGAACACCTGACTTGATTTTTACATTTAGACTCATAGGAAGCCCGTTGATTGGTTGTTTTGGGGCCCAAATTCTGACAGAATCTGTATAAAATTGGGAGCTTTTAGGTGCTTTCATTTGAATCTTCTTAAGATGAACCCTAACCATTTAAAAACTGACTTCTTTTTGATTTTTAAAGACATGGAGTATGTTGCTTATGTTTCTGTCCCTGTGTTCTCAGGTGTCTGTTTTTGTTCCACCTGATCGGCTGCAGCTGTTGTCTGTGCTGATTTATGGTTTACAGTCATTTGAGCGGGGACAGAGGAATGTAAATGACAGGAGCAAAACAACACACCTTTTGTTTTTAGCTTGAAGTCAACTAAGTAATGCACGCACCACAAATACTGAAGGAGGGATAGAAGTTACTATCCAGAGAAATAGAAATGTGTGTAGAGCTGATTACTGAATCACAGAAAATGCCTGTTCATTTTCTGGTAATCAGTCAATGGTTGTTAAGCAAAATGAAAAAAGTGTTTAAAGCTCCAGATATGTGGAGATTTCCTGCTTCTCTTTTGTTTTAAATAATGGTAAATTCAAATATTTTGGGGATTGTGACTATCAGGAGGACACAGTTATGACTTAGGTCTGTAACTTCCTGCTCTGGGAAATTGTGATGTGCTTTTTATGTTAGCTTTTAACAAAATCATTGCTACAAAATACTCATTAGTGGCAGCTCAATAGTGTTGTGGCCACAAGGTGTGTTTCAGTAGGATAATGGACTCATTTCTAACTTGTTTTTCTTTTTGTGTAAATGTGAAACATTGTGACTGAAACTGTGCTCCAGTCTCTCTCTTTGCATCTCTCTCCTTTTACCAGCCAACAGCAACAGCCAGAGTACATCAGGTTTATTTGCCATCACTAATCAATCATTTCGATCGGGTGCTTTTCTTCACTTTGTACAGAGTCAGGCTAATGAAAGGGAAACTGTTTCTCATCAGGCCGAATGTCCTTTCCTGTCACTAAGTTGATATGTAAATGAGCCAGCAAGTTTCTCACAGACCTCAGAGTTGGTGCGTGAGTGCACAAACTCTAAAACTTCCTTCTGATTCATGAAGCACATGAGTAAAGCTACATTTTAAATGATCTGAAATAATAATTTTGCTGCTGTACGAAGAGAGAAGTCATTCTGGGTTTTAAAGATCCCCTCCAGACATGTTTAAGTCATATAAAAATATTCTGCTTTAGATAATAATTTATATGTGATGAGTTTTTTTGCCACCTAAAGCTTTCCCTCTTCAGCAGTGGAATGTGAAAACAGCATTAAACTCTGCCATACACCATTCTGCAGAGCAAAGCTCAAACATCACAGCCAGTGAACAAGATGAAAGACACATTTTTCGCTAGAGGGTGCTTTTAATTTATATGCAGTTTTTTATTTGACCTGAATGACCCTGAATTACCAGTGTAGTTGTTGGTTTGTAAAGCCAATGATATTATCTTTCTCGGAACATCTGATTTGATTTCAGAGAGAAACAAATGGCTTGCAGTTCACTGAAGAAAAGTGTCTTTATGTCTCAGAAACTGAGACCTTTTTTAGCTGTGATAGGTTGAATGTGATCAGAGATCATACTGCCAGTGAAATTCTCTTCTCGTTAATGGGTAACACTCCCTCCAACCTCTCTTTCCTAACATTTTATCCACTTTTCACCTCTCCTTGCTGTAGTCATGGCCAGCCCGCAGCGTTTCCTGGGTAACAGTCTGTTGCAGTGGAATAACATGGCGGCAACCGCCTCCGTCCCCTGGCACGTAGAGCTGATGTTCCGCACACGTCAGGCCAGCGCGACACTGCTGCACATCTCCTCTGGCCTGCAGCACAACCTCACACTGCAGGTAAGAGCAACACATAGCTACACCTTTTCTCTCTGCCCACACACAAACACACGCTCTTCTGGCTTCATTCTGTTGTTTTGTATGTTATTCCTCTTCAAAAACAGTTTTACAGCTGCTGTGATATTACAGTGTACAGCAGCATCAGTTTATTCTTATGGGATAATAATTTTAAAAAAAGGATTTGCCTGAATTCTTTTAGTCAGCTTAAACTTTTTTCTTTCCTGCTCTGAGGTCCATTTAGAGCATAACAGCAGTCCTCACCTGAAATTTCGAAAAGGTAAAACACAGTAGGATTGAGGCTCCACCTGTTGGCCATCTTTATTACAGCAATATCACTGAAAAAAGGACACAAAACCAGCTGATCAGACATACACTGTAACATCTGATGCATTTTTAGCCCTACAGATGACGGCTTTTTAAACTCGTCCACACTGATGCCTCTAAGATGTTACATAACTGCCTGATAATCTATTTCCAGCCCAGCACACCTGTGATGTGCAGCAAATCAAAGTTTGAACTTTGACTGAGGAGTGTGCCAAAAAAAAGCCTGTCATAGCTCAGTGTTTCTTTTCATCATGCAGCACAGATTCTTAGAGGTTTTTCAATCCCTCTGCTATTGAACATCGGCTCAGTCTTTCTTCTGCTGTTTCCTCTTCTCTTTCTCCTCTACCTCTACTGTGCCTTTATAGCTGCGTGGGGGAAGTGTGTTGATGGGGCTGCACAGAGGAGAAGACTCAACTCTCTCCCGTGTGGAGGAGGTGCTGGTGAACGATGGGGACTGGCATCATTTGCAACTGGATATTAGCAGTTTAGGAGGAGCAGGGAGCCACCACAAGGCCGTGTTGTCTTTAGACCAAGGACTCTACCTGGTGAGTTGTTAAGTCCTAGTCGCTATAAGTCACCAGGAGTTAAACTGTTGCAGTTCTACAGCCAGTTAGTCTGCATCTTGCTCATTTTCAGGCCAGTATGGAGGTGGACGGGAAGCTGCGAGACTCCAAGCTGAAGACTGTGAGCGTTGGTGGTTTGGAAAGGCCTGATGGTAAAATTCAGCATGGCTTCCGTGGCTGTATTCAGGTCTGTCTAATCTGTAACTGCTAAGTTTGTGACAGCATTTGTGAATGTCTCTGAAAGCAAACAATATCTGTTGCTTTAATAACCTAGAAACCAGCAAAGGCATAATTTGGAATCATTTTTTACAACAAGCTCGGTGTAAAAAACCTCAATGATTTTAACTAAAAAAAGGCAAGCTTTCTCACACTCAGCGATTTTTGAAAAAATTTTCTCTTTCTGAGCTCGTAAAAGAGTGCAGGTAGATATCTACAGCAAAAGTTGCGCAGACTGTGACCTCAAAGTTGTTTTTATACACAAAGAAGCAAACTATGTGTTTGCAACACATTCCCGAGGCATTTGCAAGTTTCAATCTAGAATGCAGAACAATTCCCCCATACTCTTACTTCGAACATTTCACTTAAGAAAAGCTTGTAGAAATTGCAAATGCATCTGCAACATCAGCAAATCAAATGAATTATGCATAATGTGCTTCCATGGGGTCATACAGTACATGTGTTTGTTTGCTTGTCTGCAGGGTCTGCGCGTAGGCGGGGCTCTGAGTCTGTCTCAGGCGAGGAAGGTGAACGTGGAGCCGGGCTGCAGTGTGCCCGACCCCTGCAGCTCCAGCCCCTGTCCTGTCAACAGCTACTGCAGCAATGACTGGGACAGCTACTCCTGCACCTGCCTTGCCGGTCAGTCTGCTTACATGATCACAACATTGTGCAGGGTTGGAAGGTCACTTAAAGTCATTATCATCCTGTAATTGTTACTTTAATCTATATAAACAATGCTTTTGCTTCTAATTGCTCAGTTAAAATGCTTATTATTCAATTAAGCCAATTGCTTTTGTCACAGTCTTTTTCATCATACTTTTGTACATGATCCTTTCTTCTTATCACTGTTTATCACAGTCTCAATATTCATATTCTGAGAGCACAGAAATGTATAAATCTGTGTTTTAATTCGTTTTCCAGGCTTCTACGGCACCAACTGCACTGATGTATGCTCAGTAAACCCCTGTGAACACGAGTCAGTGTGCACCAGGAGGCTGAGCACCTCTCACGGTTACACCTGTGACTGTCCCAGCAACTATTTCGGCCAGTACTGCGAGAAAAAGTACAGTGTTTCCCATTTATTTTAATCTGTGTGTGTTTGTATGTGTGTGTGATGACTGAACATGGTTCCTTTTGTGTTGCATGCTTTATTACTCAGCAGTGTGATGTAATCAAATGTGTCTACAGGACCGACCTGCCATGTCCAAGAGGCTGGTGGGGTCACAAGACCTGCGGCCCCTGTAACTGTCAGACGGACAAGGGCTTTGACTCCGACTGCAACAAGACGAGTGGAGAGTGTCGGTGCAAGGTGAGAGTGCTGAGCTGCAGCTTTGATTCATCTCTATGTAACTAACAGACATGTATGACTGTATTTAAATAGATATTATTTTGTTTTTTCAAGGTTCAAGTTTACTAAATTGAATCCACAGATGTAAGATGTAAGACTTTTTATTACAACAACATTTTATATCTATAAAAATGTCTTTAAAGAAGACATATTACTTTTCAGGTCTTTGATTTTAATTTTGGACTTCTACAGAGCAGCTAGACACAATTGATGGAACAGTAAAGTCTGTAGATCTTATGAAAAATGTGCCTCTCGCACTCTCCCTTGTATTTTCTGCATTCTCTCAAACAAATTGTGTAAGCTTTCTCCTCCCCCCTTCCAATATGCGTGCCTCCACACTGCACTGTACTCACAACCCCTTTTCGACACAAAATAAACACAGCTAGGATGCGAGGACACTGATAAAACGTTACTTACAGCTTGTGTGTCTCACTCTTCAACACGACAAAGCAACGTGGGAACAGCGGTCCTTTAGCAGCGATTTAGCTGTTAATCCAGCTCAAGGTCATGTTAAGGAAGTAAATAAATCCACACAGAATAAATCCACGAGAAACAGGAACACTATCACCTTCTGTCTGGTGCTCACCTCTTTAGGAAAGTTTAACAAAGTTAACTGTCCTTCGTTCACCTGAAAAAAATACTTTGTTGGAGCCATATCAAATAAAGTGCAGTAATCCGTGGAGTAGAGAGCAGAGTGCAGCTGTGTCTGGGAGGGAGGGGGCGGGCACAACACTGTGTGCACAAGCTGGCATGCCCATATAAGGATGCCCAGCACACATTAATGTCACTGGAAAACACTTAAAAAAAACCACTGTGAAACAGAGTGTGCAGAGCCGACAAAAACAGCCTTCAGGACTTTTAACATGACTATCTAAAATTGTAACAACATTTATAGGTCAGAAAAGACAGAAAAACATAATCACTCCCTTAGCAACTAAACCAGTCTGTAAGCTATGGCAGTGACTTTCAATGTTGTACAAGTAAAATGGTGGCACAAACCCTTGACATAGTCATGGCATTTGATGGATTTTATCTTTTGAAATGCCTAATTTCACAAATGGGCAAAACGGAGCTTCTAATCAACAATAATTTCAGTATTCCTGCATTTTATCACCACTCTATAATACATGAATAAACGTGCATTCGTACAGTAATTAGAGTCTCTTTAAAAGCTTAGCTTTTCAATAGTCTGGAGGAAGTCACCAGATGTTCTTGTCAGAGCCTTGAAGTGCGAATGTGTGTGGGGATGCATGAAAACAAAGGATTGCCAGTGTGAAAAAATGTGTTTGAAAAAGAAGGTTAATCAGCACTTTCTCTCTCCTGATCCCGTTTCCAGGACAACCACTACCGTCTTGAAGGTAGTGACAACTGCCTTCTGTGTGACTGCTACCCGGTCGGCTCTTTCTCCAGAGCATGTGACCGAGAAAGTGGCCAGTGTCAGTGCAAACCCGGCGTCATCGGACGTCAGTGTGACCACTGTGACAACCCCTTTGCTGAAGTTTCCTCTAATGGCTGTGAAGGTCAGAACACACCACGATATAGTTACTGTTGTGCTTACAGTAACTTGTAATCCCTGTTTTCTGTGTAGCTTCAACCATACTAAATTATTTTCCATTTTTATTCTCATCATCATCTTCCATCCTGCTCATCTCATCCTGCTCCATCTCTTTCAGTAATCTATGACAGCTGCCCTCAGGCCATTGAGGCTGGGATCTGGTGGCCCAGGACTAAGTTTGGTCTCCCTGCAGCAGTTCCCTGTCCCAAGGGAACACTGGGTATGATGGTTTTTTTCACGCAGCTCATCAAATTACCATAAAATATATGAAACTTGCCTCAAGCCCTCTCTCTCTCTCTCTCTCTCTCTCTCTCTCTCTCTCTCTCTCTCTCTCTCTCTCTCTCTCTCTCTCTCACACACACACACA
>JAQLOL010000012.1:16615393-16627898 GCA_029783665.1 Naso thynnoides
CCCTCTCTCTCTCTCTCTCTCTCTCTCTCTCTCTCTCTCTCTCTCTCTCTCTCTCTCTCTCTCTCTCTCTCTCAGGCACAGCGATCCGTCACTGTGATGAGCACAAGGGCTGGCTGCCTCCCAATCTCTTCAACTGTACCTCCGTTACCTTCAGCAAGCTGAAAGCCCTGGTGTGTAGCTTCCTCCACTGTCTGTTTTAAAACATACTTTGTAATTCCCCAAATGACAGCTGTAGTAAGGTGGAGGTATATTAAGAAAGTGATTCAAACAAGATTATTATTCAAACAAGAGCCTAACACCGTGCTAGTGGCTGTATTAAAGTGCAGTGGTGCTTGACATTAGTGTTAATGTCATCATGCTAACATTTACTAATTAGCTCATAACAGAAAACAGTTAAATTAAAGGTGGAGTCCATAGAATTCGTTCATTGGCATTTGTAAACACAACATCCAAACTGGGCCCCTCCTCCCAGCTCAATGCACCAGAAGTATCTTAACTTAATGCAACAACCTGTCAACTTGTGTAACAAAAGCGTAACTTCCATTTCCGTCAAAACTGTTAGGGAAGGCCATTTGGCCGCATCGCATGTTGGTTGACATATTGAAAATAAGTTTGTGAGGAATGAGATTAATTAACTTTGTCCTGAAGATCTGTGTGTGATAGAATTTAAATCATTTAACTTCAGTTTAGCATCACCAGCAAAACACTGGAAAAGCTCATCCTTTCATAGATTTACCAGCTACAACTGACTGGAAGATTTGAAGTTTAGCAGGTATTTGTTTATAAATACATCCTTTTACAGCAGCCCATTAAACTTTTTACCAACATATTGTAGTCTGGACAAGTGAAAAGTTTGACCCACTGCTGTCGCTGCATGAAAGGTCACCAAAAGATCACCAAAGTTATGAGTAATTATCATCTGTACATCGTGAATATCTAAATCAAATTTCATGGCAAACAACCCAAAGGCTGTAAAGACATTTTATTAAAACTAAAAAAAAAAAAAAACCAGCCTCGTGGTGGAGCTACCGGAATGAGTCAGGCGATTGCCAAAGTCATGAGGATTCATCCTCTGAGGATCATGAATGTCTTGACAAAATATAAGAACTAATATTGTTGAAATTTTTTAGTTTGACCTGACCGAAAGATATTTCAGTCCCTAGAGCCACAGCATTGGCATAGCTAACAAAATGTCTCACCAGTGATTCTTCCATTAAGGGGTCGTATTTTTCTTTCCTTCCTCCAGTCTGACAAGCTTTCCCGTAATGCCTCACTCCTGGACTCTGTACAAACTCAGCAGACAGCAGCCATGTTGGCCAACGCCACCTTGCACACAGAGAAGTACTACGGCAGCGATGTGAAAATCGCATATCGGCTCACGCAGAGTCTGCTGCAGCATGAGAGCAACCAGCAGGGCTTCAACCTCACAGCCACACAGGACGTCCACTTCACTGAGGTGAGCAGTCACATACAGTCTCTCTACTGCACAGTTCAACACAGCATGAAGCAAAGGAAAAACTATAGATTGTCGCAGCTTTAGCAGGAAACAGAACTGGTGTATTAACAAGAAGCCAGTCCTGCATGGTGGGAAGCCACAGCCTGCCATGCTGTATCTGCAGGGAATACATCACACCTCGTTTCACTCTCTACTGTGGCAGCCTGTCACACTGAACGCTCGCTGTTTTCTGACAGAATCTGGTGCGGGTGGGCAGCGCCATCCTGTCCCCGGACACACAGCTCCACTGGGAACTGATCCAGCACTCAGAGGGTGGCACGGCAGCGCTGCTGCGCCATTATGAGGAGTATGCAAACACACTGGCACAGAACATGAGGAAGACCTACCTGAGCCCCTTCACCATCGTCACACCACACATAGGTGAGTTTTTTTACCTTTAGAGCACAAGATGTGACATACTGACAACCATTAAAGTAAAGAGAAGTGTTATTTGGAAATAGTTATTTTTTATTTACTTTTTCAAATGTATTGTAATATACACTAATGCAGCACAAAACAAGCAACAACAACAAATACCAAACAGAACAAATGTGGTCAAACTGAACAGCGGAGCAACCTTAAAGCTGTCTTTAGCTCAAAGGCACTCTAGCAGGGCTATGGACATAAGAACTCTCTGACTCCACCTGTGTGTGTTTTCTCCAGTCATCTCTGTGGATCGTCTAAAAAAGATGAATTTTGCCGGAGCCAAACTCCCGCGGTACCAGTCCTTGAGGGGCCCCCGTCCGGCAGACCTGGAGACGGCTGTCACACTACCTGATTCAGTTTTCCAACCACCTGTGGACACCAAGGGCCACAGACACCTGGATGTCTTCCCAGAGTCCTCACTAAGGAACCGCTCAGCCAGCAGGAAGAGACGTCACCCTGACAACAGCCAACAGGACGCCATCGCCAGCGTGATTATCTTCCACAGCCTGGCCTCACTGTTACCAGAGAGCTATGATCCTGACAAGAGAAGTCTTCGGTGAGAGCAATTACGAAAGTTCTAATATGAAGTGTTAGAACTATCTTGAAAATCAGGCTTTAGGGTTTATTTGACAACCTGAATTTGCTTGAACATCTGAATAAAGAGAGACTTTAAAATAAAATAAAAAATGCTGGATTTTCACTTCAATCAGAGGTATATTTTTTTTAGATTTAAAAGAAAACTTTTGTCCAAATTGAACAAGTTTTATTTGTGTGAAAAAAAATTATTTTGGTTATTTACACTGTGCCATACAGCTCTATTGACATCTAATAAATATTATATTATATATATAATATTTAATCTTCAGGAGGAACCAATGTCATCCATATCGTTTAACAATTTGCTGAGTCTTTTATCATGTGATTTTTATTGGGGGGTTTTTCTCATCAGGGTGCCAAAGCGTCCAGTCATCAACACACCAGTGGTCAGTATCACAGTCCACGACAACGATGAGCTGCTGCAACACACACTGGACAAACCTATCACCGTGCAGTTCCGCCTGGTCACCACTGAGGAGCGCTCTAAGCCCATCTGTGTCTTCTGGAACCACAGCATACTGTGAGCACAGCAGCACAGACTAACGCAGAGCTGATGAGGAGACTTTATGAAGTTATGTTATTCTCACATTGCTCTCTCATGTTTCCTGTCAGTGCCGGGAGCGGCGGCTGGTCAGCGAAGGGTTGCGAGGTGGTTTTCAGAAACAGCACCCACATCAGCTGTCAGTGTTATCATATGACCAGCTTCGCCGTGCTCATGGACATCTCCAGGAGGGAGGTGAGCGATGCTGAATCTTCCAACTTCATCCAAACAGCGCAAATCATTACTCTGTTTTCTAACTCAAACTTTTCTTTCCTGATCACGACAATTGTGTCAGAACGGAGAGATTCTGCCGGTCAAAATCCTGACATGGAGTACAGTAGGAGTAACGCTGTGCTTCCTCTTCCTCACCACGATCTTCCTCCTCAGTCTGAGAGCCATGCAGTGCAACAAGACGAGTATAATCAGTAATGGAGCCACAGCTCTCTTCTTCTCAGAGCTCATCTTCATTCTGGGCATCAACCAGGCAGACAACCCGGTAATCAGTTAGCTTCCAATCTATTTGATGTAATTTACAATGTTTCTCTTCATCTGTTTATGTTTGAAATTATCGCTCTGTTTGCAGTTTGTGTGCACAGTCATCGCCATCCTGCTGCACTTCTTCTACCTCTGCACTTTCTCTTGGCTCTTCCTGGAGGGGCTGCACATTTACCGCATGGTCAGCGAAGTGCGAGACATCAATTATGGACCCATGAGATTCTACTACCTGATCGGCTGGGGAGTGCCCGCCTTCATCACAGGTCTGAACCCTAATGATGTCATTTATAATATTGTAAAATATCCAGTTGTTCTTCGGGCACCAATTATGATTCGATGTAAAATGCAGTTAAAATATAGAGAAAGTTTTAACAACTTGATTTTCATTTATTCAGAGCAGTTTGCAACTTATCCTGGCAGTGCAGCTGCAGAATTTATAATAACAATGGAGTTTATTATTATTATTAATAATAATAAGAATAATCATCATCATCATAAATAAATAAAAAACAAATGAAATATGAATTCCTTATAACAAAACGAAAGTTTCATGTTTGTTTCAAGAAGGGGAAAAAGATGTTTCTATGATAAATGGAGGCCCTTTTTTTAAAACTGTTTTAGAAGGTCACCATTTTTGCTTTATATTATCAGTCAACTTGTATTATTACTGTCTGGTGATGCAGTTGGGAATTTCTTTTTTTTCTTTTTTTTTTAAATCACAGACCAAATAGCAAAGAGTTTGAAGTAAAACCAAAATTCACACCATCGTTTTTATTCCTGTTTGCATTACAATTTGTATTTTTTTTCTGACATGACTGTTTGTTAAGCGAGCCGGAACATCAGTCAGTCATTATCAAACATACTCCCAATCGTGGTGTGTGACATCTGTGATATGTGGCCACTGTTGTGACGTCCAGATGAAAGTGACAAATAGAAAAAAGGTTCATGTTGTGATTTGGCGCTATTTGAATAAAATTGACTTGCCTTGAATCAAAATGACAACTGATGTGTTAACATCAATAAAAGGAAAACAAGCCTGCCTTTTGACACACTCACACAAACAAACTGTTAATACTGTAGACATGAACATGAGCTCAGCTGGTGTTTTCTCATGGAGAGTCTGACGCTTCTGTCTATCTGTCTGGGTTTGTCTCCAGGTCTGGCGGTGGGACTTGACCCCGAAGGCTACGGAAACCCAGACTTCTGTTGGCTGTCTATGTATGATACTCTGATCTGGAGCTTTGCTGGACCCATTGCCATGGCGGCATCGGTGAGTCCCTGTGGTCGGCTTGTGGAGACTTTACAATATTTTCTCCTGTAATGTAGTGCAAGTGGAAAGAAAGTACTCGTGTGAATGTACAAAGTTACTTTAAAATGTTTTAAAATACAAAAAAACCAAGATATAAACACAAAAACTTGTCTAAGTCCTTGAATGTAGAAAATAATGCTGAATGTTTTACACTGTGTGCCACACTAATCAGCCACTCTGACTTATGATCTCATCACAGCAGCACACATGTCGTTACAGTGAACACACCCATCACTGTTCAGCTCACAGTGACGAGGCGGGAAAATGTTGTGAGCAAAGGATTAACCTGATGTTTCCTTGAGTGATGCAGTGTGATTTTGCGTCCACAGATGAACATCTTCCTGTACATCCTGTCATCCCGGGCCTCCTGCTCACTCAGACATCACAGCATCGAGAAGAAGGAGCCTCGTGTGTGAGTTCCTCGCATATAAACACTAGCACTGTTACTTGCTTCCTCCTTCAAAGGGAGTGAAAGTCAATTTGCTTTAGTATTTCTGTGTAGGCTTGATGGGAAATTAGGAGTTAATTTTCTAACCAAACCAGTAAAACTTTACCAACGGCCAGATAAAAGATCTCAGTAATGGATTCTCTGCCTCTCAATAATCTGGACTTAATTAATAAACATAATAAGAAACAGACTGTTTATTGAATTCTAAAAATGCCATTTCGTGAGTCAAAGTGTTTTAACTTTGAGAATTTCAGCTGCTAGTAAGTGTTACAGTTTGCAAAACTACAACGTGAGCTTGAATGAAATCGGTCATCATCAATTAGAAAACTCAATGAGAGAAAAATGAAAAATATGGTTTGAGCCTGTCAGAGATTTTGTGTAGCTAGTTTTTGGTGAACAGCACAGCATCCGTCCTCTCAGTCTTCACAGTTCTGCACTGATGTTCTTTCTGAGACCAGCTTCCTCCTGTTACAGCCGACAAACAACAAAGTTCTGCACACTTAGTTCATGTCCATCCTCATTTGTTTAAATCATTTAAACTGTGAAAGAACACACAACACCATTCAACTGAAAAATGTCATCATAAGTTCATTTTTGATTGTCTAAAATGGACAAAACATGCAGAGAAACCCTGAGCTGACTCTGAACTACACGATTTGAAGTTTTGACCTTACAGTCTAAATTTGTTTTGTGCGCTCACCAGTCAAACAAAATAAGACAACTGAAGATGCCACATTGAGCTTCAGACCAAATGATAAATAAAAAGAAATAGTCCTTAACATTTTGACTACCTACTCCGAATTAAAAACTCAATACAAACAACAAACAACTAATAAATAATAGTAATAATCATTAGTTGCAGCCTTGTTAGCATTTTTTATTTTTGTTGTGTTTAAAATGAAAATTTTGAGAAATGGTTGTGAGTCTATATTTATGTTCACAATATCATGAACTCAAAGAAAGACTGAAAGAGGAGGCACTGGAATGTTCATGTATTTAAACACAGCTGAGTATTATCAGAATGTAGAGAAAATAAACAGACATAAAAATGGAAATTATTTGGCAGGAGGTCCGTGGTTGCAGCTGTTCAGGAGACAGTGTGCAGCTCTGTTTCTGCTGGTGTCTGCTGACTTCAGTGCACTGTGGTCGCTGATCAAAAAGCTCTACAGTCAGATCAGCAGAAGCATGAAAATCATTCAAACACCTCCCAAATAACTTCTCTCTGTTTCCTCCCTTGTGATTTCTATTCTGCAGCTCCGGCCTGAAAACCGCAGGTGGTGTTCTCTTCCTGGTTACAGTCACGTGCTTCCTGGCGATCCTCTCTGTCAACAGCGACATGATCATCTTTCACTACCTGTTCGCTGGCTTCAACTGTGTACAGGTGAGCCCTCCACTTCCCTGCAACATCAGTTTGAGAGGCTGATTTCCATCTATGGTCCTGACCCTCCTCCCTCTTGTGCCCTCCCCTCCCCTCAGGGTCCCTTTGTTTTCTTCTTCCGCATTGTCTTCAATAAGGAGGCAAGAAATGCCATGAAGTACTGCTGCAGCCGCAAGCGACCGGATCATATGATCAAAACTAAGGCCTCAGTGAGTCCCTCACCAAATACTCTGACAAAATACTCCATTCAGTCAGAGACCTCTGGGATGTTTTGGTCTCGTGAGCTTTTCCTACAAACAGCTGATGCGTCACATCTGTAATGATCTCAGAGCAGACACTTAATAATAATAAACTTAATTAATCTTTATATATCACTGCTGCAGCATCTGTTAAAAAAAAGCATTAAACTCCTTCCAAGCGACTTTGTGTGAGCTTTGATTGACGTGCAAAAGTGTATATTAAAATATTATTACATCCTCTTTTCATGAAGGGCTACAAATGCAACACAAACTACATGGACGGCCGGTTGTACCACCTTCCCTTTGGGGACTCCAGTGTGTCTCTAAACGGCACCATGCAGAGCGGCAAGAGTCAGCAGAGCTACGTCCCATTCGTCCTCAGGTAGAAAGAAAAAATACAGAAGTGAATATGTAAAATATGCTGCATTATCTGACAGAAACAGGAGCAGCCATAAACTGATGGTTTGTGTCTTTTCAGGGACGATGGTTTGAGTAACAGTCAGGCGCATATCGCTCTGAACGACCACGCGTCACTCTTTAATGAGACTAAAGAGCACTTGGATGGTATTTTTTCTCATTCAGCATCTTTGTTTCAATTCAGCCATAATGGTTGGTACGACATCATCAACCTCTGCTCTTCATCTGTGTGTAGATCGTGATAGCGACTCTGACAGTGACCTATCCTTAGAGGACGACCAGAGCGGCTCCTACGCCTCCACACACTCCTCTGACAGTGAGGATGAGGAGGGCCCACTCCCCCCAGAGGAATGCTGGGAAAACCTGGCGTCTAACGCTGGCAAGAGACCTCCACCACACGGTAAAGAAGCTCAGCTAAACCAAACTACAGTTTGCGCCTCTTATGTATTATCATGACATCTTAGTCAGGATACCCTGGATTACTTTCTGCTGTTCTGAAGGTACTTTCTAAATCCTCAAATGCTTGTTAAACCATCCTGATGAAAAACTCTGAGGCGTGATGAGTTCATGATCTAAGTTAGAAGAACATGAGTTCAACAGTTCTCCTTACACGCATGTGATGTTCAAGTCTTGATTATGCAGAACATATTCAGCATCCCACTTCCTAACCTTGCTTTAAGAAGGGACGCCCTCCCCTTGTGTTCCCTGCATGTCCTCCTTGACCTCCTTGGTTGAGCCCTTAAGACACAGCCAGCAGATGACTGCATAAGATGATGTTGTTCTTTTTTTCTCACACAGTGCTGACATGTGTGATTTTGTATATTTCACTGAAATGAGCAAGAACATACCATATACCATGTCTGTAAATACTGAAGCAACTTGATAAACAGGTTAAAATCTTGATATTCTTAAAACAGACGGGAAAAAAATTCATCCAGATGGATAAAATAATCTTTAAGCATTCTGTAGATGCCTTCAGAACAGCAGGAAGTGTTGTCACACCATCTTATAAAAAGCTGGATACTCAATGCTGTGACTGAGTCTGATGCTAATACATGAGAGGTTCATTTAATGTCATCTATGAGGACCACACACACCTGTCACAGTTGTAGCTGTACATTTTCAACAGCACATGTTCTCTCTCTATAGGTTAATAGTTTTTTAAACTTATTACTATTTCGTGTGCCATCACATATTTCTACTACATTTCATTAGTTCTTGGATTCTGTTTTTCAGACAACAGTGTGAGTAAGATGTACTGGCCTGGAGATTATGCAGCAGCAGTAAGCGGTGACAGTGAGCTCACAGGTTCAGACAGACTGAAGCCGGACACTCTGTCAAACCCGGAGCCGAGTCTGGGCCGCGACGGCAGGATGCAGGACACCATGACAGTGCTGCTGCCCAGTCTGCCAAACCTCAGCGCCCATCCTCACAAAGGTTAAGTTCAGCCCAACACAAACGCCTGCAGGAATTACACAGTTTGGTCTAGTTTTAACCAGTTTTAGTTATTCCTTTGAAAAATCAACTTGAATCTAATCTATTTGTATTGTTTCACAAAAATGACTCTTGCAATAAAATAAAACATATAAGTCATTTTAAAAATACTATTTTAAAAATTATTACAAATGATTCCATGGTTTTTTTGCCAGCTTTCCTTCCAGTCAGTCGTTGTGTTTTTATAGACATCATATCTTGTTTTTTTGCAGGGATCCTAAAGAAGAAGCAGCTTTCTCCCATTGTAGAGAGAAACGGCCTCAACCGCATCCACAATGAACTGTGTGGAAACATCTCCGGCATGGCTTCCCCGCAGGGCTCCTCATCCAGTGACAGTAGAGCTAAACCCAGCCTGCCAGATCAGCTGAACGGCGTCGCCTTGAGCATCAAGGCGGGGACAGTGGACGGTGACTCATCGGGATCAGAGTGAGTATTAACAAGCAGTGATGCTCAAAAACAACATCACTTAACAGCATGAAGAGTGTTTTCCTCCTGTACACCTGTCCAGTGTCCTATCGCTGTGTGTCGCAGAAGTCATTCAGTGTTTTGGTTCAAATGTCTGCGTCAAACTACAATTTGTGCCGCTGTCGTCAATAATTGTTTTCATCGCTTGTGGTCTGTTTCATTTCCACTGATGGGTCATAAATGTTAATGTAAAACCAAATGAAGACAGCAGCCCTCCTGCTTTGACACACAGCATGGAGGGATCCTTACATTTTAAATACGATACAATTCAATTGGATCCAAAATGCCGCGATAAAGCAACATGAATGAAGTTTGTAGGATTGATTACTGGCAGCTGTTACATCCTTTCTTTAAAGGGAAACCGTTTCCTTTCTGTTTTATTCTCACTGCTCATGTGGCACATAGACAACATTGATCCTTTGCCCTTTCTGGACACGCAATTCCAGCTTTTAACAACGTTCAGGGCTGTTGAAATCTTGATGTAAATCTCACATTCGGACAGCCTAAGTACAAACAATCAAGCAGTGTATTACAGCACATATGTGTGGATGTTACACAAAGCATAGTTGATTTATTGCTTCCTTGAGTAGAAAGATATCAATATTCACTTAGGATGATAATAAGGTCAAGCTTAGGTCCAAGGAGATGAGTTATACAGCGCTTGAATCATGAACGAACAGTTTAACTCTGAGATTTGTTACATAGAAAGTTTGAAATGAATCAATTTTATGGTGTTTCTGTTTGTTCTGAACTTTCTGAATAATCACTAAAAGAATTCTAAAAACCAGCGTAGAGAACAACAACGTCATAACGCATCTCCTTCTACCTGAAGCCACCAACTTATCAGTCACCTCTCATATTATTTGGAACATGTGCAAAAACTATATTTGGGTTTCAGCATCAAACAAACAAACGTATACTTTTAGAAATGTAATCATATACATTGTAAAAGATATATATATACTTTAAATTACTCGATTCCTAAAGTGCAATAAAATTTACAATAAAAATATAAATTTTAGTTCACTAATGAGCTTTCTTTGCCCCTTCTCTCTTTCCAAAAATCACAGATTTTTATTCTTTAATTTTATCCCATGAAGCTCTGATCCTCATTCAAAACAATCAGGATCACTGTCTTCAGATTGGTGCATCGTTTTCACATCTGTCACTGCTCACAACCTCTGTGTGTGTGTGTGTATGTGGAAGTGTGTGTGTTTGTGTGTGTGGAAGTGTTTCATCGCTTACGTGTTTATTTTTTTCTCTACTTGTGTTCCTTTCTTGTGTTGTGCTGCATTCATCTTCCACACACTCCTCCCCCATCCATCCTGACTCCACCTGCCTTCTCCACCTCCATCATGCATCACCCTGTTCTCCCAGCAGCCACTGCAACACCTCCATGTGACCGCGCTGACGGAGGGGTGTGTCTTTGCAGGTCATAGAGCCTCCTTCCTCAACACTGACTGCAAACAGGGAGCATCGGACTTTCCCTAAAATAATATGGAATAAAGAAGGAATTTCCCCTCATCATCATGATCCTCTGGAGAATGTGTGTGTGTGTTTGTGTGTGTGTGTGTGTGTGTGTGTGTGAGAGAGAGTGCAAGTGTGTTTATTCATGTGTGCCAAACCTCAGGAGTCACTGCACTGGCCCAGGCTCATGCACACTGACAGAACAAGTATCACGCTCCCTTTAAAAGAATCATTTTGTTTACATACTTGAAGCAATGCACTTTTTTTTTTAATTACCGCCCAGATTTTAGGCAGTCGATTTTTTTAATTTTCTTTTTTTATTTTTATTTGTTTTTTATATTTGTGGAACAATAAAGAGGTCAAGTGTTTTATGGGTGGTTCATTTAGTCGTAGACTTGCAAACATTCAGGGAAGTTCCTTTTTTCATGCATAACTACTTTGTGATGTCTTCCTGGTTTGCCTGCTTCAGCTCCTGTAGGAGCTACTAGTGCTTGTGCCAGTCTGAGGTTTGAGGAGTTCAGACTCAGGTTATTGAGTTACTTACACACCTGAATCGTCCAAGAGGCACAAAATGTTACAGTGCAGGTCGTCCACAGAGGCTCCGTGGGTTTCTGAACTTTAACACAAGGAAGAAAATCAGCTGCACCTGTCTGTTACCGGATGCTCCTTATAAGCTATTTCTCATTAATGAAGGATGTTCCCAAAGGCAGCAGCTGTTCACAGCTGCACAGACTCACAGCCTTCTACACAACTCAGCTTTCCAGGAGGAAAATCTGCATGTGCGAACCTAAAAAGGACTCAAAGGGACTTTTGATACATCTTAGTTGAAAATCACAGAGAGCACATTTTTATGGACGCTAAAAGTGCTCTCATTTTCCATCATTTGTCTGAGGGTTGAACACATTCATTGGAGTCCAGTGACTAAACAGCTGTATTTGATAGATTAGCTGCAGAGCTTTTGTCATTTGTAAAAGACTGAAATACATGCGAAATTGTGCTGTAATACTGTTTAAGCTATAATCCATTTTTACTGTACAAAGTGGCCTGTAAATGAATCAAGGACATATTTTAAATGTAAGTAAATATGTAAACTTCCCTGTTTTTAGGAAGGGCTCTCGATACTCGTGAGGAAATATCTTTTATCTTAGTTACTACTATGAGTCAAATCGATGTGCTATTTGTGGATGCCATTTTACCAACCATATGAATTTAATCTGTAAAATTCATGCCATAAGAAGCAACACTACCAGGTCAATCATATCAGCTCTAGTGTTCCAACAGAGAACTGTCTCTTCTACTTTACCGCTCCTGTTTTTACTGATTAAACTGTTTTCTACCAGAATTATCTCACCTGGAATTTTTCCTCAGTGCTAATAACTACACATTTTAAATTGTGTTCCTGTAAGTTGCATTTTGGATTACACTTGATATTAGTAACATCATGCTACTGTACAAGTGCAACAATTGGATATTTGTGATTTCATCATAGAGTTGAAAGCTTGAATATGTAACAAAATTCCACTCAAATCTGTGCTTTTGCTGCTGATAGTCAAAACAAAATTTAATATTCTGGGAATTACACTCTGGGGGGAATTAGATTAGACAATTAATACAATGAATGAAATATTAAGCTCCAGCTTGCAGCTAGTTGGCTTAGCACAGTGGTTCCCAAAGTGGGGGCGTGAGACACAGAGATGGGGGCCACGGGATGCCATCCAAAAAAAAAATAAATTA
>JAQLOL010000012.1:16629636-16645072 GCA_029783665.1 Naso thynnoides
CTGAACTGCTTCTACTCTCCTAAGGGGGCGGAGCTGTGGCAAAAAAACGTGACACTGATACAGGAAAAGAAGGTCAGTGAGACGTCTCACTTTCTATTAACCGTCTCTGTTGGAAACTAACTAGAACACCTTGGTCAGTCATTAGCACACCTGTGAAGTGGACTGATACATGTGTAAAAGTCCCAGTACTGTTACACTCTCTATGTATCTACATAATCTGTCACCACTCATGGAAAGCCTCTTAAACAATCAAATTACTTGGTCATAATTAACTGTTGTATAAAACTGATTAAATACTGCTCTCACAAAGCATCAACTTAGCGCAGAGTGCACAATGACTATTTTCAATACCAAGTTATAAAATTATTTTTGATCAACTTTTCCAAGTTTTACAAAAATTATTCAATTAGATTAATTATACCATTGAAAATGTACTAACAGCTGATCAACAATTATTTAGTAAAATGCAATCCATCAAGTTTTAGCTCTAGATGCTACATTGGAAAATCAGCACTTAAATTATAGAGGATCCACTGGAGGCACTTTGGATTTTAGTATGTTTCCCACTTCGATGTGCAGACTGGAGGAGCCAGAGATCGAACCTGTGACCTTCTGATAAGTGCTCTACTTCCGGAGTAGACACTGCTTTATCAGGAATTACAAGCCAAAAAGACTGTAAACCACTGATTTAGAGAAAATTGTTGAGAAGTTCTCCCCTTAGACAAAAGTCTTAGTAATAAACTGGCAACTAAGCGATTTCTGACACAATCGTGTTGTAACAGATCATTTTATTAAAAAAGATGTATTTGTATAGATGCAGACATGTTCAGTTTAAACACAATCTAAAATTAATCTTTTATATTTAAATTTTTTTTATAATACTGCCAATGGACTATTTTTAAAACAATTTTGCATCTAGTAACATTTCTATGACCAAGTAGTAATTAGCACAGCAGCTACGACAAAAGCATATCGTAGAGTTTGTATACAAATACACAAAGCACAAACAATAAAACACACATATTTGCAATCCTCTGGTCTGTGTCGGCTCCTCATAAATATTTTAAGTCCAACAACTGTGAACAAGGACGACAGCTCGACCATACTTCATCGGTCTCCTGTTGTTCTCGGTTCTTCATAAATACGAAATGCTTCACTGATCAGAATCCTTATCACACACGTGTTAGTTTGTCTGGAGTGATTTCAGTTTGAGTCCTCAAGGCTGCTGCTTTTCTGCTCTGAGCTACATTTGCACAGCCGGATCATGATGCACTGCAGGCTGGGCTCCACAATACCGAGCAGGGGCCTCTGGGAGGGGTCCCCGTTCCAGCAGGCCTCCATCAGCTGCCAGCATTCCTCATCAAAAGTGGGCAACCGCTCAGGTCTGGCTCCTGGAGACGATGTGGACACGTTAGACTTACAAAGACCAAAAACAAACAACACAAACTCCAGAGTTTCCCCTGATGCTAAACACCGAGGCTTCATGTTTCAACACTGACATGTTTAAATTCCTTCATTTGTATTTGTCAACCTAGCGCAGACTGCCTGACAACTCAGTGATGTTCATTAGTTGCATTGCAGCAAACAGAGCATCCAAAACATTTTTTGACATTTGATAGGTTGACTTGAACACAAACTCAAAAACTTGACTTTGAAATCCATCTCCTAGGCATCAACTGTTAAGCAAGCAATGTGTATAAGTGATGTATACATTTATGGAAATCATTTAGTGACCAAGTTAATGTCATATGCATGTCAGCATGTGACTTTTATGGTTTTCTATGATCAATCAGAGAGTCAAAAGTAGTTACAAACAGAACGTGTCTAATTGTATGTATGATTTTTCTCATTAACAAGTGACACAGCAAACTCCCCGCAACATTATCAGACACCTCTCTCCATTATATTTACCTCATTACTCATTAGTATTAACAAGAGGTAAAGCTGCAGTCTCAGTACTTACTATCTATATAAATTAACACATGTAAAAGAAATAACATGTAATGACATCACTAAAACTGTCAATCCATGTCAATCAATGAGTTTAACTTAAATTTTGCTTTGAATAAGTTTGTTCAGCATTACATTTACATTTCCTTGTTTGTTTGTAAAAAGTCAGTATGAACACAACCCTAACGCTAACCTTAAGTAAAAGGCAACAATATGTTCTTGCCTGACCCGGAGGGTGCCGGCCTACAGACGTCTCAGGGGTTTGCTGGCTACATTTTTTAAAACTTTTCAGACGAGGAAGAAGCCATGTAGCTTTCCAATATGTGGTCAGTTTGCCAAAATAACATCTGTTAAGGGTTTATCTCACGTTTTCATAGAATTTTATTAAGCTAGCTGTGGTGAAAAAAAAAAGAAAAATTGAACATTGAATTTCTCAGATTTTTTAATTTACCAAAAAAAAAAAAGGTATCAGTATGTGCAACATATTTTTAGGTGCCTTTAAGTCCGAGGAATATAGGAAAAATATAATGGTGGCTCTACATACATACAGGAGTAATTCTACAGCCCATATTAAAGCTGCATAAGGCATCTTGCCAGGGTTCACTTCAATCATCAATTACAGAGAGGCGAGGGGAGGGCCTATCTGAAACAGTCACGCCCTCCTGAGTGCACAAAGGAAAGCAGAATTTGTTTTTTACAGATTGTAGATGAAGCAAATGGTTTGTTTCTGGTAGATTTTTAAAGAAGACTTGAGGAACAAGGCAAATTTGATGAAAAGTCACAGTTTTACGTTAGATTTATACTCAGATTTTGGTATGTGTCCAACATCAAACGTGAGTCATTTAATGACCATCGGAAACTTGAAAATCTGACAATTTAAATAGTTTTTAAAGTTTCTAGCTATGACAAGTGGTGCATTTATGGCAGTCATTTTTTAAAAAGTGGTTTTTCAGGCCTGTGGGCCGGCCCTAGGATTCTTAGAGTTTAAAATAAAACCCTAACAAACAACATGGCAAGGATATGAACAACAGTGGTGCTTTTGATGTGAAACAAGATGTATGATGTAGTCCCTGTTATTAGCCTACTTTAAACTGTAGCCAACTTCGACAGCTGGGACCGTAGTAGCTCTTACTTCACTGTACTTTATCCAAATATCATTTGTTTGGAATTTTTCTGAATTAAACTGTATTGTGTGAAAGTATGTTTCTTGTTAGTGTTTGTTTACCTTTTTTAACATTATTCCAGAGCTGATCCTTGCTGGAGCATTTTTCAAAGGCTTCTGGGAGTTTTACTGAACCAGTGCAGAGGTACCAGAAAAGGATCCCAAAGGCGTAAACATCCACAGAGTTATCGTACTTTCCTGTGAGGAGCAAAGTCGAGGAGGAGCAATGGAGAGGAAGCCTTAAAGACTTGTGTACAAAATTTTTGAAAAATGAGTTATACAGTAACTAAGCAAGTAGATGTGGTTCCTGTTCTGATAACATTTTATGTGTAAAGACCACACAACAAGGTTTTCCTCTCAAGTAAACAAAGTGAAACAAAGTTGAACAATTATGAATTATGGAGGATAAAAACGATAGTTTGCTAATGTTTTCATGGATAAATTTATCTTCTTTTTTTTTAAGTTGTCTAAACCCCATTATAAATTATTGATTAGAACTGTGGGGTGAAGGTCATTAACTTTTTTCAGGTTCCAAAGGTGGGCATGCACAATTTTTTTTTTTTTTTTTTAAATCAGACCACTTCACTAGTAGCTGCTTGTTCAAACAGTTCTGACCAGATACACAGTAATCAGTAAATTTAAGCAGTAAATCAGGAGTCGCTTTGGGATGAAACTATGGATCGTGTGACTAACTGTACCTGTAAACAGCTCTGGAGCCATGTGGATGGGGGTTCCAACAATGCTGCCGGACATCATGGCCTCTGGTTTACAGAAGCCCAAGTCGGTGATCTTTGCACGATTTTGTCTGTCCAACTGGAACAATGAGAACAGAGGCTGTTAGGTCAAAGTCTCATCCAAAACCTGCATCGCTTGCTGTGTTTTGGGAGTGTTGGATGATGTAGTGACCTCTGCACCCGATACTGACCCTCTGTTCTGTGCTCAGTGCAAGAGTAGCAATATGTTTATGTGTAAACATGTCAAAAGTCCTCTTAGCAAAATGAGTACCAACACTGTATCAGCTCATGTAAGCAGAGGAGACAACACTTTGTGTTCCCCGTCTACAAGTCAAAACAGCAAACCGAGTTTCTGACAATCCTCACACTGGTGGAATTTTCAAACAGATCTGTTTTCATTGACCTTACACTGTGTTCATCTGTGGATGAAATGCCAAAACAAAGCAAAAGTTACACCTTTAAAAAAAAAAAAAAAAGATACTGTGTATGTGCCAAAACTTCCGTAAGCCTTGGTAACTAGCCAGCATACCACAACCCTGAAACAGCAGGCATACTTTTTGTCTCACCCTCCAAAAGACCGGACATGGGTTGGCGAGACATAGGGATTACACTTTCCATGTGTGTTTGTGTGTGTGGTCCAAAAAATGGGCAGGGAATGTCAAAGTTGTTAACCAAACAAATAGCATCAGACTGGTCAGATGGGAAATGCTGAATGTTTTAACCTTTCAGCAAAGTCAAAAGCTTTGTGCTCTCACTTAGCCTCTATCAATGAAATCGCATTAGACAGGTCATGTGTGGGTCAAATCAATCAGAGTGTAATAAACAACAAGGGACAGGTGAACATAACTGAAACAGGTAACACAATCACACCATGTCTAAAGAATGGGGAATTTACAAAACACAAAGGCTCATGTCGGTACAAGGTGGTGATTACTGTATGCATTTTAAACTGAGCTCATTTCACATTGAAAACATCAACTTTTACACACTGCCTTTTTAATCTGGGGTGATGTCACATTAAAAATGTCAAATGTACCTATAAGTCAGGAGGTCCGGGGGGGCAAGACATATCTGGCATTAGCCCTTGTTAATGCTGTCAATTACACTGACGCTCTTGCTGCTATAATATGTCTGCAGCATAAAACTCTACTGTGTAAAGTTAAGAGTTTTTACTGACCTATTATAGGTGAGAACTTACTAGAACATTCTTTAGCTTTATGTCTCTGTGCAGGAGTCCCTGACCATGCAGGAAGCGGATCCCCTCCACCACATCCAGAGCGATCTGAAGTCTCTCCCTCAGTGATAGACCAGCCTGGCAGAGATGGAGAGAGAAGCTAAATAAACCTTGACTCAAAGCACAGAGAAAGATGAAAGATTACACTTGTTTATCTGTAAAATAACAACACAGAGCAGGTTTCTAATCCCTGCATTATAGTCACCTTCAAGCCTGTGTAGAGGTCTCTGTGAAGCCGCTCCATGATAAGCAGCACTGCGATGCTGGAGCCGCCTCCGTAGGTGTGATCAATCACGGATCCATGCAGGTCAACGAGGCGCTCGTGCTTGGGCAAAGTCCTGAAGCAAGACAAACCCACGGGACAAGCAAGGGATATAAAAAACTTTAGTCATATGATCATGAAACAATCATTTGTTGTTATCTTGACGTCACATGACAATAATGTTATGGTTCATGTTGAGCAGCCTCAGTACAGTTTTACAACCTCTTCTTCAGGTTTATGGCAGTTGGAGCAGACAAACATTAATAAGACACAGGCACGCTGCTGACACAGAAAGGCCTCAAGGCTTCAACAGTCAAAAACATTCTTTGATATACTGGGTGGAGCCATTTTGACCAAACAGCTGTCATATCCACTGAAGGGAGTTCTGTTGTTGATAAATCTGCTCGAGCCAGTTTACATTTACCATGCACACCTCTCAGTGTCAGAAATGCACCATCAGCTGTGAGGAGTGTCGGGTTTTGTATCTTTGAGACAAACCGGTCTTTTGACCACGCCATGGCAGCTGACCGTGTGTATGTGTGTGTGTGTTTTTTGACACACACTAACTCACCTTGTGTAGTGAAACTCTAAAGCAAGGTCATTCCAGTGTTTGTCGTCCGGTGGCACCACAGATTTTAAGGCACATGGGTAGTGGCCTCCCCAGCTGTCACACAGGTACACGACTCCATACTGGCCTCGACCCAACTCTCGTCCGAGCTTCGGCTTGCCTGTCAGAGAATAATGCAGTCACTCTGAATGGCTGAATTCAGGTTGCAAAGTTAACAAAGGTCTGTCAGTTTTCCACTGCGCACTGAATCACTGAGGTTTGATGTCTGAATTTAGGTGCTTACTGTCTCTCTAAATTACATGTTCTTTAAGTCTCTGTCACATAAAAAAATCTTAATAGTTGTTTCTCTACCTGCATGTTTGACCTTGTTGTGCAGAATGCAGTATGTGCAGTTTGATAATACAGGACTCTTTTATGTTCATCTGCTGAAAGGGCAGAGTTTCTCTGTTCTCAGCCTAAATATGCCTTCAGCACTTTACAGCGAAACAGTATTATAGCTTTTGAAGCAATACTTGCAGAGCTACTGTATAAATTTAGGATTTTTCAATGAGAGAGGAGGAGCAGTTTTAAGAATTTTTACCTTTGTTATTGAACCACAAAAAACATTGTTCAAAGCATAATATTTTTACTTGCTTTAAAACATGCTGGAGCTAGCCGATGTCACAGAATTAAAAGACGGCATGTTTTGCAGCAAAGTGCCCTGCAAGCTGCCAGTTTCAACTGTGTGAACAGTGGGAGGATTTGGTGGTGACTCACCATGCAGCAGAACATCCCTTAGGGAGCGGCTCTCCAAAGACAGGCGGGCAAGCCGAGGGGCGTGGTCTTTTCTTACACGCAGCCACAGGTCCTCGGTGCGCTCCAGTCGTCCTGTGTGCCCTTCCTCAAGCTACAAATGTCAGCACATGACAAAACATCTCATGGTTAACATTAGGAAGAGCTGCAAAAGGCTGGTTTCAATCATTATTCAATTTCTGTGGACTGTTAAAGCAAACCTTAATGTGCATTTCATTTATATCATTAGTGTCTATGTGCAGACAAGAGGTTGTATATTTTTAAAAAGGTTGAGATTTCATCTCTGAATGTGTCTGAACTCTTTTTTCTCTGTATATCCTATTAGATCTTTTTTGTCCTCTATTTTTAAGTGAAATTGTGCTATCAGGACGTGCTATCACCATGGAAACTGTTGCTGCTGTCATGTTGTCAGAGACCTCAGGGCAGCTGACTTGACCTCTGTGGTGCTGTTGTCATTTGCCAGACGGGTTGACTTAATGCAGAGTTCATGGCCAACTGAGTAACTCCGCAATGTATATCATGTCATTTGTTGAGTTATCATTGCTGCTGTTTGTTTTGTTCTCCACTGGAACCTTAAAGTCAACATTAGAACACAGACACTGTTTGCTCACTTCACTGCAACAGCATCTTTTAGAGAGACTCACCTTTTGTCTGTAGTCAGACTTTTGAACAGATTTGAGTGTAGGTTTCTTTTCATAATCCACATGTAAACACTGTGTTCTGTTTTCTTGCCTACTCAATAATGATAGGTATTTCCTTTTACTACAATTACATTAGTGAAATATTAATAGTCTGAATGTAAATATATGCATTTTTTACTTTACATTATCTACCATCTGCAAAAGAGGAGATCAAAGGCAGTAGAATATGAGAACTAATGTGGTCATGTTTCGGCTCTTGTATACTCATATTTGTCTGTAACGCAAGTTGTAAAACAAAATGTAGATTTATAGACCCATCATGCCACTAGTAGTGTGTTAAGCTTTCTCAGCCATGGCATGGTTGGAGGAGGTTGGAGGAGGTGGGCTTCGGTACGATACGAGCACTGGCACTGGCACGTAATGCCAACAAAGTGACAGCAGGAGGGTTTGCTTGATGTGTGCAGGCGACAGCATGTAATGTTAACTGGACAAAGATATTTGGAAAAATCTGCTACTATCTTCTTCATCACGGATACCTGAAGATGATTTAACATTGACTATGTTTTACAACGGGCTGCAATAATCCAACTAATAACCTTATTCTAAATGAGACAATATTTTAATTTAGGTGTTTACATGAGTTGCTCACAGAATATTCCATTCATATTCCTGCTTACAAGTTACAGAGCATAGTGTGATTAATGACTCATGAGATGCACCAGAGTATGCATTGTCAAGCAGTTTGACTGCCGTAAACTATGTGTTGCTGTCACAAAATGCTGTGAAAACTCAAATAGGACAGCAAAGTGCAATTCAGGTGTATACATGTGTACAAAAATGTGACCAAAGCTGGAAGACTCAACATGTCTTAATTCAACTATTGCTTACTCCGACTATGAGTATGACTTATTGGGAGTAAGGTAATTGGAAAATGCTGTTGACATGGCAGTGTCTTATTCAGAGTTGGTCTTAATCTGGTTAATATCGGAATATTGGTGTCCATGTAAACTGTCAGGACAAGACGAAAGACATGACGGTTCAGTATCTGGAAGTACTGGGCACTCTCTACTGATCAGGCAGCTCAGTTCAGTGAAGACATAAGCATGCTCAGATCCACGGGTTGGGGGGTTGGAAGGGGGGGCAATTGTGTATGAGCACGGTACAAGGCAGCTGGGCCAAGTGTGAGTGTGTCCTAAGAGGAAGTCCAGTATCCACATGTAGAATGTGGTGCTCAAGCCCAGAGAGTTAATCAGTTTCATGGGGGAGATTGCGCTGAAAGTTGAGCTGAAATCAACAGACAGCATGCTGATGTAGGTGTCATCTTCAAGATGTGTGAAGACTGAGTGGAGAACAGTGGCTTGTTGAGATGTTGCTCTTGATGGCTGAAGAACAAGTTTTTCCAAAGCATTTCTTCAGAATGAGGACGAGTGCTGTATGATGGTAGTTGTTTGAACTAAAAACTGAAGACTTGTAGGTACAGGTACAATCTTGGTTGTCTGACAGCAGGTGGAAACATTCTCCTGTGACAGTGCCATGTTAACAACATCTCTAATCTGAATTATTTTATTGTCTTTGGGATCTACACATCTTCAACACATTTGTTAGTGTATGATGTTACTGATGTTACTCTGAACAGTGCTGTAGAGCTGCTGTAGCTTAATTTGTCCACACTTGAACACTTTTTACTGAAAGCTTTACCTTTTTTTTTTTTTTTTTTTTTTTAAAACAGAAAAGAGAAAATTGGCAGCAGAATGCATCCAATCACACAGCCAGTTAGATAAATAACTAAATGAGATTAGGATGCTACTATTCATCAAAAATACAAAGCATTATTCAATCCCGAACCCTCTATGAGAAGGTCACAATTATTCAGTGTATTTGTGTTACTGCACTGAAAAGCGAAGAATTAGTGAGCATGGAAGTACAAACAGCGACGTGACTCACACTGTCTGTCATGTGAGGATTATCATCAGAGCATTGCAACGGGAACGGATTTGTCAGGGACTTGCAGCTATCTGCATATTGGAGCTTAAAAGGCGAAGCAAATTAAGTGAAAAGGCATAAATGTGCTGAAGCGTGAGCTAAGCAGGGACGAAGAGCCAGTAAAATCTTTCTAAAGAGATGCAACTGCAGGTATTGTGGAGCTGTCACACAGTTTGTTAATCAATCTCATTTGAAAGAGCCCTCAGATGATTTTAAGTTAAAAAAAAATCACTGCAACCACAGACGCAGGAGGTGCAAATGCTTTCCAGCCATTCAGGTGAATCAGCAGGAATTCGCACAAACCTTTTATTCTGATCAAGTGATTAACGTCATAAGCATTCAACGCAGTGAGGTGAATTCCCTGAGGACAGTCTTAACAGCTCTAACACACCCATTGGCTAAGCAATGTGTATGAGAAAGAGTGAGAGTGAGTCTCGGTTTGGCTTTCATACGTTTTGGAGCACTGAAAGAGAGGCTGGGAAGGGCGATGCACAGTTGGGCTATTTTGTGATGGACAGGCAGGTGCTAAACACTGGCGGTTAGCTTGTTAGCTTGCTAAATAAGCAACTTCTCCATTAAACAAATGTAATATTCCAATGTAGCTTGCTGTGTAATGTTAGGTAAGCGGTACAGCAGTATATGTAGTACACGCTAAGTAACAATACTTCTGGTGCGTTGAGCCAGGGGGAGGGGCCCAGTTTCACTGTTGTGTTTACAAACGGCTGTTGTGTTTACAAATGCTACTGACTCCACCTTTGCAAAAAAACAAAAAACAAAAAAACAGCTAATGCTCATCAGCTAACATTTTCATCCAAATTATCTTTACTGTTTCATGAATTTTGGAAAAGAATGCCAGAGATCCTGTTACATCAGGCATAGCCTCTTGCAACTCTCAGTCAGTCAGACAGTCCACTACTTAAGCAAAACATACATGACTTTGTTGTATCTATTCCAAATTCTTGTTTTTGCTGTCACCTTTGAATTTATTGCAGGTTCAAGCAAAGTAGTGATAATCTAGCCAGCACAATTTTACCTTTGAAATATTTTCCAAAATTCTTAGTATGGATAGATCCTTCTGCAGGTCGGGGGGAGAAGAATTAATTTGCTAGGCTCTTACATCATTGCATATTCTGTGCTGAACCAGACTTTGCTAATTCATATAAGGGACACACTGTGGTAATCTTAACTAAATCTGTTCTGTGAATCTGACTGAACAACCACTTGTTAAAATAGTCTTAGACAGAGACCAGCAGTCTCTGAGAGAATTTAGCTTTAAAAGTGTTTTAGTTTTGTATTTGAGAAAAAGGCAGGAATACAAAAGGGGAAAGTAGGGCAGGCAAAGCAGCAAAAATTAAGATCACCTGGCGTAGGGATGCTGCAAAGGCTTCGTGGGAGCTGTTGAGGCGGGTTCTGAACTGGGAACAGATGCTTCTGGCAAGTTTGGCAGCACTGAGACTTTCTATGGCGTCTTGGGCCACTTTCCGCTTCCACTCTGGCGTGATGGCAGGAGGGTTCACAAACGTTATCCTATGAATTATCTAGGAGCAAGACACAGAGTTAGAACAATCCTTCAGAAGTCATTTTGCATTCTGAAACTCTGACGTTGGAATTCATTAGACACTGACCTGTTTAATTTGCTCCCAGAAGAGTCTTGTGACTGAGGATCCAGAATGAAAAGTGACCTCCACGTGGTAGGCAGCATTTAATAACTGCAACACAAGAAGGTGAGGTAAGGTCCCCAGTTAAAAAAACAAAACACAACAAAACAAAAAAGGCCCAGAAACAAAAGGGTTCTAAAGGATACTGAGTGGAAACATCACAAACTGGCATGGGATTTGCATAACCTAGGACAGAAAGGCTCTGCAGCAGGTTTTAAAGATATTAAATGAGGAGGAAACCTGAAATTAAGATAAGTATACAGTGTAAGTGTACAGGACTACAAAAATGACTGTGTATAAAGATGTCTGAGACGCCCTGGCAGTTCAGTTGGTTGAGCTGGTGCCCCATGTGCAGAGGCTGTGTTCTCACTCCTGCTGCCCCAAATTCAATTCCACCTTGTGGCCCTTTGTTGTATGTTGAACCCTCCTGCCATCCCTCCCCCATTTCCTGTCCAGTTTTTCAGATGTCCTATCAATAAAGACACAAAAAAGCCTCCCTCTTGAAAAAAAAGACAAGTGTCTTATTCTCGATGTGTTACAAAAAAAAAGGGGGGGGGGGGAAAGAGCCAAAATACCAGGCCCTGCTGTCTTGCGCTTGTGACGTCATCTGTAGCAAGAGTCTGCGCAGTAGTGATCAGTGAATGGACTATTTTATAGATTTTAAGGGCTGACTGTGAGCCAGGGCACAACGCATTTCATTGCACTTTATTGCAGTGCCGAGGTCTCACATCTGCACACCTCAATTGCAGGTCAGGGTTAGCTATCTATTATGATGTCATACCCCGAATTACAGTTTTGATACTATCAAATAATTAAATACAACTACATTTTTTTAAATAAACAGTTGAACAAACACTAGTGTGATCATTTATTTGACATTTGATTTCTTTGATTTCCATGTCTCATCTGCTCACATGGAGGGGGCTATACTGCTGCCAGACACCAGGGGGCAATTAAGATTTTGGGCATCAGTTTGTTGAGTACTTGTGTTGTACATCTTTATATAACTTTTGTGGTCAAAAAGCTTGTAGTTCTCAAGCCAAGGGAGTTGACGGAGGCTAGTCAGGTGTACAAATGCTTCTTAAAGTGACACTTGTCTTTATGGAAGATCTTCTGTTTTGTTTTGTTTTTTTAAACTATTTCTGCTAAAGTGTCTTTCTAGCCCATTATTAAACTCTTTTTTTTTGGTTTGCTTCTGTTGGTTCACACTTTGGTCTAAATTTTCAACTTAATGATGAAGACAGAACAGGGCTGGTAAGTCATCTGAGAGTATGTTTGTTTTACAATTGCATACTATTTTAATTATTATAATATGCAACGCAAAACTGAATAAAATCATACACCTCACATTTAAGCACCACTACAGTTTATATTCTTGAAAGACGTGCTGAATAAGTGTTCTGTCTTTTAACAAAATTTCAGCCAACCTGTTTGAGATGATTGGAAGTGACATTGTGGACAGAAGAATCGATGTGAGACTTCTCCAGGCTGTTGAGACATCTCTCCAGAGTTCCTACACAGCTCTCCCTCAGATAGTTCACAGAGCTGATCAGTTTATTCGCTACAGCCTGATTCAAACGAACCACTATCAGCTCCTGGATCTGGTGGATGCAAGATTTGATCTCCTTTGACGTAACAGGCTCTCCATTGGTGGTCACAATGATATCTGCAGATCAAAGAGGAGTATGTCCAGATAATGTGACATATTCAATCATTTAGAACAGAGAAATCCCGAGGAATTAATGTTGTTAGACATTTATATCGAAGTCACTTGACGTTGAACGTAAATTTACTTGTGAATGAGGGCAAAGGGCCATTTCACAAAAAAGTAATTTATCAAGCCTGCAAACACAGAAAAGTGATATTGATAAGAATAACTTAAAGAAACTCAACAAATGCATATACATAATACATAAGACACACTATTGATTGTTACTGAAATAATATTAAGATTGCATCGATATTAAGACACGCTTAAATATTTAAAACATGATTCATATTTCTTTCATTTTAAAGCACTCTGTGCAGTTTCACAAGCTCTTAAGTGTACTGCATTATACAGAATATGGAGGATTTAATTATTTAGTCAAACTTCATCATATAAACGAGATGGACAAAGTAATAAAAACACCTCTCTGCATTGTGCAATATAACTCACCAGAATCACAAACCGTAGTCTCTACATAACACAGCTGACACACAGCTCTGTTCTTCTAAACTCAAGGTTTAAAAATCAAATTTCTGTTATGTTCAAACTGTTGCTAATTTACTTCATTTAAACAAGTTAATATTTACTTCCATTATCTATTTGCCAACTCTAGTTTTATCATGTATTTCTGTGCTCCTTGTTATATAACTCGGTAAATATTGCCAATATCTTCCTTAATAATAGGAAAAAAATCTCGATAAAGCCACAGCAGGGAAACCCTGCCTGTCTTGGCTCTTTTATCCAGGGTGCTTCCTTAATTACCTGTAAACTCCAGGTTGGCAGCATCCTCCAGCAGCTGCTCCTTCATGCTGCTGAGTGTCTCTACAATCATCTCTTTCATCTCTTCCTGTTTACGGTTTGCAATGGCCATGAGAGAGGTGAAGAGTTCGCCCTCTTTCTCACGGGTGTACTCCAGCCTGCGTGGTGTTATCTGCAGGTCCCTCTGCATGTCAAAGGCCTGCAAGGATGTCGAGCAGAAAGAACAAAGATCTGTTGGTAATTTTTAAGGAAATACTTGACAAGATGAAATAGACCACAGAATAGTAGTCGAAAAGATCATCGCGACTGTCACATGAGCACAATGCAGTAAAACAATGAGAGACATATAGATGGACACTGCCTCAAAGGCATCATCTTCACACCCGTAGGTAGCAAATTTTTGTCTCTGTAAAGTTTATGTTGCAAATTAGCAAAATACATTTGGTTGAGACTTCAAGGTTAAGACTTGAGACTTGCTTGTTAATTGCAAATGTGAGACTTTTCCACATCTGCTCTCACCTGGTTGATGAAAAGATCTAGGCAGCGACAATGAATCCCGTTAAGCAGGTTGGCCGCCTCCACCTGCTGGTTTTGAAGCACTAGACGAGCAAAAGGCACCAGCAACCGATGCAGTCTTTCAAAAGCCTCTCCGAGCATGCTCTGGGGCTTGGCACCCGGGTTGGGCATTTGTGTAGGGGCGCCACAAGAGCAGTTTCCTGTTGGGCCACTTAGGAGGCTGAGGGAAAGGAGTTGCTTATGGAGGTCGCTCTTCTCCCTCTCCTTTTCCTTCTCTGCACGGCGGCTTGATTCTGGGGAGGCTGCTGGCATGTTGTTAGGGATACGCACAAAACAGATGGGAAAGGAGAGCATGTCTTTGACCTTACGGAGCTCAGCCACCTGCTCTGTACTTAGAGAGTCCTGGTTGATGGCATAGAGTATGATGGGGATCACACTGCGTGTGCAGTCTTCCAGGGCCTCTTCTATGGGCTGGACGCTCGAGCAAGGCACCACCATGACCTTTGCTTCCTGGTGACGATTCAGACAGAAACCATAAAAATGTTACTTTCACTTTGAGCAATATAGTTTAAATGAGTAATTATTAACAAACATGGGTCTGTAAAAAGCTCAGCTCACCCACAATGTAAAAAAAAAACATACAAAGTATTATTGTCCAAATTTTGTTTAAAAAAATCATAACTAATTACACTTGATATAAGACATTATCAACTAACTAGTAACATTTCAGCAAAATACAGGGACCTGCTTTCAGACATCAGATCATATTTCAAGATATTTTAACAAGTAACTTTTTACTTGTTCCATTTGCATATTTCTTACACATTACAAACATAAGACACTTTGGATTTGTTACTTTTTTCTTTTCTTTTTTTAAACTAATGCTGAAGCCTATTAAGACAAAATCGTATTAAGTCAAATTTTGATGCATTACCTCGGCCGCTGACACAAAATGAAGGTAAATTGAATTTAAAGCTTCTAAAGTCATTAGTTTACAATTACATTTTTTAAAGACTATGTGCAATGTGGAAGGTGTTTTTTTCCCCTTTAATTCTATTCTAAGTTTTATGTAAGGTGACCAGATTTCTAAAATGAAAACTGGAGACATTTCCAGTTCAGCATACAAAAATCATTTAATATCATCGTTATAAAAGCAAAAATGGGGACAGTCACAGTTTTGTGTATTTCGACGACTTGCAAAGGATGTAGTGGACCATCGTGTTATGTCGGTCTGGGTAACAGGAGTGTGAATGTAATTGGGTTTTTTAAAAATAGTCATTAAATGACATTTCTGCTTCTTTAAAAGAACCATACCTCCTCTTGTCTGCTCTTCTCTTCCCTCTCCTTGTGTTGTCTGTGAATATTCTCATTCATCGCATCGGTCTCACTAGTCGGACTAGTGAGACCGATGCGTATGAACTGATGAAGCCCCTTGGATAAGAGGCGAAACGTCTTCCTAGACAAATACA
>JAQLOL010000012.1:16645172-16658117 GCA_029783665.1 Naso thynnoides
CCTTGGATAAGAGGCGAAACGTCTTCCTAGACAAATACAAGTCCAGTTGCCTACGATTCAATTTGCCCAGAGAGGACTCTCCTTGTGTTGCTCTTCTTGCCCTCTTAACTTTTTCTTCTCCCTTTCTTCACCTCACTCTTGCACATTATGCTCTCTTGACTTGTTTACTCAATTAATTTTTCATATTCACTTTCTTTAACTGATCTTTTCCTCCCGTCTCTTTCACTCTTCTTTCTATCTATCAGCAGTCCTCATCTCCTAACAGTCAAAACCACATCATAAAATATTGTAACAGCTTCTATCACATGATAATCTTTACAAGAAACTATGTTACAGCCACACCTTCAATACTGTATGTTACTGTCGGTGAAACAGATCTTCAGTCAGCTCCAACTCACTTATTTCTTCTTCTGGCCTCATAAATAAAGTTGCTTTGCTTCTGTCCACGGAGTTAACGTGCAAAAATACAAACAGCACCACGCTGTCTTAACAACCCACACTGTGGTGGGAGGTGGTACTGCATTAATCTGTACGCAAACAGAATCACAGCAGCAGCTTCTATTTCACTTCATAATTTTTAATCCGCAGTTACGATCGCGGACATTTCCAAGGCCAGGTCACCCAGAACAGGAGACTGTCGCCAGAAATGAGGGATGTCTGGTCACCTTAGTTTTACGGCAAATCACAGCTCACTGTTTTGGTTTAACAGCCCAAAACTTCACTGTTTAAGAGATTCATGCTCATCAGTACTAACAACAGCAGACAGCTGTTTCCAGTGAAAAGGTTTGGGTAAATCAAGTGTGTGCTACCAGCCCAACACCAAACACCATTAAGGAAAAGTTTGCAACTAGCTGATGAACAGAACTGACCGTTTATCAGCTAGAGCCTGAAATTTACCCAAGGAGTTGGTTTAGACCAAAAACTAAGCTAAATGTAAATACTGGTCTTAAATTGAACAGGAGGAGAGACAAGACTCCAAATGAATGGTAATTTAGTTGTAGCTGCTGGATAAATAGGCGATAAATAGGCTTTCTTCTATTCCTTTTACAGTGTTCACAAAAACAGCTGTTGCAAGTTTCTGTCTCACCTCACTGTGGACGGTTTGATATTTTCTACCAACAGTAGAAAACATCAAACTGTCTACATATATACTGTCAAAATATAATAAGGTTTACTTGTCTTTGTCTCTTTTATGTTTTTGGATGAGATGGTCTTTTGAATTCCTAACACACAATGCAAAACATTAGTTATTTACAGCATAACTATAAACCCTGTTACAGTGTTAAAGGCACTAAAGCACAGTCTTCAAACCAATTCATGCCATGTTCAAACGGATTCCTCTGCAAAAGGAGAAAAAAAAACATCTACACATATCACATGCTCCTTCTATTTCTGAACACAAAATGGCAAAAAAATATTTATGCTGGTCTTGGGAATGTCCGTAGCAGGGCAGAAAAATTACTGAAGTAAAAAGGTTTTCTGAACCCTTGATAAATAACATCTGCAAAAACTGTCTCAAAGATAGTTCAAGAGGGAGGCCATGACGAGGGAAAAGACAGCCAGAGAAAAGGGGCAAATATGACCAGCAGCTATACAAAGGAGACAGTCAGTCCTGTCTCCAAGAAACAAGAGTGGAGCCCATCTGAGCAGACTCTTGGGAACAACGATAGCCCGCAAACATTTGTTCACAACCAATCAAAGTCTATACAATGAATGAATGTCTCAATGAATTTAGTTTTTCAACAACAATCCTTCAAAAAAATGTCTTAACAACAGCCATGTCTATTTTGACACTACAATTTGTTTTAAGTGTCAGTATGAGTGAGCAGTAATACTAACGTCTGACCCAGTTCAACAAAGTAGCACAGTCCAGGGAAATGGCCTTGTCAGAAATGAGAATTTTGAACATTAGCATATTTTAATATCACAGGCCTTTACAAACAATAGCAAAAAATAAAACTGATTATGTTCCTTAAAATTTTTAGAAACACAGTGATAGGATAAAACCGCATGTGTACTTGAGTTTAGGCTGGTAGCATGAGTAAACTTTAAGATAAAGAGAAGGCTAATTAGCAAGTTGGTCTGCTGGCCTCTAAAACAGGTCGCTGTGATTGTTGCAGGAGTATGTGAATACCACAGTGAGCAGAGAGATTCTGTGCCTTTGTTTACTCCAATGTTAAGATGTTTATCTCTTATCCATTGGGCAAAAACCTAGAGGCAAGTAGCACACTGCTTTAGTTTGAGACAAAGCTACATTAAAGTTCCTGGCTGATAAAAATCTGTACGTCCACAGTTATGTAGCGTTAAAGAATATTTCATTTTCTTTGAACGAGGGAAAAAACAGCAGGCTAAAGTAAATGAAACACTTTAAATATATTAACTCAAACTGTCTCTAATTTATGATTAATTTTGTATTTTTCTTATTATCATTGTCAATACTGTAAGTGATACCTCAGCTATTAAAGCTTCTGAAGTCATCTTTAGTGCGACAAACTTTTTGGTCCATGTAAAGGATTGCAGATCCCACACCTTTCAGTCCCTCTTCATCAATGAACAAGTGTAAGAAGACTGGATTTATTAGAAGACATTTTGCTTCCAGGCGCATCTTTTATGGTTTTCTGTGTTTCAGACCAGACCCTTGTGAATCTTCAAGCAGCAATTTAAAAATTTACAAAATCTGTGTAAACCTTCAACACACTGAGAACCATACACTGACAAACTAGACAAAAGAGCCACAACTGGTAAGATTTTCTCAAAGGGTTTAACATCAGGTAAGATTGTTTATGGTTAATACTAGGGCTCAACCAATATATCGGTCAGTTGATATCATTAGCCAATATTGGGCTTTTGCAGATATATCCATATTGGCATATGGTTGACCAATATGCGGCGATATCAAAACTGTCAGAAGCCGGAAAAAATGCTTGGACTAGTGATTTAAAATGGTGTAATTACTTAATTTGTGGCCCGTTTTTTAATAAATAAATAGTGTTGCATTTACTTTTCAGTGCACTGATGTTGGAATTAAGTTTGTTAAGATGTGAGATATCCTGCCTCCATTACATGTCTTTGTCACTTGTACTTGATAACCACATTCAGCATATACTATATATACAATATCAGCCGATATATATTGGATACCAGAATTTTCTCACTCCCAATTACTAATATTGGCATCAGCCCCAAAAATCCCACATTGGTCGACCCCAGTTATTACAGAATGAGTATGAAACCCATGACCAGTACAGTCATACATTCTGTTCCTGTACTACGTATGGATGAACTTATAGTGAAAATATCTCCCTTCCCTTTTTTCTGGGGACCCCATGGAACTCCCTCAAGGACCCCTGGAGGTCCCCAGAACTAACTTTGAAGCCCACTAAACATTACTGAGCCTTGAAACGTGCTTTTATCTCAAAAAAGATATCTTTAAGACACAACCAGCATTTATATGTATAATGTGGGTCATCTGAGTACAGTTTTTCTTTTCTAGAAGTTGCTTTAAAAGTTGCAAATAGGTCTTTGAACATTGCTCGCAGAAAATCCTAAAAACCAATAAAGTTTTTTGTACTGACCCAAAAACCAGTGTCCCTGAATTCTATTGTAACCACAGCAACTTCATCACAGTAAAGGGTTTGGGATTTTTTAACATGACCTAGTCATGTGAATCGCACCAGACCAGTGGCATTACGTAAGGGGGTTGGGCGGGTGGGCTGATCTCAGGCAGAACTAGGCTAGTTACTGAGGCTGTGAGATGCTCCCTGAGGGGCCATGGTAAAGGATCAGAGACTAATTTCCTCATGTCACACATTATAATGAAAGATTACAGTCCGTACACCATGCTAAATCAATTCACTCTCACGAGATATTGTAATTTTTAAGTTGCGTGGGCTAGAAACCAACATGACCACTGTATCCTAACAATTATTCCTTTATCCACATAACTTGCTAGTAAGTGCTCAAAACCAGAGGAAAGCAACTGAAAATAATGCATTTCTGAACAGCAGCACAAATAAGAAAACTTAAGTTACCAAACTAAAGAGTGCAGGAAATAATCAGCTCTGCTCAGTAATCTGTTTGTGAGCTAAACTATGTGTGAACACAAAGGCTACAGGAGAAAATACCAGTACACAAAAATTACACACACAGGCCTGAGCCATTTGATGAAATATATTATATTAAAAAAAAACTTTTTCTTTTTGATGTAAAGTACACCACAACGTAACTTACATAACGTGTTAAATTATACAATGTTTTTCACTCAAAACTAAAATAAGAATTACTGCCTTACAATTATGAACAGCCATGTCTCTGCAGAGTCATATATGTTGTAAAGATATTGAAGGTGGGTGTAGTAATGTTATATATTATAATTCAGAAGAATCATTTCCAATGAAACACATACTGCCCTCACTGAAATACTATTTTCACAGAGGAGGACTACAGAGGAGTAATAGAGAGCCTAATCACATGATGCACCAAAAGTCACCTTAAGCTCAATATCAGCAAACTAAAGAGCTTGTGGCGGGCTGCTGCTGTATGTCTATTACTCTGTAAGTTCATCGAGAGAAAAAATTAGTTCCTTGTATGTGTTTACATGTTGGGTCAATGATGCTGATTCTGATAAAACACAAAGTAGTAGCCATGACAGCAGACAGTGCTGTTGTGGCAAGGAAGCTGCAAATTCTAAAACATGATTGCTTCACACACAACTTCAACCTTGCAGCACAGAAAATCTGAATAATCACGACAGTTTCGAGGTGGACACAAGATTAGGGTCACGAATTCTGTGTCTGACAAAATGTGAGCTATGGTCACAATGTCCCCTTCTGCTCCTAGGTTATGGCAATGAGTAAAGCCCAGAAAAGCATTTCACAGACAATTAGGATGTCACAGTGAACAGTGAAGCTGAACTTCGACCCTTAGGTTCTGAAAATATTATCACCTCATCATCTTATCTTATTTAACATTTCTGTCAATTTTCATCATATGAAGCGTAATTGTATTGTGAGGTTGCAGTGACCAACAAAATGAGATGACATACTAAAGGGGTGGGTCCAGTAGGTTTCACATTGTATCCATGGCCAGTGGATCAAAGCCTACCTGAAGCAAGGAGTGATGAAGGGTGATCTCCAGCTCTGCTAGCCTGTGAGCCGGGTCCTCACATTCATCCTGGATCTCCAGGTCTTCCCGGGGCACAGTATCCCAGCGGCCACAATTAGCTGCCAGCTGATGCACCAGTTCATACTGACCGGGCAGAGCCAAGCTGAGTCGTGTCTGTTTCCCATGGTTGAAACACAGCTTCCGCCTCTTGCAGACCGTGCCACGAACTCCTTCACAAGCCTCTCCAGCCTCGGGGCCAAGCGGCAGCAGCCTTTCCCCCAGAATGCAGTTGAGCAGCTGGTATCGGGCAGTGCAGTTCTGACCTAGTACCAGGATGTACGGGGAAGCACCAACAGTGTTGCGTAAGAACTCTTCTTCATGGCTGGGAAAAGAGATGCAGCTTAACTGGCCTGGGGAAACAGAGGGGGGTACAGGATGTTGAGAGGCAGTCTGAGAACAGAGCTTGGTTATGGAAAACCTTGTCAGTAACCCTAAGCAACTCTGTTCACTCAGGCACATGATAAAACATTATCCCTTATAAAAATTTCAAGACTGATATCAGTCGTTAAAGTATTATTTATATTCTTATCTTGCCCTAAGATGGGGAGCACACAAAGAAGAACCAATTTGGCCCTTACTATTGAGGGTTGCAGACATAATCCTTAGTGATGCTGAGTCACAGTGTTAAACAGTTATATAACGAAAGAGAGGAGCGAGCAGCAATGGCCTGGTTTGTATCCACATACCACTGCATTTCTTTCTAACATTACGTGTAGCTTTACTCTAATCTAGCTTTTCAACCCACCAGTATTTACCCCTTGACCTAACATGACGCATTGAAGCCTATCGTTTTAGACAGACCTGTGCTGAGCATTGACAGAATGACCTTTGTGCAGTGGATAGACTATACTAGACAGGCAGTTGGTGCAGACCAATGCATGACCTCCACCAAAGTAACAGACTAAGAACAATCCTCCTGCATCATTTGATGCACACGTTTGTCCTGTAAGTGTAACAAATGCTTTAGCACGATGAATCCAATAAGCAGATGAATGCAGGGGTGTAGTTTATTTTAAAATTAACATTGTCCATTCGACATTAAGAAAAATGATTTTGACCCACTGTGCACAAGCAACCCCTAGTAGATGTGTTTCATTTTGTTATCAGCATATCATCACTTCTGTGCCTTTAACCAGTAACAGAAATAAATATCTGAATCATGTGATCCAAAAATGCTTACAATACTCACATATGCAGCAGTAAAATACATTTCATGCAACATTCTTAATCTTAGGTGGTTATGGCGGAGAAATGTGACACATCTAATAGTGGATAATATATTTATTTGAAGTTGGAGTCAAAGCTACTAAATTATGCTCACAGTAAGCCTTGTTATATGCATGCACGCGCGCACACACAAGGCACAATCAATGTGAAATAGAGGAATGCGTGTCTGATATCCCCAGCACTGTGGCAGCTGGTAAGTCCAGAAATCTCAACATATTTGGTGCACTTAGTCTGCTCATGCTTTGAGAGGGGGCTTAATCTCTTCAGTTTTCTCTGACCCTAATTAATACATTTTTCGGTCCATGTGCTGGTAGAGAAATCACTTAGAAGGCAACAGTCTCCATGTTTCATTACATGAAATATCTAAGATGCTTTAAACAAGGTTACACACATTTTGACACATTACAGGGACGTTAAAACGTTGCAGCTGCATGTGTTCAAACCCACCTGCCTCCAGAGAAGCTGAATCCGAGCTAATGGTTGATGCACAGGCATTGCTGTAGTTTTGCCTTATTTCTCGGAAGAAAGCATTAGTCTCCTTCAGGTTCTTCTTCAGCTGGATGGTGTGCTTGTTGTAGCTGTTAAATATCCTCGTCAGCTCCCGTGCTAAGGGAGTAGTTTTCTGTTGTTGTACATTTCCCTCCATGGTCGACAGTTTGCGCTGCTGTCCTCTCCTTGTTGTGCTTTGCGAAATTAAGCAGGTGTCACACAGCCAAATTCAATTTCTCCGCTGAGAAGCTTAAATGTCAATCAAGCCTGCTGTCGCACCGTTTTCGCTATGCGCTTCTTAGCTAGCTGTCATGTTTGTCCACCCACCTGCTCGGCAAATGTATTCATTCGCTTGTAGCCCGTCTGTAGTGTGGTAGTGCCTGACAGACAACAGTCCATGCAGTGTTTTGTGTCAGTGAATGGGGGCAAAGCATTTGGCCGTTGTTCCTAAACTAGCTTGACGCCGTGCCCCAAGCGCGAGAAAACTTCAGCGCCTCGAAGTGAGATTATAACGATTAGCTGACAAAGTAACCGCTATTTTCAGCATCTTATCGTTAGCTTCCCTTTCGAGTTCACACAAACTGTCTGTCTGTAAACTTAGAAATGATTTAAAAACAAAGCATAACGAGACCGAAAGTATTGGCGACTAATGTGCTGACGTTAGTTGTCGTTGGTCTGTGTTTTGCGCCCTAGCTTCGGTCCGGATAACGTTAGCGCCGCTAGCCTGAAGGCATCTCCTATCCGTCCTTGCCCGGGCCTGGCACAACAGACATAGCCATTAACTTCACGTAAATAATCCACGGCACCGTTTCACAGCCATACAGCTCCGTTTTCAAGAGAGGGAGGCCCAACTTTGACAGTTGACTCCAAATGACAACCGAGCTAAGCAAAACAAAAAACGTCGGGTTTTTCCTGATGGGACTCGGTGGGAAAAGATCTTCCTAAACTGGCTCCAGTCCGGAAAAACCAGCGGACATCTTCCACCACGGAGCGCCACAACATAAAAGAAGTTCACTAATTTATCTTTCGGTAATGAAGAGGAGAGGCAGCGGTGGTGCAAGGCGAGGAGTGGCCGAACCTAATCACATATCTGAGACTAAGCAATCAAATCTCTGCAAAACAGTCAACTCTACCACAGCCAACTTTGGGGACAGGAAAGGGCGGGGCTCTAAATGACGCACTGCAGTCTGGGAAATGTAGGTTACTTTGACATAAACAGCTCACGTACAGTGTGAGGACCGACCACATTGTAGGAAATGTAGGCTACTTTAATGCAGTGCAATGGCACTGTCTAAAATGACACGAAAAGAGACATTTTATATTTTTACAGTTAATACAAGGAGAGGGTCATTTAGGTCAGAAACAGACAAACAAATTAAATGAGATAATGAGACGACAAAGAGAAGAAATACTCCTATTTTCTACTAGCATAACAAATTATAGTTCAGCAGTTTCAGAGTCAAAATGATTATTATGTAACAAACTAAAACTCGTATCTCATATTTTAAGTGATTTTGTGGAGACTGTGACTTGTTATATAAGATTAGATTCAATTTTATTGTCACTGAACACATTAAGTAGCCTACCAGTACAACAGAATTTATTTAATAATTTAACCAGAGACAGTTGCAGTTGTGATCAGCATTATCCTTGGCTTAAGGCTTAGCAGAAAGCCTGTGTTACAAACCTGTGGTGAAGTTTTAAAAGACATAGCCATTTACCAGACAGGGTGTGATTATAAAAAATCCAACACTTAGTTATAAGGGAAAGAACAGTGTTTATCTTAAGCCACTGATACATAAAGTCATAACATTCTGACTAGTATACCCTATTTTTGATTAATATCTCACAATATTTCCCTTTGTTTTGTTTTGTTTTTGTTTTATTTTGTTTATTTGTTTGAGAAAATTTGAGTATTTATTTTTAGGATAACTTGTTTTTTCCTTTTGCAGTACTCGGCTTCAGTAATGACCCCTGCAATAAATCTTAAGAAATTAAGAAAACAAAGTATGATTTGTGTTCTTGTGTTACTATTTGACTGCCTCAAATTATTATTTTTTTTAAGCACTTAAAAAGCAGCAAAAGCGTGAAAAAGGAGCAGGATACATCTTGCTGGCTTTATACATAACCAGTAGCATAAATGTCATTTCTGTGGCTAATTGTGACCAAAGAACACCAACATCAGAGGAGAAAATATAGTCCCGTTTTCCCCACAAACTACATAATCTAGTTAATCCTCTTCACTCGACCAGTCATGTCCCATGGAAATTTATTTATGTACCCATTTGCTTCCTGTAAATACACATTTTTGCAACTAACAATCAATCTACCTGACAAAATCTAATTTGATACATATCGCCTCACAATTGTTAGAGAGTAAGTTTTGAGATAATTGCATGCTGCTCATGAGCCCTCTCTTCTGGCAGACATGCTGAATTACACAAACAACACCCCAAATCAGTTGTACCTGGTTATATTCTAATAGTCTATGAAATGTGTATATGTTCATAAATATAAAATATTTGTCACATACTAACAAATATTGTTAATTTGTGATGTTAATATGTGCAGTCAGCTATTGATCAGAACTACTTATGTTGTCTTCCTTCCTTGTAATATTTTTTGGGGGATCTATGAGCTATTCTTCTTTCAGTATTATTAAGGTTAAAGTAGCTTTATTGTGTCCCGTGGGACAAACTTGTCTTGGATCCAGAAAACTGCTGCATCAGACCATACATTACAATAAAAACACTTGAGAATGCATAGAAATAGATTCCTTAGAATAAAAACAATGAACAGACAACCATACCCTTGTACTTCCATATCCTCATCCATACATAAATACATTCAGCCAGCGATACATGTACTTAAATCACATGCTCACAGTCAACCAGCCTGAGATGGGACCTGCACTGCCTCATGGATCTGTGTTACATCTGCAGTCTGCTCTCCCAGAGCTGTAGATTAATAAGTTTAACTGACAACTGGACAAATGAATGTTTGTTTTATGTGCTTACACACAGGGACCCTGTACCTCTTTCCACAGTTCATCAGCACAAACTCAGGGTTCAACACATGGGAGGGGTCAGATAGAGTCCTGTTTGCCTGCCAAATAGTTGATTGCTCAAAAATATCTTGAGGGGTGTGGTGTGGGTGTTCCCATGATCTTACCTGCCATCTTAATCAGACTAAACATCTGAGCTTTGGATCTTTGCTTTCCAAACCAGCTGGTAATACCATAATGGCAGGTGGACTCTATAGTAACTCTATAAAAGATTACTTTAATGTTTTTACCTAAAAACTCTGACTCTGCGTAAAAAAGCGGAGACACAGATGATCTTTTTAGGATGAAGGGCTCATTTAATTCTGTCCACCGATTACAACACTGTGGGCCAATTGTGGCTTGTGGCTCCACAAGCTGTTTCATTGTTGATTTTGTGCTCAGTGTTCCTCTGCATGCATGAGTGACGCTCTGGCCCATCATTTAGAAAACTGAACAGCAAGCACAACGGGTGTTCCTGATGGGTTAGGAGGTCAATTAAAACACATGGAGCGGCCAATTGGCTCAGAGTAGTAAATTTGAATGTTCCTGAAATATTGTCTGTCTTGTGTCTCGTCATCCTGTCCTGAACACTGTGTCTGCTGTGTCTCGTCCTGATTACTTTCTACAGGATGTTAAACATGGGACATACTAAAATATTCCCATTTTTGAGTTTAGCGGGAAAACTTTGACGGATCCACTGTCTGTGTCAGGCTTTCTTTTTATTAAACAATTGGTCAACCTACGTCTGGCAGTTGATGACTGCATGCTGATCTCTAGTGGCCAACAACTGTAATGACACTGGTGATCCGAGCTAGTGCTCTTTTCTATCATTTATGTCTCTCAGTTCACCACAGACCACCTGTTTGGGCCTGACTGACTAGAACCAAACACATATTCTAGCTCCATGAACTAGTGATGTAGTGTTTCTCTGGGATGGAAATCAAAGGGTTTAATTTAATGAATTAACTCCAACACACTCAACAAGTTAACTGAAGTCATCTCAGCAATTTAGCTTTTTTAAAAAATCAGTTTATTCTTATTGAATACTATTATTAGAAGTGCATGAAGTAGGCCATTCACACCTCTTCATGTATTCATAATTCACATGAATGAGCCTTGTGAATGTTATAATGATTGTATTGATAATAATATTATGGGCCTAATAGTGATTTTGTTTTTATGTGCTACAGAACAAGAACCTGCTGTAAGCCAGTTTTAACTGAGTCAGGCCTGTTAAACTGTAACTTTTATATTATAACTTTTAATATTATCCTGTAAAAAAAATAACAATCATAATAAAAATAATAATAAATAAAAATAATTAATCCATGTGTAGGTAGCATTTTTTTTTTTGTTTAGCTGGTTAAGGTGGAACAATTTGAACTAGGTCATGTAGGTCAAGTACTACCATTGGGTCATTTAGTCATTTTAATTAGTGTTTTGATCATTTAAAATGAAATGCGTCTCATTACAAATGTTCATGACAAGTTTTTAAAATCTCAGCCTGTAAAGTAACTTAAGCTTTTAAATGAATGAAATCAACCAAAAAGTATATTTTCCTTCTGTATTGCCGTAGAGCAAAATTATACTAGCATTAAAAAGAAATAGCCTACTCAGGTAAAGCAGCAGAACATCATGTCTCAAAAACAGAAACAGTGTTTTGTCCCACACTTGGGTTCTTGGTGTGGTGCGCTTGTTGTATTCCCCCGTACACACCGATGAACACAGCATGCTCACAAATGGTGTGATTTCCATTTGTGTTCTTAATTGGCACCTTATTTGATGCTACATAGCATACCAACTACCAACTGCTAACTAGTTTTCTGTTACAGCGTATTCCTTAACTAACTGTCAGGGCTGTCATTAAGATTACAATCTGTCACAACACAGTGACGGAACATTGGACTAAAGTTGGCAACACCCAATAAGACAAATCGAACGCTCCTCTGCTACATGACACGCCCCCAACTATTCGACCCGTGCGGCTGCTTGCTAAACTCCGCTCCAGTCGCAACATGTCCAGTACCTGCCGCTAGTCACGCTCAACCCAACGAGGGAGCTAGACACATTTTCCTGCCTTCAGTTGTAGTAGTAGTCTTAAGTGTAGTCAGCGGTGACGGAGTTCACATTAACTCATTTAAATTGTACCTGCGCACCTTCGGAGGCAACTTGCTCTAAGCAACAACAGGGCTCCGCGCGAAGGAATGCACGTTTATAACGTCACATGCGTTCGAAAATACGCTAAAAACAGATAACGTTGCATCAGGATGGACAGCTGTAATGTTGCCCGTCTTTCGACAAACCCCAGGCCTCTCGCGGGGGGAGTTTTACCCTTTGAAAACCCGCCTGTGGGGAAAGCTCCGACTCAGGTACCCGTGAAAAAACAAGCCGTGAAGAGACATCACCATAAACACAACCTGAAGCACAGGTACGAGTTTCTGGAGACCCTCGGGAAAGGAACCTACGGCAAAGTGAAGAAAGCCAAGGAAAGATCCGGCAGACTGGTAAGGATTAATGTTAACTTTGTTTTGACTCTGTTTTACTGTCTAGCCGCTCTAGTTTGCACAGCTTAGGTTGCCCACATCTGCAGCCAGTATTACAGGTCTGTGCTCTTCTGTCCTGTCGGCCACCTGTTGTTTAGACACAGAGGGCTAATTTTAGAGGACGGACAGTCTGCACACAGGTAGTCTGCATCTGTTGTACTAAAGGCTAATTTACAATGCAGATTTTTCTGTAAAAACAGGGATCCATGTTATTGAATTGTGGAAGAATAAGGTGAAGCGTGTCAGCTGCTGATGAAATGTCTGTTCGTTGCCAAACCAGCTTAAGTTTGCCTAAGAGTGTGTTTGTTTTTTGGGGGGGTGTTGTTCTTATTATTATCCCAGTGTTTTCTGAACACTGTGTCCTGTCTTTGATTAAAATCACTTCAATAAGCTGTTAAAAAAGTCTTAATAATATTTATTTAATATTTAATATCATATTTTTTATTGCTTTTGTAAGATATTTGTCTATTTTTGTTTTAT
>JAQLOL010000012.1:16666626-16681059 GCA_029783665.1 Naso thynnoides
ACAATTGATACTTTATAGTCTCAGCAGGCCTTCTGTTTGAATGTTACATAACCTGCAAATTCTGCTCTTTTATTGTTGACAGGACAGTTTATGACTTAATAGTTTCTGAATCCTACGTGACTGTGTGACAGTTGATCTTCGAACTTCTTCATTTAGGATAACAGCAATAACTCAGAGGCTCACAGATAGGATGGTTTCACTCTTTTACCGTATACCACAGATTTTACTCGTAGGATGTGGGGAAAATGACATTTCATGGAAACCAAAAAGTAAATTTGCTACTGTTGTTCAAATTATCTTTATTCAAAGCAGAAGCAAAACCTGCTAGGAAGGAGTGTTTGTTGCAAGGGCGTCAGCTCTCAAAGAGTTTTTTGGTGTTTTTTTATTTTTCCTCTTTTGTTTTTTCTTGAATTGACTCGAAGTTAATGACTTGAATAATAATCGTGTAACACATCAAACCTAACCAGTAAAACCTGCTTTAGCTTCCAGGCCTACAATGATACAAGTGCGCAGGTGGCTTTCACTCTGTGTATGCAGGTGGCATTTTCCCACAAAGGTGGAGCTCATTTATGAATTCACTTCATAGTTTTTGAAGGTCACATGTTGAATTTAAAAAGCAGCCGTGCGTTTTGAAAGTGAACCATGAGCACCAGCTGTCTACTGGATGCTGTGCATAACTTGGCACACACTTAATGTGTAACCTTTCAACTGAACATTCAGGATCAGTCATGGAGCTCAGGTGTATTGAACTTTGCATTTTAATTTAAAATATCCAGGCACCTGCAGTGGAACAGTATTTCCCAAAGCCGGATTAGAAGTTCAGCCGTCTAACTGTGACTTAAACAGAAAAACAAAATTTATATGCTGGGTTTAAAAGCACCAGCATGAATTATGCACGCAGATTATGATCATTGATTTCGTTTGACTAGAAGATATTTCATACCACCTTTTTATAGTGATCTGCTTGACTTCCAAATCCTGCTTTATGAAATACCTCCGGGTACTCAGAGAAAGGTACATCAGTACGTTGTGTTCAATTATGTATGAATTTTGCTGCATACTGGAGTTGTATAACTGCATTGGCATGCTTGGCAATAAACAAGCCAGTGGCTGGAAATGCACTTTATCAGACCATTGACAACTGATAATCATACAGTTTATTTTACAGCTATCATGTGTGTATGGAGTTCTTGTGTCAAAGGTTGCACGAGGCCGTACCCAGGACCATGCCGTTGTTGAGAAACTGGAATCTGTAGAGTTTTTTTTTGTTTTGTTTTTTTTAAATTTTATAATTATTTATGATTGTTTTTTGGCACAAGTCTGATGAGGAATTTAAAGCCTGTATGTAAAGTGTACAAAAGTAAAAATTCCCTCATTTCAACTGGAAATGGTCATTTCTGATCTTTCTTGGACAGCTGATCATGTGACACAGAGGAAAAAATGCAGTTAGCCTTTGGGAAGACAGGTCTAAAACAGTATCTGTTTATTTTTTTTGTACAATATATTGTGCATTTTGGCATTTCATTCCTGCTTTTTGTCTTTCCTGTTCCCAGAAGTTGCACATATGCTTTTTTTTCTCCCTGTAATTGCAACAAAAACCACAGTTGCCAAAGTTACTGGCTTATCATCTATAGAACTGTGTGATCTGCCATGTGACCAGGATGAGGAACTCAATAAACAATTAAGAACTCAGGTGTGGCTCATGTTGTTAGTGACTACAAACTGATAATTCATGTCCAAGTATTTATTTATAGTCCTGAGAGAATACAGTGCTATGTTAAAAACAATGCAAAAACATCTGTTAAAAAAAAAGAGAACTGCTCACGTAAAAATTTTTTCACATTTTCAATTAATCCAGATAAATCCACTATGAATATACATTACATTTAAAATGAATAAATGTTGCTATATAAGAATTAAGTGCCTTAAAATTTGAGTACCATAAAAATAATAGTGTTGCCATTAATAAAAATCAGAGGCATAGACAGAATCATATTGTCTCTTCTAAAGCTGCTTTAGCAAATGCAAAATACTTTGAAACAAGCAGGAACAGGTTGGATGATTAAAATAAATCTCCATCATTTCTCAAACTGCAGTAGCTTTACACAAGTCACAAAGGGATTTCCAAAACAATCAACAAGCAAAAAAACATAAAGATTAACTAGAAATAACATTAAGGCACATTTTGCCTGGCATTTCATGTTGTGTCTCATGGCTGTAATTTATTCTAGCCATTCTCGGTGGGGAGCAGAGTTTTAGCTTGATGACTCCATTGTTAGTACAACATCCTGAATGTCAGCAGGGGTGTAGCTGATCTGAGCTTTGGCCTCCTGATCTGTAAACATCAGCCTGGAAACAAGATGGCAGGCTGAGCTTCAGCTCACTCACTAACTGCTCATAGCAGAGGAGGACAGAGCTCTGGTCAGGGTCAGTAAAATAAAAACAACGTGAAGGTCAGTAGTTCACGGGCAGACTTGTTCAATGGATCATGATCAACAACACATTTGCTCCACTAAACATGCATTTAATGTTGTTTTGTTCTGCTTCTTGATCTGTTTGATCAGGGTTTTGGCTAAAATGATCACAAACATAGTGAGTTTTGACAACAGGACAAAGTCAAAAATGTTATCATCTAAAGATTAAACATTACCCTTACCAGATCAATGGACAGAAGGTTGGCCAAAAACTTCAGCGTCGATTCAGAGGCAGCTTCGGCGTCCACTAACTTTAGCCTCTGCATGGCAATGCTTACACACGCACATGCAACAGTGGACGGTAAGAACAGTGAAAACCTGCAGTCTGAGGATAAGAGACAACGATTACATACTTACTTACTGTATTTGCTGCTCATGATGAGCAATTGTAGCTCACTTAAAGTAATTGTGCACTGTTGCAACAGTGACAATTAGACGGATGCCACGGTTGTGGACACACCCTCATGGACAAAAGCAGGCACTCAGAGGGAGACATTTCCCAAAACCTGATGATCTGATACTATATTCTAATTGCTTCAGGCAGGATAATTGCTAAGACAAAAAAGCCATTCAGCCCAGGCCCAGACATCTTTATGAATGGGATACAATGTCGGGAGCCTGGAAATATCTATATTTATGGGCTGTAATGTCATAGTCTAAAACAGCACTAACTGACAGTATCCCTGTGACATGCTGCCTCGGGCAGCATCACAGAGATTCGTGGGAAATCAGCCAGCTGAATAGTGGGACGCAGGTCTTTCATGGCAGACAATACAGGATTACACAAACTCAGCTCTCTGTCTCCAAAATGAACTGCTGACACATCGTAATCAAAGTTATGGCTCTGTGTCCATTGTTCACTACATAGAAAGTCATTTAATTAACAATTGCATTTAATGCTTTCCAACAACAAAAATGTTTCTATCACTGATTAAATCAAAAGGGCTATAAAATAGCTGCCTTTATGGCACAGGAATGTTAAAGTGGCTTTAGCACTGAGCACAGAAATCATGATTTAATTTTTTTTTTCTTAACATTTGTCCTCTACTGTATTTTACTTGGAGCAAAGAAAACATCCAATGTGTTTAGAACTCAGTTATCTAACTTACCAGTAGCTGCTAGAGCAATGTAGGCGTGAACATGCCTGCGCATGTTTGGAAGCTGGGGGGGTTGAACAAAGGTGAGAGCCTGAAGAACTGGCTCCAGGAAGTCAGAGGGAACCACAGAGGCCAGACACCAGTCTAACCTGGACACCAATACCACCTCCCACTGCTGCAACACACACATCCCCTAAAGCCAATCCATCAAAGTGCCACCACATGGAAAGTTTTACATAATTTATAAGTTATTCACATGCTACCATTTTAGGGAACTTTCCTGGACATTTAAGTGAAGTGAGTGAATGAATGTTTTTGGGATACCAGGTCCAGGTGAACTGTAGGACTGATTTAGTGACTTTTATGAAATTTATCAAAGCCCTGTTTTATAGATCATTAGTGGTTAAATTACTTGCATGCCGTTTACACTGTTCATGAGCAGATTTAACAGAGTGGGTGAGTTCCTATTTGACCACTTCAGACAGACTTAATCCCAAATCTCCACTTTCTGAGATGCAGCACAATAAAGTGTGTAGTTATATTTAAAACAGTTACCAGGATGTCTGAGACCGAAATTGAGTTGTCTGTGTAGATACTAAGCTTGCTGGCAGTCAGATGGACGGTCTCTCTCATTTTGGAGGCCAGGAACATGCAAACAGCCCCTAAAAGCTGCAGGTTGGACTTTTCAATGGCAAATCGGCTCAGGTAAGAGTCCAGGTAACACACCGCCAGCGGAAACACCTCCTCCTCACATTTCTGCTCCTCACACACCTGGAAGAAAGCCATCTGTTGTATATTAACTTGGCCATGTGAAATTTACTGTCGGTGTTTTGGGGGGCAGCCTGGCTCATGCGTATACCTGAAACATCCACACTGCCAGTATCTTCCGCATGTGCGGCTGAATACGTGTCTGGACCGAGTCAAAGTACGGGGCCACCCGGCGGGACTTTTCCAAAACCGTCAGGTGGTGCAGCGCCCGGAGGTCGCCGGTCACTGCATGGTCGCTGCCCGCCCGGATAACCACATCACGTCCCATTTCAAATATACTGGTATTGTTGGATCCACTTTCAAGCTTTTCATCTTCATAAAGATCCATTAGAGGGAGTTAAGCCAAAAGCCTTCAGTATGCCTACGACACATCATTAAAAATCAATTGAACGTTAACTGTTTCAAGCTAACGTTGACCTAGCCTACGTACCGCGTTGCTCGTTAGTTAACGTTACCTTGTTTTAAACCGTCGTTCAGTCCAGCAAACCTGTGAGAGGAACAACTACACCTTTTAAAACCAAACAAGAGAAAAAATAAATAATATAAAATTAATTAAAAATGGACATCTGATGTCTCAGACTCAAACTCTGGTCGACTTGACGGCTCAGAGAAGCTAGCATGAGTAAAGTGAACTAGCTTAAAAGCTAAAAAATTATCCTGTCACTGCCAAGCATATAATGCTACAAAAATGATATTTTCAGTAAAACTAGACGTTATCCTCTTGCAACTCTGGGTAAAGCTGATTTTAAATATAACAAGAACTCATTCATACTAATTGTAAATTTCATAGGCTATTTAATTGCAAATTCTGTAATTGTACATTTTAATTGTAAATTTCATATTTACAATTTAAGTCAGAGTAAGAATTGTGTTAACGTCATTTTCATTCATAGACATTAACTTTTTTAAAACTAAATAAATCTCCTGTTGAATGTTCCTGCCAATTTTTTTTTCTTATTTAAAGATGTAACATAGCTGCATATATGCAAAATGAGTGTTTGCCGACAATTCACCAAAGGAAAATGTCACAAAATTGGTCAGTTAGAGAAGGTTAATATGTTGCAGAAAATGTGATACACTTACAGTACAACTGATTTCCTGGTTGAAGATACCAAGCGAGGTGAAGTAAATGTTTCGAAAACCAAGCCATGACAAGAAATCATGTTATGTTCACGTTTGAACATACAATGTTTTTTTCTTTTACCGCGTGTGTGTGTGTGTGTGTGTGTGTGTAATGCTTTTACTGTTGTGAACATAAAATGTAAAGAAAGACATGCTCCAGTTGCAAGGATTCAGCCTATTTTAATCCATATTGTTGCTTCAAGACAACGTTGCTCTTGATCGAATAAACATGACCTCTAGTCCTTGCATTCCTGGGATATCACTGCACTGGAAGTACAGAAAAAAAGCTCAGAGATTCATGGTATGAAATTACAACATCTACATCACTGCTGTGATGTGCATCTTTAAACGTGCAAACTCATCCAAGCATGGAACAGATTTATTCCTCCTGAGACAATATGATCTGTGAAATTGATCTTTCATAGAACAGTTCAGATTGTGAGGTCAGGTCAACAACATTTTCTTCATTCTGCATCAGAGCAGAGGGAGGATGTGCCAGTCCGAACTGAGCCCTCAGTCCATTTCCACTGTGACAGGGAGCCCGATTTCAATGTCCCTTGACTCTGAGTTTTGCAGCTCCCTGCGAATCTCTGCAGAGATCTGGGGGTGCATTTGTATCTTGAGCAGCTCCAGCAGTGCTGTCTTCTGTTCAGAGGCCAGGTCAGCCTTGTAGCGCTGAGCCAGGGTGAGCAAACTCTGATGCCACAGCACAGGAAGCGCACGTTTTTCACTGCGGAAGGACAGGAAGTGGGCCACCAAGGCATCTAGGACACGGAAAGGCAGGGCGTATTTCTTGTCTAGCAAGAGTCGCAGGAAAATGCTGTTGGCGCCGTTGTACTCCATCTCTGCCAACTTCAGCATTGCAGCACTGAAAGACAAGAAAGATTGTAAATGTTATACAACCTTCCGCATTATGCAACCTTGACCTTAAACTTGCCAACAACGCACAATACAAAGGCTTTCAAGGATAATTGGCTAATTTTTTGTGTGTGCAACAATAAGATTTTGATACTTTGTGCTGGTGTGTGGCAGTGAAATGAAACCTTACCTGGAGTGGAGCACAGGGATTGAGCACTTTGTGAGGATACTTCCAATGATTATGGCTTCCCTGAGAGTACACGTCCCAGATTCACACAAAGGAATCAATATTCCTGTGAGACAGAAGAGGCAAAAATTACAAGAGAACTCCAGCACAGACCATGATAGATCTGACTTGTAGGCCCCTGTACAGGGATTTCACTGGATGAATTAGACTGGGTAAACCTCTGGAAACAGTGGATCCCAAATTCTCAGTAATACACATATAATATCACCTTCCATCTGTGTTCACATGATATGAAATGGAAAGTAGAAATGAGAAACAACCATGTCTGAAACTTGGATGCAATCATGTCATTGCTGAAGAACTTGCGATGGTTCTACGATTATAAGACCACTGACAATATGACACTGTATCCATAAAATCTGCAGTGGGAACACCTATAAACACACCTACACACCTATAATTCAGTTTCCTAGTCAGATTCTGAGTACAGGTATTTAGAAGTCAAAGTGATAATTTACAGTGACTCAGGAATGAAATTCACTAAATTGTCAGATTTCCATTTCATATAAACTTTTGTAGGTACTTAATTACCTTAAATTAACATACCAGCAGCTATTGTGCCATCTCTAAATCTGTAGCACAAACTTAATACTGTTAATTATACAAGTGCCTGCAGAATTTGTTTAATTACGAGATGACCTGCAATTTTGTTTTAAGTCGCACACTGCATACTACGCCCTTTAGTTTGCTTTCATGTTTGTCCAATCTTAAATACTTAAAATTATATCTAAAAATATCAAGATGCATTTTTTAAAAAGATTTTAGGTGCATAATCATGCCAAAAACATCAAAGAAAGAATCGCTCCATCAGTTACATTAACTGAAAAGTAAATGTATTAAGTAGATTTAATTAAATCTTCAGTTATAGTAGAAAAAAAAATTAGAAATACAAATCTCCACTGGTCAACCAGCTCTCATTCATTGTGTGTATGGGATATAGAACAGCGCATTTGTGAGCAACACTGCCGCTTAGTGGTGTTGACTCAAAATATGGGTCAGAGGGATGTTTGGGGAAAACAGTCCCATTAAACTGGGACAGTTTGTGAATACAAAACTGACAGGATTTAAAAAAAAAAAACTTAATCACTGGCCAAAATGAATTTTAGATGTACGAAGGAAGATTTGACCCAATTAAAGGAGAGTGTTAATTACTGCGCTTCCGGAACCAATGGTGTTATTTACCCTGTGGACACATACTAATCCTCTGTCAGGATCCTCAGAATAAAATTCTAAATTTAGTGCTGAAATTAGAGATGTGACATGTCCCAGAAAGCTTGTCTTTTCTGCTTTGCAACAAGCTGTCAAATCCTCTTTTTCATTTACTTCAGACACTTTTTATTTTCAAGGGTCATTGTGTGATGAGAGCTTAGCCCAGCGTTCACCAGGCATTTGATGAAACAATAACGTGTAATACCTAACATGATGGCTGATGTTTACATGTCTGCAAGGCGTATCAGGAACTAGTTCCCTTTAACACTGTTTTTTATTTTCCCTCAGCCATTCCTACAATACTTACAGCTGAGATCTACAGTATCTTATAAAAATTAACAACTCAAGGAATTAAACCTGGATCCAAAAATGTTCTTGATAGCAAACTGAAGGAAGCTTGTGCTAGATGAAGAACTATTTCTACTATATTAATTATTAATCCTGTCCCTCCCTGACAACACTACTTCCACCAAATTACAATGGGAACGTGACAATCACTCACTCCTCACTGCAGAGCAGTGGGATGCAATACTGAAGCACTCAACATCTGTCTCCCAACCGTGTGAGATGTAAAATCATGCAAATGAAGATTATACACAGAGCCTATGTGACACCACAAAAGTTAAAAAGTAGATCCAAATGCTTCTGAACTGTGCTGGTCTTTGGTCTTTTCCAATGGTAGAAAAATCCTGGATTCAAGTAATGGATATTTTGCAGAAGTTAATCAATGCTCACATTCTTCAACGCCCTGATTTGTGTATACTTGGAAATAGTCTTGAAAATATTCAGTCAAGAACTACACAAAAGATTGTCAGATTAGCTTTTTTGTTTATGAACTGAAAAACTCAACAACCGGACTGTTTTAACATACATATGTAACTGGCTCAGGGACTTTTTAGACTTAATATCAATGGAGAGTGTGGCTTTAATCTTCAGTGACTATGATAATGGTTTCGATGCCTCATGAAACTTCATTAGAGAAAAGTTGAACAATGTTCAGATCCAGCAGGCCCACCTCTCCCTGAGGGCACTTTGCACCTGTGGTGTGTGTGTCCTCTGTGGAGAAAAAGGCTTTTTTTTTTTATTTTAAATGCCTTTTCTGGTCTTTTTGTATGTCATTTTTATTGAGTGTCTTGTGGATTGTGGCCGTCATTGTTTTTCCTGGTCTTTGGAAAATGAAAATCATTCATTAAAAAACGCCTGCCCTCTTCATCAGCCTTTCCCAAATTTCTAAAAAGATGAAAACCACGTCAGTGCTACATTTTCCGGCCATTAAACTGGCCTCCATCGGTCTCAGACGCACATGCACCTTCTGCTACGGGGAACTTCAACGACAAAATGTTGCTTAAGTTGCAAAGTGTGTTGACAGCTCTCAGTGGTAGTTGCAGTTCTAGCAGTCCTTTCTTTTAAGAGTCATTTTGTTTCATTCTTGCTGTTTTGTAAAAGGTTCTTGCCGTAACTCTTGGCTGTGTGGTGTTGCAGCTGGGTTAGCAGTGAGAAGTCAAATTTGATTCAGGAATTGTAGGCGGGGGGGGGTCAGGAGACTGAACTCTGCCCTCTGCCCCCCCCCTCCCCGTTACTCTTTAACTTTACATCATGTACACATTTTGTAAGAAGGAGCAAAATCATTGTGGGCATTTTGCTTGAAACTATTAACTTTTAAGCCTCATCACTGACTGATACAGTTTACAAATTTTCTCTCAACTATGTGTTGCAGCTCTGACATCCATCTCCCTTTCTCACTCTTGAAAAAAGAAAGCTAAATATACTTTAGGATGGCCAAACTTTGTCTCACCTTTAAACCATGCTCCTGGTTTGAACAAAGCCTTCTTCAGAGCACTGTACAGATGAAAGTTGAGTCGCTTGTACTCTGCGATATCATCCCGCACTCGGGGCAGCAGCACCAAGTTGTAAAAGCGCTGAGCCATTCGCTCTTTCAGATTGGACGAGAAGATTCTACAACAAAAGCATGACAAAAACTCATTCCCCTCCATTGCGTCATGGTGAAATATCTGCAGAATATACCATAACTCTTCCAGTGTAAAGCCGTATGCAAACTGAGAACGCACCGTGTTGCTTGGTACATGGCAGCTGCAGTCCAGGACTCGGGCTCAGTCAAATAGAGAACCTGCTCCCAGTTTGAAAGTGCTGGGATTATTTTGAAAGCCTTTGGCAGTTTACCGCTGCGGTATTTGGACAGAACCTGATATAAAAGAATGGAAATGACAAGTATCAATATAACAAAGTTGGTAGTAAGTGGCTTTCAATGTGTTTATTGTCTTCATGAACCTGAAAACTGTCCAGTACAACTTCAGCTGACCTGCTGGCCACTGGGAAGCTCCTCTGGAGCAGCTGGGGTCCAGCGCTTTGCTCAAGGGCACCTCAGTAGTGGTAAGAGCCAGCAGTAAAGCACCCCTTGGGTCTGTTTATTTTGTAGGTTGCTGAGTTGGACACTCATTTGTAGACAACTGGCTTAACTCACCTTACTCACACCTCTATACACCTCGACCACCCTCGGGTCCAGCTGGGGCATTGGACACCCGGACACCTCTGACATGACTGTTCCTACTTCAGTCTGCTTCTCTGTAATCTTCTCCATGATAATATCAGCAAGGGTCCGTCTACAAAGAACACAAGGAGAAAACACAGGTAAGCATTTAGAGCCCCTATCTAACATATCAAAGTATGTGAAACACTCTTACAGAATCAGTACTCTAACTTTTTTTTTTTTTTTTTTTTTAAATACAAAAAGTACAGAAAAGCTCTCCATGCTCACAGCTAATTTCAAGATAATGTCAGGAGTATTTTGCATCTTACCTCACTGGAGGGTTTTTATTCATGAACATCTCAATAGCCTTTTCATCGTCTGGGTCAACCGTGACTTCAGTGTCACACATGGCATCACTGTCACCAGCACCTGCTGCTCCCAGCGCAGGCCACTCCTCATCCGAGTCTGCATCCTGAGCACTAGACCCTAAAAAGGATAACATGATTAAAATTTTCAACCACATGCAACACTTGACTCACACAGATTAGGATTTAGTTTGTGATCAGGTGATGCTACATGATGGAGTCAGTCTTGTGCTTTACACTATAAGTCAACATGGACATTTATATGGGTTTGTATGATGTGGTATTAATAACTAATATTCACAATGTAGAGCTACAAAATATTCAAAACCATGATCTAAATCTTCAATGAATAGGCGAATATAGAGAATTACAACAGAATGTGGTGCGACAAGCCCTGTCACACCAAACTCTATCCAAATATCCTTGTACATTTTATGGTCAAACACAACTTCGAAATAGGCCCAATGTTGAAGCATTACCGAGGACAGTGACTGGTGATTTCTTCTTCTCTGGTGCCAAGCCATATTCGGTCTGAAGCTCCTCTTGCTGAATACGGGCCTGTTGTAAAATCTTCCGCGACAGACGCTCATCTACGTACTTGTCCTCGTCCTCTACCCGACTGTCTCTGCTCTTCACCCGGCCTTTGGCTCGTACTACGTCCGCCTGCAGGATCTGGTCAGCCAGCGCCACCGCGCCTCCGCTCCTCTCTCCTCCGCCGCCTTTGGACTTTTTAACTTTCGGCATCGCTGGTGTTTGGAAGAAGATGTAGCTACGATACTGTTATTTTATACAGACGTGCCAACTAAAGCCAAGAGTTACGAAGTACTGTAAACAGTCTTTCGTTCAACACGTGCAGACGTCCGTAAAAAAGGAAATGACGTAATTTACGTCGTATAACATCGATACTTATAACTGTAGGGTGATGTTCGCTGTTTTTTGTTGGCATTATTTTTTAAATTGTAAACACTATAAGAACAAACTGTCTCATGAATTTGTAAGAATGTTTCTTGGCCAGTTACAGTATTAAATGCAACTTTTAACTTACCGGAAGTCCATTTCTTAACCCGGAAGTACTCAACCGAAAGCCAAGCAAACAGTCGGAGACAAAACATCGATGGGGGTCACTTGGTAAGATAAGATAACTCCAGAGTTTTACATAGTGTGTTATAGGTTAGGTGTTTTGCATTTTAAGAAACAGTTTGTCTTAATTCACATATAGCTTTTGTTTGCATCTCGTAACTACGGCACATATTTTTATCACGTAACAGCGCCTTATCGCTTAGTTTCATTTACACGATGCTGTGCAAAACGGGGTGTAGCGTTAGATTTGATCTGATAACATCTAAAAAAAAAACCCAGATACATTTACGTGGCTCATCAGCCTTTCCTTGGAGACCAGGCTGCTGCTTTCTAACATGATGTGGTGCCTTGCTTGTGCCGCAGTGTGTGCCAGGTGCCTGTGGCTGAGGGGAAGAGTGTGCAGCAGACAGTGGACCTCCTGCACAAGAAGCTGGAGCAGCTGGGTGCTGTGAAGCAGGGCAGCTTCTGTGTGGACTGTGAGACATATCATGCGACAGGAAATGTCAGCGGTAACATCTTGATCTCCAGTTCTTTTCTAAGCATCAAATTAACAAAATAGTTCAGATAAATTGAGAGGAACACCAGAAAGACAGTGAATCCTCATATACAGACGCAAAACTCTCATCTTACTTAGAGGTGGAAGGAATATTCATGCCATTTAGTGTTGCACTTGTTAAGAGTTTTGGGATAAAGATTTCAAAAAGACTTGTAGTAGTACCAGTAGCAGAAGCTTGAAGATACTCTGAGTTTTAATCAGAAATATTTCTCCAAAAATCCCTTAAATGCAAAGACCCTGCATCAGTTAATGTAAGTGATCGTAAAGAAGCTTAAGATATATTAATAAACAGCTTATTTTTCACTGTCATAATATTATTAGAGCTGTATATAATATTTTGTTAACAATTATTTACGTACTTAGTCAAAGTTTTAGACTTCTTCATGGTCAGTTAATGCTGCTGGCTAACTGAAACTGCAACAATTTATCATATTTTAATACTTGGTTGTGTTTTTGCATAGAAAAGCTGTATTGTGTAACCTCAATTTCAAAAAGTTGGGATACTGTCTAAAAGATTAATGATAAAAAAAATTGAAGGATGTGTTTTCAAACTAGACAAAGTTAAAGACTAAGTATATATTTTAAAAAATCAATGAAGTTAGTGAGGTAAAACATTAGCAAATTAACACTAACGCATCTTACTTTCTGGGAATTGGGTTTGTATCTACAGTGTTACAATGTAGAGACTGCAAAGCATTAAAGTAAAAAAATGTAAGTGCTAATATTTCAAAACTGTGCATAAGTACAGTACCTGAGTGAATACATTTCTCTACTTGACACCTTGTGACCATCAGCCATGGCCTTCTGTTACAGGTCAGCCCTCCAAGCTCTTATACGTGATGCACAACTCTGAAACGCCGCTGAGCTGCCTGGCTCTGTTTGAAGGCGGACCCTGTCTGATCGCCGACGCCAACTTTGATGTTCTCATGGTGAAGCTAAAAACTCACTTTCAAAATGCCAAGGGGCACAAGGTGGAGTGCCGGGGTGCTCGATACCGCTACTGTGACTTCCTGATAAAAGTCGGGACTGTGACAATGAGCTCCAGCGCCAGAGGGATATCAGTAGAGGTGTGTGTTTACTAAAGAAATATAAAAGAGTACATAACTTTACATTTTCTCACTGTGACAGCATTAACCTCTTGTTGTGTCTCCACAGGTGGAGTACTGTCCCTGCGTTGTTCCAGGGGACTGCTGGAATCTAATGAAGGAGTTCATGCAGTCCTTCCTGGGTTCCAACGTTCCAGAACTCCCATCTGTCTTTGCTGCCAAACCTGAGGGACTCTTTGCACCAGCAGACTCCGTTGACACCATGACTCAGTACCTGGAGTTGTTCAACAAACTTCGTAAACTTCAAATCCCGGGAAGTAATGTGCGTTGAGTTCTTAGTAGATATGGAGAGATCTATTTTTTTACTTGTTGTGTTGATGTTGCTTTAATTCTGGTCCTGTGGATCAGCAGGGTGTTTTTCGTTTCCATTTCTGAAGCCTCAACATGTTCAATGAAAGTGTCTTGCAATAAAGAGACCTAAAGGAAAACAGCAGTCAGAGTCTCTGAATTTCCCTACTATGATGATCCTTATAATCATGCACACATACCTCAAACAACCTCTTGGTGGGGTTGCAACCATCTCTGAGGATGTCTACAGCTGTATTAAAAACACATAAATGCATTTTATCAGCTTTACTGTAACGAATAGTAGCTAACTATTTTATGAATAAAACACATTATCTAATTAACATTAAAAATTGCCCAATAAACCATGGCAACAGCCAACCCAAATTCAGCCATCATTCATTTTGTTATTCACAATTGTGTTTCCCACTGTGACATGTCAAAACGTCTTTAGCGAAAAACAATAAGCAATTCTAATAGGAGAAAATAAGAGTAAGTGAAAAAAATGGGGATGGATGGAGATTACTTAAATGCATCAACATTAATTATCTACTAATGAAATATACGCACTACTAAGAACTACACTACGCTGACCTGTAAGAAAGGTCAGTTTGGCAGAACTTGAAAGCAATTGCAAAGAGGAAAACATAACAGTTAAAGCTGGAAGCAACATAAAGAGGATTTTATTTACACATAATTTTGTACGCAGCATATGTGTGTGGATATTCAATATATTGAATAGTCACACACACACACACACATATATATATATATATAT
>JAQLOL010000012.1:16681226-16698476 GCA_029783665.1 Naso thynnoides
CACACACACACACACATATATATATATATATATATATATATATATATATATATATATATATATATACATATTAAGAGAGGTAGCGAGAAAGAGGATCCCTTTTGTTTATGGTGCTTCCAGCTGTGTTTAGTGTTGTGTTCTCATTGCAGTTGCTTTCAGGTTCTATACATATTTAAATTTTAAATTTTGTATTTTTCCCACAAATTAAAGCATTTGATTACTATTTGGCACCAGTGCTGACATAAATCACTAACACTGGCAGGGATGAAGGCCCCTAGTCTTTTTTTGATGCTTCAAGTCCCCTCTTCTTGACAGCTTCAACACCACCTTCAGCTTGTAGGGGGTCGGATGCTCAGGAACAGTTTTCCGCTTTGCCCGGCTCGCAGTCTAGCCTCGCCTCGGTTATTGTTCCATGTGGCCTCGGTGGGTGGACGGACGGACGGTCCATCCTGCTGCCTGTTGTTCAGCAATTCCGCCAATGAGAGCCCGGCTGCCGCTCACATCCAGTCCAATGAGAGCAGCAGGGTCTGGGCTCGGATCGAGAGTTGGGTTGTTCAATCTGTGAGGAGGACAACAAGCAGCTCAGAGTGTACCGGATGGATGCATGTTGGCGATGGTAACGTTACAGTTTTTTCCATTATCAGATGTAACAAATGTAGTAACGAACACAGGAAAGGTCCGGCGTTAATGTTCACCCCAAAACCCGGCATTATGTGCTGAAAGTCACCAGGGAGTTTTTTAATGATTAACGGCGCAGTTCGCGAGCGAGCTAAGCTGCACAGCGGTGTAGTTAGTTAACGTTAGCGACAAACAACAACCGTTAGGTTAACTTCGATTGTCCTCAGCAAACGCGCTAGCCATGTAATGTTAGCTAACGCTAGCCACTATAGCAAGCTGGTAACACAAATGTTAGCTCCTCGGTGGCAAGCGAATCTTATGTGTTTTACAAAGTAACGTTCATTATCAGTTAAGACGACAGAAGGATGGTAACGCTAATCCCGTGCAGAGCTGCTGTAGCTAACGGTTAGCTGCGTTAGCTAACTAATTGCTTGCAGAGCTGCCTCAGACCAACAAAGTTGTTGGATGTTCCTCGAGAGTGGCTCTTTGACTGTTCTTTGTTCTGGCTGAACATGGTGATGGTGAGGTAGCTTAGCATGGCGTTAAGAGCCAGACAGCCTGATCCAGACCACAGGATGTAAAAGACGGCCACATACAATTGAGATATTGCAACATTTGTGGAATCAGCGTCACATGCGTTAATAGACACTTCCAACAACATTAGCACAGCGTCAATAGCACAACACAACACTGAACGATATGCGAATGCAGCCAATTGGAGACCAGTTGCACGGACGTGCAGGTTAATATTGTGTTTTCATTGAAAGCTGAATGTTTTAAAAGTAATGGATGATTCGAAAAGAGATAAAGGGAAATAAGAAGAATGGTAGAGCACAGCGCTGGTAATGCTTACGTAGACAATTACATGGATTGACCACATAATTTAGATAGATGGACGACCATTCTCTCTCATGCCAACATAAATGTCTATAAATTTGGCCGTTTCTGAGCTTTAGATATTGTCAAATTGGAAATGAGCACCCTATAATGTGTTTGAATAGGAGGGCCATATTTTCAATGTCAGACTTTATCACAACCAGCCAACACAGACAGTGTAACAAATTTACTGATTTGCACCTAAACAATTCTACTCTATTTTGTTTCAACTTTAATAGTTGAGTAACTACTGAACTACTTAGCCTATCTGGTGACAAGTTATTATTTTATTTGTGTGGCTCAGGAGTGCAGACACAGTGGGCATTACAAGCCCATACTATTAATGCTATAACACTTAGCCTAACAGAGGAACAAACTTCAGAAAACCTTTAAAAGAAAAGTGTGAAACAGCCTCACATCCATCAAGTGGTTTTTGCACAAAGTCTATTTTTATTTTCCAATTCTAGAGTCAAAAGTAAAGTCAAAGTCAAATGATTGCAGCACAACTTGTTGAGGAATTTTGGATTTTTTTGAGTGTTTTGTATGTGTTTTACATTAGAAAACATTTTTTTATAGATATTGTGAGCTTAAACTGCTGCATATGTTGACTTTGGTAAATGGATCTAACGTTAGTCAACTGAATACCTTTTTAAAGTCTGGGTGTCCTTGAATTGGAGAGACATGTAGTTCTGTTGCCGCCAGACTTCTCGTCAGATACCTAAAACTGTTTGTATTGTTTGTAAATTGTTATTGATTTTTTTATAGATTTGGTGCAATTTGTCATTATTTATTTGAAATTAGTAAGAGAGGCAGATTATTTTGTAATTATTTACAGTTTATGCAGCCGCTTTGCATTTTCTATGATTTCTTCCTGTTTCTCAGAACGTTCCTGTTGGTGCCGATGGTGACAGAGGACATGGATGATCGAGCTGATTGCTGCTGTTGAGTTCTCAGCAGATGTTGTGATGTATTGTCTCAAACCTGATCAAGCAAACTACAATTACAGTATGTATACCTTTTTTTAACTTTCTGTCACTTTCTATACTCTGTGTGTGTATGCTCATAAATTTAAATACAGGTGGTCCTGTACAGTATGTGTGTCTTTCACTGGATTGTATCATCAGACCTTAGTCTTACATTGCTTTTTCCCTCTGAATCTTGCCTCAGAATGAGTTGCAGCTTGACTACAGGACGTGTGTCCTATCACTGAGGCCACATGTTTATCAGGAGAGATGGATCGCTGTAAGCACGTGGGACGCCTTCGTCTGGGCCACGACCATTCCATCCTCAATCCACAAAAATGGCACTGTGTCGACTGCAGCACCACCGACTCAGTGTGGGCCTGCCTCAAGTGCTCCCATGTAGCCTGTGGACGTTTCATGGAGGAGCACTCACTCAAACACTTTCAGGAGTCACACCACCCACTGGCTATGGAGGTGCGTGAGTTGGACGTGTTCTGCTTTGCCTGTGGAGACTATGTACTCAATGATAACGCAGAGGGAGACCTCAAACTCCTCCGGGGGGCTCTCTCCACTGTTCGCAGCCCAGGTAGGCGCTCACTACGCTCCTCAACTGGAGGGGAGTGCAACCCCTGGGTAGGGGAAGGTGGGCCACAGCCTGCCATGCAGCTGGCCTTGCGTCACAGGAGGAAAGCACTTCTTGGGAAGATGTTTCAGATGTGGATCAGCAAACATCAGGAGCTGCAAAACCAGCGTAAAGAGAAACTTGAGGAAGCTAGAAGACAGAAAAAAGACGTGAAAAGGAGACTCATGGAAGAGCTTGGCAATGTTCCTCCCAGAAAAAGTGCTAGGCTTCTTACTCAGGCGCCACGTTCAACCATCACACTCATTCCTCGCAAATTCCGCGACCCCCCAGAACGCCTACCTCCTCCTCCCAAGAAGCCTTCCCTTCTTACCCTGTCCCGAAAGGCTCCTCAGAATGGCAGAGCTGCTAAACTGAGGAGATACTACTCCACGCACACGGTTACTCGCAGGAGACTCGCTCCAGGTGTCACTGGTCTGCGCAACTTGGGGAACACATGCTACATGAACTCAATATTGCAAGTGCTGAGTCACCTGCAGAAATTCAGGGAGTGTTTTCTCACTTTGGACCTGTGTGAGACTGAGGAGCTGCTGGCCAAAACCAATCACTCCCAGGGGATGAAGGGTGTGACAGGAGGTGTAGTCAGCAGTGGTAACACACCGCTGTCAGGATGCCCTCTTGGACGCATGGGGAAGGCAGGCAGTTGGAATTTGCCCGTGGGCAAGAAGGAAAGTGCGCCGCCTTCCACACAGGCTGCGGAGTTAGTCCAGCCCAAGGAGCCCCGATGCTCCACCCGTCAGCAGGTGTCTCTGTGCCATGAGTTGCATACACTTTTCAGGGTCATGTGGTCAGGTCGGTGGTCTTTAGTGTCTCCCTTTGCCATGCTGCACTCTGTGTGGAACCTAATCCCAGCTTTCCGAGGCTACGACCAGCAGGACGCCCAGGAGTTCTTGTGTGAGCTGCTGGACAAAGTGCAGCAGGAGCTGGACACAGAGGGGTCCAAACGCAGGATAGTTATCCCCATCACAAAGAGGAAACTATCCAAGCAAGTGCTAAAAGTTCTTAACACCATCTTTCACGGGCAGCTACTCAGCCAGGTGAGACTGTCAACTCATCAGATATGTCCCATTAATAACATTTTAGATTGTGATTATCATGACCCAAATTCCTCAACAAAATAAACAGCATTTTTATGTATTTCCACAAAACACTGGCATAATGACTAATAGCATTACAGACCGTTATTGTAATAACGGTCTGTAACAACTACACTCCCTTATGCAGCCGCAGCAATGAGCTAAATCAGAATTTCATCTTTGCACAGCAAAAATGGCAATACCTTTTCCTTAAATCTGGAATAATATGAACTGGAGTCATATGCTGCCTAATTTGTTTTCCTTCAGCATTCTGGGTTTTCTTGCTGCTGACTGTCTACACCTGAAAGCCCTTGTCCCAAACCTGCCTCTCAGTTCATAACAGTGAAGGAATGAGTCCAAGTACTTTGAATTTAATAATTTTGTATATCCTTTAAATAAAGACTTTCAGACTGCAGCATTCCTGATTTAAACCCTGTGATTACGGAATAGTGTAATCCACAGAGATAAATTGGCTTCTACTTTTTATTTCTTCACACAAAAATCAACTGCATTTTAAAATAACTGGATATTTTCTTTTAAAAAAATGACTTGCATTATTAAATTGAAGACTCAGACTCATTTTCCTTAAAACCATGACCTCCACATACCGCTGACATCCTCACCTGTTGTTCTCTCTCTTCGCACTGTGTATTTTTCAGGTGACGTGTCTGTCCTGTAAGCACAAGTCTAACACAGTTGAGCCATTCTGGGATTTGTCTTTGGAGTTTCCGGAGCGATACCACAGCATAGGCAAAGGCTCTGGCTCCACAGCTTACCAGCGCAGCTGCACCCTCACTGAGATGCTGTCCAAGTTTACAGAGATGGAGTCTCTTGAAGGCAGCATCTATGCCTGCAACCACTGCAACAGTAAGTACAATGTCTAATACCAGTAAAGTAATACTGACCAATAAATTTCCTTTTCATTGTCATCACAATTTTATCAACGCATGCCATGAATGATGTTTAGCATGCAAGCATTGATGGATTAGATTAAACCCTGGACACATTGGAAATGCATTCTCTCCATTTTTACCTGTTAGATGAAGACCCAGCTAGCTGTCTGCTAACTTAAGATTAGATGGTGTCAGTTTGTGTGTGACTGCAAGGTCAGCTGGCATGGTATTCATGTGCAGTTTATACAAAAGCATGTTAAAAATAATGTTTAATATTTTTTATTCAGCGGGCATAGACAATCAAATTTTGGGGTCTTAAATACTTGTTTATCACAAGTCATAATGTCATCGCAATATTAAACAAGGATATTGAACATTGTGGATTTTCCTCATAGTGCAGCCCTTACACAGAGTGTGCTGATTTGGAAGGCTTTGGAGTTGAATCGATAGAAATTAATTCAGGATGCTGGTATATAACAGTGCTGACTTTCACATAATTAAGCACATAGTTACATCAGAGGGGGAAATTGGACTTAGAGTGCAAAGGACATTCATAGCCACAGAGAGTAGGTTGAAGGACATTGAATAAAAGTATGAAGACTGTCTTTTCAGCAAGTAAATCCATAAAATGGATAGTTTAAGTTGATTGAAATTGTTCTGAAGATATTATTTTAAATCAGTTTTCAGGGTTAAAAATGTTCCATTCAGGCCTCTGCTGTTTGAGCAGTTCATGTTTGCTTTGCCTTTGATTTGATTTGTGGAATAATCTCCATCTGTCTCATTGTTTCATGGTTCGACAGGAAGAAGACGGAAGTCATCCCACAAACCCTTAGTTCTGTCAGAGGCACGTAAGCAGCTTCTGATCTACCGTTTACCTCAGGTTCTACGGCTGCACCTCAAACGCTTCAGGCAAGTTTCTCTTCAGGCTGTTTGCCTCGAATTACACAACTTACCCATTTCCTACAGTGTGATGATCCCAGTCTTGTTTATTGTTGTGATTTTGAAGCTGAGAACAGAGAGCATTTATATTTGTCATAATGCTAACAAGTCACTGTTGCGTGGCAGATGGTCGGGGCGGAACCATAGGGAGAAAATCGGCGTCCATGTGGCCTTTGACCAAGTTCTGAACATCAAACCATACTGCTGCACAGGCTCAGGTCACTCTGTCCACCGAGGAGGCTACACCTACGATCTGTCTGCTGTAGTTATGCATCATGGTAAAGGCTTTGGCTCAGGGCACTACACCGCATACTGCTACAATACAGAAGGAGGTGAGGAAGAGACTGGACTTGATCCAGGTCAACCTTTGAAGTCCTATTGTCCTGTTGCATATTTATTTTATTTTTATTTTTTATGTATTTTTTTTTTCTTTTCTTTTTTTTGTCTTTCCAGGATTCTGGGTCCACTGTAATGACTCTGAGATGAAGGTTTGCAGTGTCGAGGAGGTGTGCAACACTCAGGCCTATATTCTCTTCTACACCCAGAGGTCTGCCTAGGTACCTCTCGCTGTGATGTCGACCTGTCCGCGTCAACTAAAGGCTGCATTTATGAAAATGTTCTCCGATGTTTTCCCAGATGTCATTAAACAATCACTTTCAAATAATTTACTAAAAAAAGATAGCAATGAGGGCAGTGGGACAGCCACAGTCATGAGTCAGTAGGTAAATTTTAGCAGCATAATCCAGATGGGAAAAACAAAAGTAAAGGTATATATACTGTAAAGTTGCCCGGGAAAAATAATCAGTGAATTTAAATAAAAATGTTCTACTTGATATTTTTGGACTATGGTAGATTTTAACTAAAAATATAAATAAATAAAACAAAACCTTTTCATAAATGAGGCCACGAGTTTCTCAGCCTGTGAGACCAGCATATTGGTTGATGGCTCACAGGCTGTGGGAGCAGGTCTGACTCTGTCCTGCTGAACACTGAGTTGTGTGTCCATGTTTTTTGATAATCAGGCTCATGTGTGGTGAGTCTCGAACTGACTGGGCGCTCTCCTGAGACAGCATTTTACATTCAAAGACAACACGGATTCTGGATTTTGGAGCATTTTTACAACAATAATGTTGTTTGTGTGCTTTTTATATATAAAACTACATTTGATGCCAGTGCACTAAATACTATAAGAGGTACATTTTTCAACATCATTGTGTAGTTCCACTTGAATAAAGATGAATCTATTGACAGAACCAACTAAAGTCCAGACTCTGTGCTGCCTCCTGTTCAGCTTTTTTAATTCTTGTGAAATGTCACTTCTGGAAACTTTAATACTCATTCCTGTGTCATTTGTACTTCATCGTGTCCTCCTCAAGTGTACTGCTATGACTGGATACTGTGTCCTGCGCTCTCAGTGAGCAGGAATAGATTTTGTTTTAGTTTATTTTGTAGTCACTTTGTGTTTCACTTCCATGAAAAGAAGCAAAAAGTATGAGTTTCAGACACTTTGATTGAGATGAGTGATGGAAAGCTGCACTTTCGAGGAGGGGCAAATATTGTTGGTCCTATCTTTGTGATTGTTCATCCTTTAGCTCCTGTACCCTTTTTAAACGGCAGCTCCCCCTGTGGTGGAACGGTAAGACAAGTCTGCGCCCGCGCTGGAGACACTGCTTGTGTTTTAACTGCAGGAGATAGAAGACGTGAGTGAAAGGGGCAGACTGCGGTACTGAAGAATGTGTTGTTAGGAGACTTGAGATACCCTTTTTGAGTTGAGCACCCGAAAGCAATATATTGTACATCTTGCATCTTGACAGGAAATTAAGATAAAATCAGGAATTCTTCTGCTTGTTATACAATGTTTTTTTTCTACTCTACTGCTGTTTTTATCAAGGTCTTTAGAATTTGCTAGGTAATCAAGAAAAACTTGTGTTTGATACGAGTCAAATGCAAAATACATTTGTGAACTCTATGTAAAAGTTGGAACAATCTAATGACGATGAATGTCTTACTTTCTAGCGGTCAGGTGTGGCCACGCCACTGGCTCTGATCCCCTTGAGTTCTGTCTTGTACTGTAAGAATACCTGTCATAAATGTAATGATCATATGGGTTTTGCCTGACGGTAATTATTAAAAAGACAAAGCAAATTTGAAACTTTTTTGAGTTGTGTTCATTATCAAGCAATCATTGTAAAATATTTTGAAAGATGGAAGAATGTTTGTTAGGAACATTTTGTCTGAAGTTTCACTCACGTAGCCATCATAGAACCTGCAACAGCTGCTGTATGTTAACAGCATTAGAGGAGGATTCATCTCAAGAAAGTTGGGGAAAAACTATGTAAACAATCATCATTACACATGCAACATCATAACAAATAAATACAATCAGGAGGAATTCAGGATTAGCAGATGGAAACACGTGATCTGAAACCTTTTATAAATGCTTTCTGAAGGATTTGCAGTCTTGAGTAACTATAATCTGGTCCGGACAAAGATGGACTTGATGAAAGAGCATTAATCTTGGAAGATTATTTCAGTTTTCGTCTGTGAACTGGACTGAAAACACTTTGACATGTAGGCTGGAGGAGGTGGGATCAAAACATATACAATAGCTTAGCATCTTAGCTAAAGCTAGCATATTCCTATAGAAAACAACTGACACTAGAGTGACAGCTGTTTAGCACACGTTTAGTAAAATGAAATCATTTAACCACAGGCGCAAAAGCAGAATTGTGTCAAGACACAAAAATTAAACTGCTGTATTCTTATTCAGACATTAAACACAATAATATAACTTGTCAAGCTAAATGTCAACTTTACATTTATGAAGCACTGCTAAAGAGTGTTTCCTCAACAGCCGTTCACACTATGTAAAGTCAACAGACATTCGGTGTAATTGCAATGAATTTTTTCAGTCATTCCAGTTGTTTATTGTATGAAGTTATTAATTAAAGTAATATGCATGGTAGGAACAAGAATTTCTGCTCTTTAGCTCAACTCTCTCTAACCCAGCCAACTATTATTAATTCAGTACAACTGTCTAATAAGAACCCATTTAACTCAAGGTTTTATAAGTTGTAACCAATAGCTTCATTAGGGGTAAATAAATCATTATCGTGCAGAAGTAAGACATTTTTCAAGTTGCAAGGTTTTTAAATTTTCTTTCGACTGGTGCTTATTTTTGAGCATAAGTGACAGTGCCATTGCAGATGTAGGTAATTCATTCCTAAATGCTTAATAAGTTGTTAATCAATGGAATTTTTCCAGATCCTTGGCAACCCTTTTTCAAAAGGTGAGAGACCATACAGTCCAATCAGGGATTTTTCAAGAACTTTTTAAGTTGAACAACCCAAAAGCTGATCATTTCAGTAGCTTTAACAGAATAATATAGTTTTTTATTTATTTTTTAAAATTATTTTACTATTAAAAATCAAGCCAATTGTAAAAATTTCCGAATTCCTAATGAACACCTTCTTACTGTAAAAGGTGACACCATACCATTAATCCCATATCTTATTTGATGGCAGGTTTTGATCTGTTACACATTCTGAGAACATTTCAATCAGAAAGTTCAGTCTCAGCAAAAAGATGTGGTCAGCCTAATATATGAAATCATTTATTTCTTACATTGTTTAATAAAACAGCAATTATTTTTTGCAAACTGGATATAAACTTTGATACAATTTGACATGCCAGTTATTTTGACACTGTGGATAACAGTGGTTCTACAATGGTGGTTATGAAAGAGCATTTATGGACAGAGGAGATTTTATGATACTTATGATGGACCTGTTGCTAAAATCAGCATTTTTGATTTGTAACAGCTCATTTGACTTCAAGGAAAAGACAGAAAAGAAAGAACTGCGTCTAATAGCACTGCTTCAACATCGGAACAGGCTGTGAAACACACCGGGAATGTTAACATTTCTGCGCTGTATTTCTGACAACAAAATGGCAGTATAATAGAAGACTAATTTTGTCATTAATGAAATGATAACTCATGCCAGCTAGATGCATCGTAGTGCACATATAAGGACATGCATGAGCACATAACATTCATGAAAAAACCCTTTTCCTCCTACACATACTATAGCTTCAACATGAAGTTTACAGCAACAGGATCCGTATTTTATAGTCATTGTAAGTTGCTCTAGTCAGTGTAATTCATGTATCATAAATAATTAAAAAAAGGACGATCCAAAGATTTCTTCCAAGAAACGTAGTTTTTTGGTGACAGCAATGCAATCAATGATTGGCCATCAACACCAATAGATTTGCATGAGATGAGATGATGTCTTTTATCGCTTGGCAAGCAGATAATTTGTTCTTTTTACTTTTGAACACCTCAAATCTTTGTTGGCCAGTTCTTGTCCAGTCCTCTACTAAAAGTGCCTTTTTGTCCTGTGATGTTCCAGCTTTTCACTCCAGGGGAACAAGCAGTGGCTGTCATTCTATTTCAGTGTCCATCCTTAAGTGGTGGTGATTGAGCTGAAACCAGCCTCCGCGCTCTGGTCCCCACTGGAGTGTCCCTCGTGCAGGTAGCTCAGCTGGGCAGCAGCCACGGCTCCACAAAGTCCCACTGCTTCCACAGGATGAACAGCAGCAAGGTCAGCAGGACGGTGGCGGCCACCCTCGCTCGGGTCTTCATCAGTGGGGTGATGAAGTTGGCCAGGGTGGAGACGAAGACCAGCAGCACGGCCATGAGCGCCAGGATGACGTTGATGAGTTTCCCCAGCAGAGCTCGAGCATTGGCGTTCTCCACTCCCTCCAACTGGACCACCTGCTGCTGTTGCTGCTGCAGCTCCAGCTTAGTGATGCGGGTCAGGCATGACTCCACGGCTTCCTGCATGTACAAACCCACACAGAGCAGTAAACCACGGTGGCATTCTTGCAGGCCCTGAAAACCTTTATTTTTTTTTTAAATCAACTTTTTATTAGGAGAGCTGGTTACTACATGAGCACACTATTTTCTGCCTAAGTTAGAGAGGTTTTGATAATTACATAGAAGAGATTTCTATATATACTTTATGTCTCATTTCTTCTCATGGGTAAAAGTGGGTGGGGCTCATTTGGCGCAGACATGATGTCATACATGTCAGTACACCAATCAGGATTCAGCAGCATTTAAATCAGAATCTAGTGATGGTAGGTATGTTGTGTTGGTCCAATCTGATCAAACCAGCATTTTTCTCTGTATCAATAACCTGATTTTTAAAACTTTTTTGACTGTTTCTTATAAAGTTATGAATGTTTAATTTAGAGAAATTTGAAAATTTGAAGCCAGCTTGTCAAGAGTTTTATGAATTCATACCTGGATGTCCCTCGCCCGCTCATACGACTGGTAGGCAACTTTTTCCTCCATGCTGGCGAGTTCCTGTTTAAGATTAGTCATCTCATTTTGGTGCAGCTCTGTTAAGTCATTCAGCTGCTCTTCAAGTCGTTCATACCTGAATGCACAGCACAAAACACACATACTCAGGAATCTTTAAAATAATGCAAAAGATCATAAATATTTAAACCTTCATTTCTTCATATCCTCTTAAGTGAAGTATTGTGTGCATTATATGCCTTTTATAGCTTATTCCTCTGTGCCACAGTTCTTCATTGCGTCCAAAAACTTTTAAAAGCACATTAATTAGTGACACTGTTGTACTGGCTGACATGTTTCTTAATTATGATGAATATGGGCACTGCGGTTTATTTTTTAATACCATTACTAATCCTGCATTCAGCGTCCAGCTCCTGTAAATACTTGCTAGCACATTAAATGTGTATTAATCCACAAATGAAAACAGTCCCAGAGAGAACTAAAACTTTATTTTTGTGTGGGAGAATTTTGTCAAATCTACCGTGCCCAGCTGTTAAAGCAAGTTCAGCTAGTTTGTCTTGTTTTTTTAATTAATATTTATATTTGTGAATCATTTTAAGTATTTCTCCAATAGGAACAAATGGGGTTTTGGCTAAAATTTACACACAGGGATTGATGTATGTTGATGTACTGTTGGTTTTGATCTATTCATAGAATATCGTCAGCCTTATCCCTCAAGGGAACTACCTTGTGAAGAAGGTAGTGAGTCTATTTTGTATAATTTTTTTGGACGTGTACCTGTATCTCTCTTCTTGCAGGCACTGTGTCATGTAGGAGTAGTCACTCTGCAGCTGACCCTTCATGTCCTCGATGGCATCCTCCATGTGTGCCTGACTGGCTTTGATCTCCTGTAGGCCCTCAAGTAAAGAGTCCCAAGAGCTGTGCATGTGATGATGGTGGTGGTGGTGTCCGTCCAGTCTGGGACTCCCCATTGTTGGACCTAACAGCCCCCCTCCTCCGCCCGCCCCACCAGAATTACTGCCTGCTCCGGAGCCGGACGTGGCGCTGGAGCACTCGTCGTCGCTGCCGTACTTTGGGCTGGAGACCAGAGTGGCACTTCCACTCAGGGCTCGAGGAGTGGGGACGTCCTCAGAGTGGCCCCCGACTCCGTCCTCAAGTGTGTCCTTTAAGTGAGCAATGTTATCTGCACTGCCAAACTTGTTCCTGATGAGACTGGCAAACTCTCTTGGCTTGGAGACTACAGCTGTGTGAGTGAGGGCAGATACTCCACCTTTGACTCCTTCAACTACTCCACCTCCAAAACCACTTATCCCAGCACGAACATTGGCCCCAACGTCCTTTAATCCTTGCTGCATGTCCCGCAGGACATCTTTAGGCTGCCGGGCTGGTCCATTCTGTAGAGAGGGAAGAGAAATGAGGAAGCAGAGAAGTGGAGGATCTCAAAGGCGGGTGAGAGGTGATTAGGTTGAAGGGAGAGAACTGTAGGAAGATAGAAGAGGAAAGCATGCCCTGTAGAGATTTAGGTGAGACACAGGATGATGCATTGGTTTAAATATGTGTTAGCAAATGAGAATCATTGCTTTATGTTTGGACAAAACTGTCCTCACACACTTGGAGTCAGCCATGAGAAAATCACCAAAACATCGCCATCACCTACCTGTTCTATCTCCTTTAACTTCTTGTGATAGTGCTCTAGCTTTTTGTGCAAGTGTGCTATGGTCTGTGCTGACTTCTGGTTCTTCTTCTCGAACACTTGTTTGATCCTGGAGGCCTGCTGTTTGTCTGCGTTGTGGGCTAATTTTAGGTACTCTGCAACGTTGTCATCCCGGGCCTCCTGCTCTACGCGAATCTGCTCGGTGACCTTTAGAATCTTCTGCTGCAGGTGCTCCAGAGCAGCACGAGTCCTCTGCGGCTCGCCGGTCCCCAAACACTCAGCACCACCGGCCATGACCCCAGACGCTGCTGCCGCTGCTGCTCCGTCCGCGCTGATGTTACTGTCAGAGCCTCCATGACTGGTGGTGGAGGGTAAGCCTAGGGTTGCCACTTCGCTCTTGTCCAGCTGAGGGGAGGAGGGGGCAATGGGAGGCAATCAGGGGTGGAGAGAGTACTATAACTACCGCAGATTAAGTAATATTGACATGACAGATATATTGAAAACTACTCATGTAAAAAGTACAAAGGAAGGTTATCAGACTAACATGCAAGTCTTGCATCCTGATTGTGTTTATTTGTCCTTTCTTTTTGGAACACTTACATGGAATATCCATCTAAAGGTCTTACAGACTGACTCATGAGGCGTACACTGAGGGTGTCAGTCTGCCATTGGGTGAGTTTTTCAGTCAGCCCTCTCCATCCCTTTCGTTATCTCACTATTTTGTAAGAGGCACCATCACTGCATTTTGGCCTGGTCCAGTCCAAAAGAATTGTGACTGGTTCAAGAAATGCAAGGCAGTTTTTTTCCCCCTGTAACAGGTGCAGCCAGACCTTTCTCCGGCACTGACACTTTTCTGTGGAAAAAGGGCTGGCTATGTCACACTAATGGTGCCATAAGAGACAAACTGTGGGTTAGTTAGCAATTCCCAATACTTAACAAAAAATCCTGGAAAAAAAAAATAAAAGATAGTAAAAATTATGTTGAAGTGTTCAACTGGCACATGTGTAATGAATTTTTTTCAGTCTTTAGGTCAGACATTGTTGGTCAGCTGAACATGCAAATCGTGACAATTGTGACATAACAAAATATTTCAATATTTATAATAACAGAACAATGAAAATATTTATTGTGTTTAAATGCTTGAAAATGCATTTGGAAATCAAGTACCGATAAACGTAAGCACAATCCTGACAAACATAACGTTCTCCAAAATTTGTTCCAATATGGGCGATGACTATAAATAAGTTACAGGTTGCTGTTGTTGAAAACTTATTGGAGATTATTAAGGAATTGCAGACCCTTAAATCTAAATAAACTTTCAGTTAATTACTCTCCTCCCCTGGTAGCAATGCTCCTAATTGATTTGGCAGGGAGACATCAGAGAGTACACAGAAAGGCCATCACGCATTAATTAGATGATACATAATTACACTGCTTCCTGCCCTGCACAGTCTCAGAAACTCAGCTTCACCACAGAGAAGTTACTTTCTTTTCAAAATGGATTTGATTTATAGGAGGAATAAGACACTGAACGCACCCTGCATGGTGCATTTAAAAAGCATAATGGTGTTTAGCAAGCAACATTTATGATAATTAATGTTGGTTACAGTCCTTGTGTGCAACTGTCTCCAATATGTGTTCTGGATCATTCTACCTGATTCTGGCCTAAACATCTGTGTGCCTTTTCAGCACCAGGTTGCGATCTCTTAAAACCATGAGCTGACACCTTACTGATACATCAGGGGATCCCCTGGTCAGTATTATATCTATATGTGTAGGTTGGCAGATGGAGGGATTGTTAATGACCCTCTGCCTGACGCCAAAACAGTGTAATCAGACCCTGCAAACATGAGCTCAGGCAGACACATGACACCAAACATCTCGCAGTGCTGCTCTAATTTCTCTAGATTGGACGTTGCGAGGATTTACATGCATTTTATTTGCGTGACAGTGAGAAATGAGCACAAGCTCCTTGTGCTATTATTACAAATACATGCAGTGTGTAATATAAAAGCCTAGTAAGTGTGCCACAATTTTAAAAGTAGGTTATAACCACATCGTAACAGAGAGCAAAATCAGATGACTGCAGTCCCTGGTGGTTAATCATTCCTGATCTTGTCAGAGAAAGTGAGATGCTTATGCAGTAGCAAAGCGATGGCTCATATGAGGAGGCGATGCGGTGTCCAGCATTACATATGGGTGAAAAACAGACAACAAAAAACAACACAAACCAGATGCTCATAATCTAATGGTGTCCTTGTTTTTCAAAAGCACACAGAGTGATGATCCGGTGATGAATCGAGAGGCTTGCGGTGGTCGGAAGACAAGCAGGGCTGTGATGAGGATGGAGGTGATAGATGTCTATGGCATGAAAAAAAAAAAAAACCAAGAGGACAGGGGGTAATGCCTGTGCCTTCCTCACTCAGCAGTAGACGCACTGTGGCATGAGAGATGGCCGATGGATGTCAACAAGAGTGGATGCGAACACATGAGGATGAGACAAAAGCAGCACAGCAATAAATTAAATTAGAAACGTTACCATACTGCTTTAATCCAATTTTTGCAGTGCCATTGCAAGTCTGTGTTCGAGGCCCATCCTCCTCCTCCTCCTCCTGCCTCCTCCTCCCCCTGTGCTCACTGAGGAGGAGCCCCCCTACTCAAATATCTTTACCCTCAGCCGTTGTCTGGCTGCCTATCCCCTCACTGGATCCTAATACTCCATTGTTAATGCCATCGATATCTGCAGCCTCCCATTCCCTCTCTCTCTCCCTCCCTCCCTCTCTCTCTCTATCTCTGTTATGCTCTGATCTCTCTCTCTCTCCCTCTTTCCTTTGTGTCATACGCTCCCTCCACCTCCCCCTGTTTCACTCCCCTCTCTCTCTCTCCCTCTCTCTCTTTCTCTCTCTCTCTCATGCACATGCGAGCTGTCCTGCCCTATAATGGATGTGGGAGCTAAGGGACAGATGATGGAGGAAAATGGGCGGGGGGATGGGAGAGCTTAGCGCAGGCGTGCAGGTGCCTCTGTGCTGCTGAGGCTAGAGGGGAGGCACAGGGAGGAGGGGAGGGAACACAGCAGGGCCTGTGGCAGTGCCTCACTCCAGGCCTTTCATCCCCTGATTTCCCCAATACAAACACATGCACCTAGTGTGCACTGGTACAGGGCTGCAGTGATGTGATGCCAAAGTACACAGCGTCTGTTTGAGCAGTGACTCACTCTCTTACTTTACCTTCTTCACAAGGAATGAAACGTGTGGTGTCTGAGCTACTTAGGGCTGCTTGAAGTGGTAGTTCCCCAGCTTCAGATGTGTCTGTGCTGGCATGTGTGTCAGTTTGTGTGAGAGGACGGATGCCCACTGGACATAGATGTGAGCAAGCTTTCATCACAGCCTCAGAAAAAAACAACAACAAATGAATATCAAAGTAGAAAAAAAGGCTTCATTTATCAGCAGGATGTGACATAAAAGAATTCAAACTACAGGCTCTTAAGTGAAAGAAGCATTCAGACCTTTTACAACAGTGTGCAAGTAGTCAAGTAGAAGTTATGCATTCAAAATTTTACTTCAAATGACACGTGTTATCTGCAAAATGCAATTAAAACATCACAAATACTTGTTATGAGCAGACAAATGGCAACTGTATTGCATATAATAGTTGTAGAATTTGTTGAAATGTAGAATTTTACAGATGTTGGTGGTTGCTGGAGCTTATTTGACCTGCATTATGCACTGTTGGTCACTTAAATATACATAAATCAGAGTTTAGGTGAGTACTCAGCTGAAAAAAATATCAAGTACACACAATTTACTTGTAAAGACTTTAGTCCGTGTAAAATGTACCAATAACCACTACTGTGTAATGAGGTAAAACTCTCCTTCTGTGGCAGTGTCCGCATCATTCCATGATATATACACCGCACACACATCAGATAATGAACCTTTTTGTTTTTACTTTGTGTAAAAACAAAAAATACTGTTACCCGAACCAAAAACAAGCCACATCCCAGCCCATGTCATATGCAGAGACATCACATTGTTTAAATGCAATTATCAGAATTTTTAAAAAAAGAACAAATAAAACATAAAAAGATCAAGTTAGGTCGACTTTTAAACCTGTGTTCTTGTTAACATTGTAAATGTTGTGTCCATTGATTCACTGAAGTTTATCTACTGAAGTTACCTGCTGGTTCTCTTACTCTTGTGATCAAAAACATTGACCTGAAGCTATCTGAATAGTTTTCTAGTACATAATACATATAGCATCTTTTGA
>JAQLOL010000012.1:16706921-16733056 GCA_029783665.1 Naso thynnoides
ACATAATGTGTTAATTTACAAGCATAAGAGGTTTATTACAATTGGACTTATCCAAGCTAAGCTAATGGGCTGATGGCCATAGAACTATTAAGATGACATGACAGAGTTTTTATCTTTTAACTTAATCTTGACATGTGGGATGAAGCATATTATCCAAAATATTTAACAGTTCCTTTTAATGATTTGAATACAAAATATTGTATTTTGTTGCTTGCAATCACCTGCCTTTCACACACTATCCTGATCACCTGTTACCTATTCACCTGTTACCTGTGGAATGTTCCAAACAGGTTAGTCATGAAAATGGAAAGTTCCCTCTGGAAAACAATGTGGTATGCATTTTTGAGCAAAAGTACTTCATATGTGGGTTCTAATTGATTTATATGTGCTGAATCCATTTCTGCTGAATGCCAAGCTGTGTCATGGTTTAGGCAAAAAAACATTGAGTAATTTGCATAATGAGTGAATTAATCGCCAAAAACTGGAAATGACTATATTTTTGCTTCTAGTTATCTTATAAAGGTGATCTAAGAGTCTAAGTCAATGTTTGCGATGTCCAGAAATTCATCTGTTACCATGAGGCAATCATGCTACCTTTCCTTATTAGCATAATTTGCATAAATTATGTAGAAATTAGGTAAAAGCCAGGAAATTCCTACCTTTTTTCTCTTTCAGTCCTAAAAGTTTAGTTATAGAGTCTAAGTCTACATTTTAATGTTCAGAAATCCATTTCTTGTCATAAATACATTTTCTCATTTGTATAATTTGCATGAATTATGTTATAGCCAAAATCAGTAGCCTAAATATAGCAAAAATGGACAAATCTCTATAAAATGTGATTGGGATCTTAAGTACTTGATGTGTTGTTTCTGTATGTTTTTTGGGTGCTGAATCCATTTCTATTTTTTAACAAGCTGTAAAAGTTTAGTCACAAATGATAATAATGAAGATGGTGGTGGTTGTGACGATGATGATTATGATGATAATAATGATAATAATAATCTGCATTCACAGGTTCTTAAGGCATTTAAATAATAAAAAACCTCAAAAAGGACAATTACCACCCAGCCTCCATGACCAGACTGTTATGTCATCCTGAGACGGAAATGTTGACGCTTTAAAATGGTACTGCCTATTTATGGCTAATGTAAATATACAGATAATGTATGTAATGTTAATGTATAGCTAATATTATGTGTTGTTCAGAGGCTTCTTCTGCTATACATAGCAGTCAAACAGCAGATAAACAAAGTGGAATGGGTCTCACCAAAAATCACCAAAATCATCAGTTTTGCATCAATATGATCAAAGGTCCTGACGTGTTTGTTGCTTGGAATTAAGCAACAAACAACCCAACCAAAGTTATTTTTCTTGCATCAGACTAAGAAAAGGATGTTTTATCTGTACAAAGACGAAAGACTATTGGAAGCTGATTTCTGTCTGTTGATACTGGTCGCTAGTGCTTTTGTCAACTGGAAAATGCGCGTTCATGAATTTGTAGGGGGGCCGCTCTGTGGACCTTTTGAGGGGACAAAAAGAAAGAAAAAATATTGACAGTGTTTCCCCAAAATTGATCCTGGACCCTAGCTTTAATGTGCATCTGTGTATTCCTCTCACCTTTCTCTCCTTCCTTGCCTTACTCCCTCGCTCCTTTTCTCTCTTTGTCTTTATAGCCTTCCTCTTTATTCAGTCCTCTACGAGAAGCTTTTAACTGGATGAACAAAATACTCATGAATTATTCATTTTGTCTAAAACAATGTCGGCCTACTTTAGACCGTTTTAAATAAATCTAATTTCAGTTTAGTTTCATTACAGACATTGTAACATTAATAAAGTGCGGTTTGGTTTACTTAACATCTGTAATGTCAATTCACCAACATTGAACATAAAACAGTTTCAGAACAATTTAAGTCATCAGAAATACAGAAATACTAGCTTGAGTTTTTTTTAAAAATTATTATTATTACGTGATTCGGCCAACAAATCAAATAACCATTTATGGATGGAGCTATCAAGGTACCCACCTGCATCCAGTATTTACACTAGCTAGCTAGCTAAAATTCACAGACAGTTCAAAATGACCTAGTTGACATATATTTTCAAAATAAAAGCATGCATCATCTATCTAGATAAACGTTACTAGTAGATTTCAAGGATGCCACCAAAGTTTGAGGAAATTAGACATCTTCCAGCGTCATACCTGTTCACCGCTTCCTTGCCTGCAGTAGGCCTTTTTTAGCCTGGGGATGCGGAAAATGCATCAGTTCTTCCCTAGGCCATGACCAACCTCCTACAAAGTTTTGTGATTTTAGCCACTTGGGAGTCCAGCGCCTTTTTGTGATTGACCACGCCCCCTATCCCGCCCCCTTGTAGTCGATGGCCGGAGAGCTAATTGGTTCATCATCATCATCCCATACTACACTTTTCCACCAAGTTTCATAACAACTGGTCTGGTAATTTTCTCATAATCCTGCTTACAAACAGATACACAGACAGACAAACAGCGCCGAAAACATAGGCTATTCTTCCTCGAGGAATTAAAAAAAAAAAACTGGGACCCTTGTTTTACGAAAATACCGGTGAATTTCCATTGGGGACATACTGAACTTTCATAAAATGTTGTATGCCGACTTGTACACAAAAATGCCTACAGGGTTACAGAATTTTAAAGTTACAGACCTGACGAGGTGTTTTTGGAACATTTCACAACTTTACCATTTACCAATTTGTTTGAAATAAGTTGCTGGCATCAAATTTTGAATAGGCTAAACAAACACTAGGCGACAAAAACGGAATATTGTTGATCTAAAAAAGATTGAGTAGGCCCAGTAGGAGTATATACGAGTAGCTTTTATGTAACAAGAGATTGGCACATGATTAAGCTATATTTTGTTTTAGATGCCCCCCCCCCCTTTTTTTTTTTTAATTTAAATAATTGGTTTGTCGCTGGACTACATAAACCCACTGGGACCAAATCTAAAATCAACTCCGACAAACTGTGGCTCTGTTTTAAGACTGGTCATGTCTCATGCAGACTACCGCTTCGTGGGCCACAGAGGCAAGGCACTATGTTACATAACAGTGGGTGGAAATACCTTCGTTTTCTGAGTGGATTACCGCGTGCTCCTTGACTGTGAGACCCGTCTCCGTGGATACCGTGACTCATCGTTCCTGTGATGTCATGCATCTTGAGTAACACGTGGAAAAGCGCGCGCAGATTTGAGTGACTTTCGCCCCTCCGTTTTGCCGCTTCACGTGGACTGTATGCGTGAACAGGGAGCCGTGGGTTTTCCCAGGGGGTGTGACCGCAGCAAACAATTGGTCACTAGGAAGCGTAAGCTGTGCCATAAACACGTCTGTGGGAACTGAAGATCCATGGCTGTACATGTAGAGTTGACACCTTTTCTTTTCTGACCACACTGTCCAATAAAATCCCACCAAGCAGCATAAATGACGAGGCGACTCGTATCGTATTCGCACTCGCCGACTGAATATATTTCAGGACTTACAAGCTTTAGAACTTGTTAATACGCTGTAAACCACAGAGTGAGTCCATCAGCAGGACAAAGGCAGCATTATTTGGATGTCTTATCGCTTATCTGTGCTGGTGAAAAGGTTAAACTCAGTAAAATGGATTACATAAAGGCTTCATGTACACAAAAAAGGAGGGAAATGTGCGGGACAGACAGGGGCATGAACTCGCCAGGTTACTTTCTCTGACTCGCGGGGTTAAACAAAAGAGACAACCTCCAAAAAGTCCCATTCATCCACTGACATTCACATACAGTCAAAATACCAGCGTCAACATAGAAATAGGCTACACTTGACTCACTCCTGCTACAATGTAGTAGCCGAACTGCGCCCAGCTCAACATTTTCTCCAATTTACTTTTTACTCTTACATATACATCTGTTTCACTTTCATATGTTTCGGTCTTAACTTCTGTAACACAAAACGCAACTTCAGATATTGAGACTTCAATTTCTGGGAAGTTATGGCCAAACTTTAGAGAGATAGATTCAGAATTATTAGGACAGAAATAAAATAATTAAAAGAAACAATAACTATCCCATCTACTTCTTTTTTAGTGATCATGACAATACTCTTGCAAGTGGATTATATCAGATTCAAAGTGGTGTGGATTACTTAAAAAAAAAAAAAACTTAAATGTCAACAAAGTGACAAACTACAGTTACTTTTATTAGTTTTATCTTTAAGTGACTAAGCAATATTACGGCCCTGTGAGCAGATCATGGCCATGAACGCTGCAGCAGCGCCCTCTTGTGGAAAGAAACTGAATGAGTGTGGCAGTGTATTTGCCTATCCTAAGAAATAGATTGGTATAAATCAACGATGCATTTTTTTGGAATCATCTGATATTTTTATTGAGACTTTTCACATAGTATCAAACAAAAGAAAAAGGATGAAAAAACGTTGCTGACAGAACTTTGACTTGTGATCAGTACACCCTTTTTTTAAATCAATGATATAGTTCTGCATTTTTAATGAGGAGGTGCATTTATTACAAACAAGAAACCATCAACAGATGGAAACCTTCTGTATGAAGTAAGAAAGTAGCACGTTGAAAACAGGCTGGCTTTGCAGACAATCAAAAGGAGGGATTTTCTTACAAATGATCCCATATCCTCATTTTTTAAAAAACAAAACAAAAACAAAATGCTGGCGTTTACACAATGACAATGAGGAACTACTTACACTTACTTAAACTACAGTACATTCACTGACGAAAACCAAAGCTCTTAAGAGATTAACTGGTGAACTGGAATGCTGGGTGATACAACTGTTTCAGGATTAGATGGACACAACCCACGTGAGGCATGTACCAACACACCCAATCGATGTTTTTGGGAAAAAAAAAAGAAAAAAAGGGCGAGGGACACTAAAATGCACAACTGTTTAAAAAACTCAAGACAGAAATGACCTTGTTGGCCATGTTATAGTCCATCATTTGAAACGGCAACGTGTGTAAAACCGTTCGTCTTCAGCTCCCATTACACCTGACAGACGTTCTTCTATTTCCTGTCAGTAGACCTGGAGTGGCTGTGGAGAGGAAAAAAAACCCCTAATTATTCAAGCTGGTGGGAATTGGTGTCAAACCACCACTCAGTCTCATTTTCAGCAGTACTACGATTAAATTAAGACGTAGCACAGGGACGTCTCAGTCTGTGCGCTGCTCTACCTCGTACACAGTAATGTGTGGTGACAAGTACAGCTACAAAGGTTCTGATCGGTGAGTCACATTTTAATGTTTCACATTAAACTGTGCAATTGTCTGTAAGGATTGGAGACTAAAATGATTGCAAATAAAAAAATATAAGTACCTCCTTGATCGCGAGAAGGACCTTGAAGGTTTGTGGTTCCTGTCCCTGGATAGGGACCTCTCCCTCCTCCTGTCTCTGGAGAAAGACCTGAAGAAGCCAAACCATCCCATAAATAAATGGATTCACAGTTCCATTGAAAAACCTAGCACTGAACCTTTCACTTTTTTTCCCCCTCTCAAAGACAAATGCAGTGGCCACAGATTGTGAACATTAACTCAACTAGCTTTATTTAAGTAAACAGCTACTGGGCAAAAACTTTAGAGGTTCTGGTTTCTCAGCCAACAACAGGTGATTACAGATCTAACATGAATATTTGAATTGTTAGGACTTCAAAGCTTGTCAATTCAATAAAATGCTATCAAACCCTAGTGGCAACACAATACATGCTGAAAGCATTAAATTACATCCAAGATCTATTACTGACACATTAGAAACGTTGACGTTCAACTTTTCTTAGACGTCTTTAAGATGTTGCAAATTGTCGCATCAAAAACTTTGCTGCGGTTTGACCTTTCTTCTACATGACATTGGCATGTTGGCGCCCCTGAAACCGGGTTGCAGAGTACCATCTGTTGAAACCTTCTTTCCAGCTGTGTAAACTGGCAAACCACAAAGCCTGTGACAGCGGCAACTATGCTTATGCTAGCACAAGTTATTTTTATTGAACACTCCACAGCGCGCCCAAAGCAAGTTGAATATGACGAAAGTCTACTGAGGCATATTCGAGTGTCCGTGGCATAAATTTAGAAGTCAAACTATGGCTGAATTTCTTCAATTTGTGGCTGCTTAGGAGCAACAGAAAGGAAAAAACTTACAAAGTTACACCGCTGACTCCCGATCTGAACACATACCTAAGCGCTTTCGGTTATTCATGGAAACACGGATTTTTTTAAGGCAAGGGAAAGACATTTCTATTTTTAATAGGGCCGCTCTTGTTTAAAGTGACCTTGGAGTATAGCAGGAAATTCTATATGTTGGGAAATAAAAATAAGAAACTGTATTCTTATGTCGTAAGAGATTCCAGCTTTTGGATGACTGTAATGTCACTGAATACAAGATATTCGGTGAGCTGACATACCTGCTTCGGCTGCGGCTGAAGCTCCTCCTGCGTGGGGATCTGTGCAGGAAAAATATAACAGTGTTAAGAACAAACACAGTCACACCGGCCTGCCGCAGAGCTCCACACTATTCAAATCCTTGTCTTACATTGGCCTCCTTCAACATAGCCTTTTGCCTATCTCAGCGACTCAAAATGGAAATAAAAGAGTTGGCTGTTTTTCCAGGAACACAATTACCTCAATCGCAAAAAAAAAAACAAAGCAAAAAACAAAAAAATCTCACTGGCAATGGACCTGGTGCATAAAGATGGCAGGTGCTTGTAATTCTTACACCTATCCCACAGTGCCATTTGCAAAATGAATCACATTCTAGTTATTTATTTTTACAGCTTTGAGTACAAAGTGTCCTATAGTTAATATACAAGAATTTCTGGGGTTTCTAAACCAAAGACGTTATCAAGTGAGCAAACTAGTAACTTTTGCTGCTATCATAAGATTTAACACTGCACTGTGGACTGGCCATAGTGTGGGGGGAAAAAAGAAGAGGACACAAAGAGAGGCCACCATCTGTGTGAAACTGGTCCACTGCACTGAAAGGGAGCAGATATGGAACTGGAGGCTAGTAACAACAATACATATGCTTAAACCAACCATACAGCACAAAAGCAAAATTCATGGGGGGTTGAGAAGAGTTTGATTTGAATGACTTCATTAATCTGCTCAGAGCCCCAAAACATACCAGATGAATTTCTAAAATCGAAAATCTCTGGAAATGTGTTCCAAAGTTCCAGACTGATTCAAATAATTTTTAAAAAGAACAACCTTTTCAAACCAGCTTTCTCTTCACTTTCAAAACTAATCAGCAGTGTACTGAATGAAGCAGGAAAACTTACTAGTATTTTTGGTTTTCAACAAGCTAGATATGACGAAAGGGAGGCAGACTGGCGGCCGGGTATGTAGAATTGGCTGAATAGGACTGGCCAGATGCTGAGAGGTGATTAGGTGGCAGGCAGATGGGGGCTGGCTGAGGCTTTTTTCCTGCTTTAATTGGTTAGCCGAAGGCTGCTGTTGGTAGGTTGTAGACATTTGGAAACGTAATACGCCGATTGGTCGGGAATGTGAGGTGGGCCGCTGCCGTTTGGGTTAAGGTTGACGGAGGAGGAGGTTGAGAACGGCATGCTGAGGAACCAATGGGTTGGTGCAACCTGACGACTGGCCATGCCTGGGTCATGTGACAGCACCAGCCAAGCTGATTGGGTCACGATGGTCAGCAGTCACATGATGCTGAAAGAGGACTAGTTGATTGACTCAGAGGGTGGTGAGAAGAGGCATGGTGGTGGCTCTGCAACATGTTTCATTCTTATTAATATAGATGAAAAATAAAAAGCATCCTCAAACAAAATGGAAAAAAATGCATCACATTTGGCACTTTCATTCCCCCCAAATTTTAAGCAGATTACACTTTTTCCGACAAAGGAATTGACCAATCCTATTTTACAGACCTATTTTGGCACTTTGAAGCTCTTAAAATGTAGAAAATTTTGAGTGTGCTTAAAAAATGTACCCCACAAAAGAAGCACTCATGCCTAAAGAAGTTAAGTCTTGCAGGCCAAATTTTTAGATGGATTTTCCAATTGAAGGGCTTCGCTACATAACCCACTGTAATGTTCCATTTCCCATGTCACATTTCCTTAGTAGGTTATGAATGTGTCTGTTTGACTCCATATTTTAAAGGATCAACAATATATGAAGATGAAACTGCAAGCCTTAGACATTAACACAGTCACAAATGTATCATCAGTAGAAAAGATAAAACACTGGAGATGTCAATACTGGAGAAACATAAGCAATTACCAGGAAATATACCGTAGGTAAGAGGGTGGAATCAGGAGTAAGTATTTAAGTTAAAGAAAATTCATATTAAGTTTCTTCTGCAAGCTAAAAACACAACAACTTGGGTCACCTTCGTCTAGGTGGTGGGCTGCGACGCCTGTAGTCGTCTCTGTCTCGAGGACGCCTACCCCACGAAGGGGGAGCGCCACGGGTGCGGCTGCGCTTCTCTCCGTTCGACAGTTCTACACGCACCCGGCAACCACACAATGTCCTGTAAAACAACAATCATAAACCATTGTGGCTGTTGCAAGACGACTTTTATTTCCTAAATCTTCAAAAATCATGTTAACATTGCTGCCTACCTTCCATCGAGCTCCCGCACTGCATCATTTGCATCTCTGGGGTCTTCAAATTCTACGAAGGCAAAGCCGGGAGGGTTCCTGGCCACCCAAACACTGCGGAGAGGACCATAGTAGCCAAATGACCTCTCTAACTCTGTTTTGTTTCCATTGTTGCCCAAATTTCCGACATAGACCTTGCAGTCGATGGGACAGTCACGATGCATGACTGGATCTGAAAAATAAAACAATAAATAAAATGAAAAAGGCACAAAGAAAGGGAACAGGCTACTAATGCAGCAAATTCTTGTGTCAATAGACTTCAAATTAACGAGTGCATGCTGTAAAAAAAATATAACTTGGTGCTCCCATTTCCGTATTTCACCGTTGCGCTAATTAGCTTCCTTCAGCGCATCTTGATGCATTACCTCCAAAAAATAACGTCAGAAGGCGTTTCATGTAAACCATATTCTGTTGGCGTTCACAAGAACTTTTATCATTATATTGGAAACATTTATCCCATATCACGTTTACAAGTAGTTAACAACGTTAGACGTAAAACGAAACGTTATACTTGCTTGAAGCTTGTCCTTTTGAGGGGGCCTCGAAGCCCAACATTTTGCTAGCCTTAGCCTAACCCGAAACACATATTTTTCAAAGATAACTAGGCAAATTATGTAATATTACGTTCACGATAGTTTTAGATATTAACATTGACGTGGTACCTACATCCTGCTTTTAAAATTTATTGTGAGTCGACGCTTATAAGCTAATGATAGCCAGTGGCTAACTTAAACAGCCATAGCTAAAATGGCTGTCCCTCACTGAGGCCTAGTGATAAGAGTCGCGCCAGGCTAACGTTAGCAACCACAGAAATCAAACAATAACGTTAGATTACATGTCGCGGTACGGCCCACTGACCTGGACGTGACATTCTTAAAGAGATTTCGCACAACAATTAAAATAAATTTCGTTCAAACTCTACCGTAATTGCAGAGATTTAAAACTCTGATTATCTGTGCTTCTCCGGGTCGTTTCTTCCTCTCGGTCGTCGATGGAAAATGGCGTGACGGAAAATACGTCGTCAGTATCTATGGCCAGCAGTGTTAAGTTCCTGCTTCAGAGAGGGGGGGCGGGGTACTTTTAACTCTCACGTAAAACAAGTATCACAAAGGCGTCATATCGTGTCAAATTATTTGATTCAGTGGGATAAATTACTTTGACATACAGGAGTTATATTCTTTGAAACCCGAAACAGAGATTAAACGGATTCTCTTAGCCGATAACTTTATAACTCCGGCGTGGGCGCGTGAAGCTGCAATACCGTATTTGGCCACAGCATAAAAGTCTGTTTGATTGCGGCGCTGTTGTAAAATTTATTTTGTTTATTTATTTATGCCTTGAATAAACCTTTATTGAGTAAAACAAACTGTTATATACATACAATAAATCATTGATTAAATAGTATCATCGAAACTAGGCTAAAACAAACTAAATGCAATGCTCTAATTTCCAAACATTTGAACTCTCACGTGAAGTGCAAGATGCAGCCTGTTGTGTTCATGTTTATCAGAAAATAAGAATCTTTTATTTGTATCTTTGCATGTGAAACAGAGCTAAGATAATAAGCCAATCACATCAATGTTCTTTTTTTTTTTTTTCAATTTTCTGTTACAAAATCCAAGCCACCATGAACAGAAACAAAAGTTGCACCCAGTTCAATCTCATGCAAGCCAGTGACCTATTGACTACTTCTAACGGTTGCTAAGCTTAAAAATAAGTTTTCAGGCATGTTTGTAAATTTCACCAGTTCAAATTTAGGCTATAACTAAAGGCATAAGTGTGTAAATATTACCATAAACCAAATTATCCGGTTTTGGTCTGATGATTTGGCCGAGTGAGATGCATAATTTTGAGAGAGAAGTTTAAGACTGATTCAAGGAAAAGGTGCAATATGTCATCCAATGTGATATACTTGCTTTAATTATTACTGGAATTTATTTTGCCTTTCAATTTGTCATTGTTTCCGTCTAATCTGAATCAGTTATGCAAACCATTCCTTTATCCCTGAAATCTGAAATCATCTCTGATGATTATTTGTTTTGAAGACTTTGTGCATCCCAGAGTTTAGGGTGTGTTGAGTAGGCCCACAGTTATACCGGATGAAGAAAGGTCTGTGCGACCCAAGCTCATCAAATCACAGTCTGGTCACCACTTGCAGGCTCTTTATGGCCTGGCCGAGTATGTAACGCTATTTTCATTCTTCTAGGTTCTTGGATTTTATATTTTTTCTCTTGTTAGACTGCTGTACCCCAAAACTCAAGCAACCATACGCGAATGGCACCAAAAAAAAGTTTATCAGGCCTACTTGATATTGACTGGAGTATATTTTAAACAGGGAATGTTGGCATAAGGAGACTGTTAAAGGTCAAATAGGCTATAGAAGGATGTGAACTGTCAAAGTCAGACAGGGCTGTGTCGTTTTTTGCAATAAAGCCTACTTGTAAATGCAGGGGAAAAAACCGCTAACTCTTTTCCTTCCAAAGGCACACCGTGTCTGACAGGAAACATTTAAGATTAATAGTTGGCTATTGTTTATTTCGCAGTCTCCAAAGGGAGCGTGTGTGTTAAAAGAAGATTTCTATCGTGAGTTTAATGATGCATTTATGGAAACTGGGAACTGACTGTTTTATCCCGTACACGGTAATATCTCATGAGTGGATTTCTCATGACAGATGACAAAATTACAGTTAGGCTATTAATCAGTTAACACAAATAACTACGACATTGTAAATGAACGAGTTTTCACAACTTGAAAAATACAGACAGTGTTATGTTGGCTGCATGTAGGATGTCATATGAAATCAGGTTAAAATTATTTAAAATTAATTGATGTATTTTCAAAAGAATTATGTCCAGTATGTCCAATAGCCGATCCTGCTAGTTCAAATCATAGGCAGGCATGCTGAACGCTAAAACAGAATTGGGACAGACTGTAATCGGCTTTAACCTATCCTGCCAAGATTGCAAGAAAAAAAAAGCAATGTAAGAATAAAAGGTCGCGTTCATTTGATTACTTTTGGAGCAGAGACCAATGATTGAGTGACGGCGCGTAGTAGGCCTATAGTGGATGTGTGGCACGACAGGCTTGCTAAATTTAGCTGAAACAGAAAATAAATGTCTTTCTCGTTGGTTGATCTTGTTGTCCGATTTCCGTGAACGCATCTTTATAAATCAAACGCCCCCTCAATGTGTTAGTTACCGCCCACAAAGTTACTCAGCCAGGTGACAGCTGAGCCAGCAGGGACCGTACGAGGCTGCACGCAACGGTGCAGAACAGACAGCATAACGAAGTCTGTCAGCGCTAAATTTGAGTAGAGCACACACGGACAGTTACTCCATTGTTACGTTTACTTTTGCGGTTTACATGAACACGTCTTAAAAGCGTCTCTTCCGCTCGTTGTTACGGAGTAGCCTGTTAGCAGTGCGGAGATATCCTAAACGTTAGCGTGTGACTTTAACGTTACGCTACTACCAGAGAAGGCTCAACGGTCGTTTTTATCTCTGAACAGGCAGGTAACGTCAGACACCACCATCAACATGACTGATGCGACCGGGGAGGCGAAGCTGGAGGTGAAGCAGGCGAGCAAGGAGGTGAAAGAGAGCGAAAACGTAGCGGAAAAATACTCTGCCATGACAGTAAGCAAGAATAGCGAAATGAACATGGGAGAGCTGTCGTCCGCCTTCAGCGCTGTGCCCACTCACAAACCAGTTAAGAAGGTAAGACTCCTGTCAGTCCTCCAGACAGAAATGCACTGCTCTTAGCTTTGCTTTTTGTTAACGTGTTGTAGCCAATGAACATCATTTATATGTGAATGCTAGTCTTCATCTGTGCACGGGTCAGTGTACCAAACAAAACAAAACTGGATATACAACGTGTTATAGCTACAAATGCTAATGCCAACACACTAAGTAGCGTATTAATATCTTCCTTTGCTAAATGAAGGTAATAACCCAAATATAACCTCTTACTTTTAAGATGAAAATATTTTACGTGAAGTTTAATAATCTAATAAATTGTAATAATATTACATAAAAATATGTACAGAGCATAATAATTCCCATAACACAGAGAATAAAACAAATTCTCTCTCTCGTCCTGGCAAAATTAATGCCTGTATCTGCAAGACTCTGCAGGAACAGGCATCTGTCTCTCTCTTTCTCTCTGTCTGTCTTTCTCTCCCTCTGATATGCCTATTCCTGCAATATCTTGCATACATACAACAAAATGTGCATTTGGATATTTTACGAGTTTATTTTTCCTTACTCCAGCTTTTAAAGTGGTGAGAAAAGACACTTTGGGCAGGTTAGATGTGCTATTATAAAGTATAAAGTCATGGGTAATAATAGTTATAGTAACAGACTTCAATTAAAAATTATATGTTCGTATTGTCATTGTCTGCATAGGTAACAGAGTTTTTTGTTTTTTTAACATCACAATTTTGCCTCTTAAACTCAAAGACGAGTTCCTTTGCATTCCCCGGGAAAATCACTTTCACATACATAGCCCGATTTCGTGGCCATATCCAACTGAAGGAAAGAACAAATAACATTTACAAAAGAAGGATGTTAACTGACACCCACGAGGAACAAGGAAGTGTTGCACAATGAATTCTTGGGGCTTGACAGTGGAAAGTATTTGCACACTTCATTTAATCGCAGGGGACAAATGAATACCGTTTCAGACAAAGGTCACACTTGAATCCCTCGTTTGGGCTGATGGATTAAGAAAAGCACATGCATTGTGTCATACGTTTCAACAGCCCTGCAGACTACATCCTCTAGCCTCAAGAAAATGGAGAATTTATTGCAGGACTGTTGTATTAACCTGCTCTAATTCTAGCTAGGTGTGCCTTACAAACTGGCAACTGAGGGTACAGTTAAACTGTGATCGGGGATCTGTCAAGTGCAAAATCTGAACATTCTAAACCTGAGATTTTGTAAGTCAGCCCAGCAGCCCCATACACGCTTTGTTTCACATCCTCATTCCCTTTTTGGGAGGGACTTCATATCACAGCGATCACTGGCTTGTAACTGTTTGAATATCAAATAGAAAAGTTTTCACTGAGAAGAGTTGAAATGAAATCAGTAATGCTCACTGGGTAGTGTGTCGATGTGTACTTTTTGGAAACTTCAGTAACAGGGATGGGTACAAACATATCTTTGTTTGACAGGTAATAAAACTGAAATCAGGTCATTGCAATGCAGTTAACACAATTTCCATGTTATTTCGTATGATTGTAGGAAGATTAGAATATTTTAAATATCTGTTTTTGCTCATGCTTGTAAGGCACAGCAAGTAAGCTTAGATGTTGGGTACATTCACCAGTCGAGTGAGGTCAAAGGTCGCCCCAGCCTGTGTTTGGAGGTTGAACAGAGTACTGTTTGCTGTGGCCATGTGGTGCATGGCTTCAGCGATCCAGGGTCAAAGCTCAGTGGAAACTGGCACAGAAATTGTTAGCTTATGTTAAGGCGTAATGTTACACATAATGATAATGTCCTGTTGTTCATATTTAATATTTAGACACTGATGGTTAAGTAAATTTGCAAGCTAACAAATGATTATGCATGGAAATGAGGTTGAGGTCGTGGTTTAGTTTGGGGTCTTATGTGGTTGTTGTTATTGCAAGACTTCTATATAAACTTTTACTACTTTAATAGATAATGTTCCTTTAGTCACATTTGTTCCAGAAATGTCATGAATGTTTTTTTTTAATTTTTTTTAAAAACCTTCTCAGGGATTAATTAACAAATACTTTAGGCAAAAGTAGAATCACATAGAAAAAGAAGTGTGTGTCGTCCCCCCCAATCATTATGCACCTCAACATCACCACTATCACTTCGGCTCCCTTAGTCCTGTAGTCTGGAAGAAAAAAATGGTATGCAGTGACTAAATAAAATCTTTAACATGGCTCTCTAGTGCAAAAACAAAACAAAACAAAAAAAAAACAATTCTGAGTCAGGCTATGGGTCCCTGAACATCACCCCATCCTGTCCTATCCAGGAAAAAAAAAAGTGGTGTCTTGTCACCTTAATCTCAAGAACACAGCTTCACATTGTTCTTTGTTGCTGTGTTATTTTTGCTGCTATGTGGATTTTTTCAGTATCAGGCCTGAACCTAAAAACTAGACATTTAATAAACTAGAATAAAGAACTTGACTAAGGAGACTGAAGCTGAGTGATATTAATGACAGGTGTGGAATTTTATTCAGATTTTATTCTGATTTATTAATGTCTAATCCAATCTTGCCCCATGCTCTGATTATTTATATCTCAGAATTACAAACTGAACCTCTCTTGTTAAAGAAAATCAAAACCAAAAACTCCAGAAACTGCTGATGCATAGAGATCTACCCGCCAACTTCTCCATACCTGAGAAGAAAACGTACGTAGAGGAATTTTTTCCCACCATCTTGCAATGCTTAAATGCCTGCAAAACCTCCGTCGGCAGAAAAAACCTGGTTACTGCTGTGATAAAGTATTTAGCTGACGAGGCATGAAGCAAGGGACACACAAGAAAAACACCTGTTTCTTCCTCTGGCAGTCACACACACACACACACACACACACACACACACACACCTCAAAATAACAGCTCATTTGGATACAAAAAAAAGAGAACATGCCAGAGATGAAACTACGACAAAATGTCTTATAGATAAATGAGTTAAAAGTGTGTTTCGCTTTGTTGAATGTCGCTAATTTCTGGGGTGACACCAGTCAGAGAGTGAGGACGGAAGTTGGGACTAAACGTTATGTAAATAAATCTTGAATACATGACATCTTATTTTTTTTTGTTGTTGTTTTGGTAGACCTCTAGCAGCACAAATGACATATTGTGACATATAATTAAGATTGTAATGATCATTTTTAATGCTTAATGAAGACAAGGAAGAATGGAGATAAGTCTCGCACGCTGTCCATTACTTGCAACAAACTTTTTAAAAGAACAACATTTCGGTCTAATGGACCTTCATCATTCATGGATCTTTACCTGATGAAGGTCCATTATAACAAAACGTTGTTCATTTAATAAAGTTTGTTGCAAGTAATGGACAGTGTGCGAAACCTTCCTCCTTTTTTCCTTGTCTGCATCGACTTCTCCTCCTACACACCTTTTTGGTAAGTCTTTTTGAAGGTGTGCATTAGTTATTCTAGTTCTTCCAGAGCTTAATGAAAAAAAAACCCACCACTGATTGTAAAAAGCTGATTTCAAACTGGAGAGCTGTGTGCATTTTTACTGATTTTTATCTGTAAGGAAGTTATAGGATTGCAACAACAAGACCGTCTGTGGTAGCTTTATTTTAGAACATCTGTCTTTATGTGTTTTAGTCTGCTGCCAGAAATCTATTTTTGTCAATACAGCAAAATAAGATTACTGGTCTGAGAAGGATTATCATGTTGCCAAAGTGTTTTTAACAAAGATCTTCATTTTTCCTCATGCCATTCCATCTTAATCTGCTCACTGTTGAAGCCAAATAAACAAGACCTCAGGCAAGCAAAAGTAGAAACAATCAATCTCCCATTTGTACTCAAACGAAAAACCCGGCCTCCAGCTGAGCAGCTTTATGCTTAGAAATAGCTTTTTTGTTTCCATCCATCTATGTAAGTATTCAACGTACAGTGTGCAACATGCCTTTTTCTTTTTTATAACAGCAAATCCAGTTTGTGGAGGACAAGCAGGAGTTCAGCAGGTTCCCCACGAAGGCAGGCCGCCGCTCGCTGTCACGCTCCATCTCTCAGTCCTCCACAGACAGCTACAGCTCCGGTAAGGAGGAGAGTCAGCAGATACACACGTGTGCTACTGTTCAGTTTGTCTGCAGTCTAATATTTTGCGTCAACACATAAATCTGTCATTATTATATATGTTACCTGAGCTTCAAAGTGTGGAAGAGAGATGGTGAAGAAAGCTCCAAATTTTTCTTAATTTTTTTTTAGCAAAACACAAATATACATCAGCTAGGTTATTTTAAATTTTGCGTTCACGCAGTCTCTTGAAAAGCTTAAGCAGTGTTTATTGTTTTGTTTCTTATCACCTTTTTGTTAGCCTAAATAAAGAAACAAGCTGTTAACCACATTGAACACTATGAACGCCCGTTCAAATGCTCATTCAGTCTCGCATAATCTGTTTACTCCTCGGTGGTCTTATTTCGGTGAGTTCTTGAAAACTTTTCTTTCCAGCTGCGTCCTACACGGACAGCTCTGACGATGAGACCTCACCACGGGACAAAACTCAGGTCAACTCCAAGGGCAGCAGTGACTTCTGTGTCAAGAACATCAAACAGGCTGAATTTGGCAGACGTGAGATTGAGATAGCAGAACAGGGTAAGACACAGCAGGCTCATTTACCATTTCACTCATCATATTGATCTAAGAGACATCTGTCTCGACATGTTATGTTTAAACCCAGCGTTTGTCAGATTTTCCAAGGTTTCTAATTAGACGTAAAAAAAAGAGTTTTGTTAGATGTGTTTGCTTGTTCTGCATTGCTGTTTTTCCTCACTCACTTCTTTTTATACTCTCGTTTTCTTCAGATATGTCGGCACTGATCTCTCTCAGAAAGAGAGCACAGAGTGAGAAACCATTGGCAGGTGCCAAAATTGTGGGCTGCACTCACATCACTGCCCAGACTGCAGTAAGACTTCTTCCTCTGCCACAGAGCTTCAATGATACAAGACGAGGCTGCCTCTTAATCAGGATGGGATTTTAGGTCAATTTTAGTCACAGGCTCTGCAATACTTACTGTCTAGAAAACAGGATTTCTAAAATAGCTTCACTGCATCTCTCATATTGTCTGAGTCTTATGTGATTAAAGTGCTCAGAAGGACTTGTCTGCGTGTTAATAAAATTCACAAGTGGCTGCGTTTAATAGACAATTAACTCGCCGGCTGATCAAACCATGTGGTAGACACAACTGTTGTGTTACTGAACAATACACTTAGAATTAAGGAAAATACAGTGACTGTCCAGCTTGTAATGAGAGAACACAGTGTTCGCTGGCAGTCTCACAAGGAATCTGAGGCACTCTGATTATAGTAATGAAAATTCCTTTTTTTCAAATCGTGGATAAACTGACTCGATTGGACCCAGAGGAGTCTTCATCGGGGCATAAAGTGTAATGAGGACATGTCCTCTGTTTAAAACTCATTGAGTTGTCATGTCAGGACAAAGTCAAATGACTCGTTTGTTCAATTACTTGAAACCACATAAAAGATATTATCATCAAGAGCAGCTATTCAAGTGTGAAAAATCCCATGCCGTTTCACATATGCAGTGACTAGAAAGGTAAAAAAGACAATATTTGATTAAAAAAAAACTTAAAAGAATGTGATTTAGAAACAGCCAAGTCACTTAAAGTTGGCACTTGACACTATTAGTGACCATTGAATAATGTTTGACATTTTCATGCCTGTTTGCTTTCAGGTGCTGATCGAGACACTGGTGGCTCTCGGGGCTCAGTGCCGCTGGACTGCGTGTAACATTTACTCTACACAGAATGAAGTGGCTGCAGCTCTGTCTGAGAATGGTAGGCAGTAGATAAGGCAAGAAACTTTTTAGTTTTGAAGACTGAGTACACGCAATAGGACTAAAATGTGCAACTCTTTTCTATGAGCAGAAGCGCTCTTTGCCTCGTGTTTCATAGAACTGGGGATACTGTTTGGAAAAGTTCTTTAAACTCTGTAAAACTCAGCCCTTCAGAGGTAAAGCCAACACATGAGATTTGCGATTCGGTGAACAGCATGACTTGAGCCTTTTAACTGTCGTTGCTATGTGATGGTTTAAGTTTGTTGTAAATTTCTGAAGTAGACCTTTCATGCTGTGACAAGCTGAGGGGGTCACAGCAGATTTAGGAGTCACTCAGTGGAGATCAGGTTTTTTCGGGGGGTCGAGTTTGTGTCCACAGCTCAGTAAGTTATTGCTGTGCACAGTCTGCTGCATGCTACATGCTGAGCTGTTTTATCTGCAGAAACATACATTTACATTAAACTAAAGGGCACTTTAGATTAGCTCTTCAACTTACACTCTGGCAGTTTTACATTTTCTCTTGGGAGCTGCACTAAAAAACACATTCTCATGTAGGAAATGCAGAGTTATAACAGTGTTAACAATCTTAAACTGGACTTGTTTGGTTTTCCAAGTAATTCTTGAGATGGTAGACAGGCAAGGGGTTTTTGATGTGTCTTCATGATATTACCCATCTGTTTTGTTGCAGGTGTTGCTGTGTTTGCTTGGAAAGGGGAGTCTGAGGATGACTTCTGGTGGTGTATCGACCGCTGCGTCAACACTGAGGGTTGGCAGCCCAACATGGTATGTGGAAATGATTCTTTTTCTGACTTTGTGACACATCTGTTTGAGTGTGCTCAATACAAGAGACAAATTACAACACAAAATTGTATGTTCATATTGTATGAGATGTTGAGAAAGTTAATATTACAGTCATCAGATTTGAACTTTGCTGTGATGTAATTTTGCCATAAAAAATCCTATGCTTTAAAAAAATAAATAAATAAAAAAAAGTAAACACTAAAGCCGTTTGTAATTGTAGATATTGTGGCAAGTCATGATGTACTTTTGTGAGTTCGGATCATCAGGAGACATCGAATCTTCCCAATCTCATTCGGGTCTCAAACTGAAAAAAAAGTTGTGATCCTCTGGTATAGACAAACAAATTTGTATGTAAAATTTGTCTGGCATTAGATTTATGTATCAACATTCCCGTTGATAAGAAAAATTAACACTTTTCTATCCGTTAGATACTTGATGATGGAGGAGACTTGACACACTGGATGTACAAGAAATACCCCAATGTTTTCAAGAAGATCAGGGGCATTGTAGAGGAGAGTGTCACTGGCGTTCACAGGTAATTTACTGCTTAATGGAATCACACTAAGTGTAAAATATCCAGTTACGCACTCACAGCATCAGCCATCGACATGAAGTGAAAGATTTCTCCCCCCCTCTTTCCTCTCTCTAGGTTGTATCAGCTGTCTAAAGCTGGAAAACTGTGTGTGCCTGCTATGAATGTAAATGACTCTGTGACAAAGCAGAAGTTTGACAACCTTTACTGCTGCAGAGAGTCAATCCTGGATGGGTGAGTAAACTTAGGCCCGAGGTATTTTGTTGTTGGAAAATGTCGCAATAACAGAATTGAACTGATGTTAAATCACTACACAGTTTGTTTATTGGAGCGCTTCACAGCGAAGAGTAAGGTTTCAAAGTGATGTAACATCCAACAGAGGTCTGTGCTTGTAATGTGAAAACAGACTGGAGTGTATTACAAACAAAAAGTAAAACTATTTGTCGACTGCTCAGTGGGTCACCAGCTGCAACAAGGTTCATGCAAGAACTTTTGTCTTTTGTGACACTGGAGTGCCAGTTACTGTGCATACTGCAAACTCTGCTGAACACTGTGTAAAACAGGCTGACAACATAACCGTTACCTTCATGACCCCCCTGTTAATTATCACCACAGCAGTATATCAGCAGTCTAGTACTCTTTAACAGGTGTGCACATCTCTACCTCGAGTCAGTGCTTTCTACACCCACTACTCATAATTTATTACTGTTCTTTCCTTGTAGCAGATGTTCCATTATGGGTAAGGACAGTAAATGATTTATTTTACTGGCATATTTAAGAAAACTGTTGCCCTGTTTTGTAAACAGCAGAACTTTTAAATATAATTGTTATTCCACAGACTTGTCATAGATCGATATATAGATACTTGATTGTCCTTGTGGGGAAATTGTGCTTGGACTCTACAAAGCTAGACCCACCAACATATACAGGGTACCAACATCAGCCAGCTCAAAAAATTATAAAATACACAAGGTTTAAACTATGTGAGGGCCTAAAATGATTCTGGAGTTGCACACATACAGACTGGACGTTTTTCACCTCCACAAAATGTGGTCTTTTTTTTTTTGTCCCAAACCTTTCTAGCTTGAAGAGGACCACAGATGTCATGTTTGGAGGCAAACAGGTGGTCGTATGTGGGTACGGTGAGGTGAGATGCTTCCTCTAATGTTAGCCTGCCACATTAATGTCGTGAAAACATTCATGATGATACATTGCGGTGCTACAAGACAGACAGCACAGGCCATGGGCTCGACACAGATAGCTGTCATCACATTTCAGTGGACATTGAATATACCTCTGTCAGACTGTTCAGTCTAAACGAGCCTCGATGCTTTTGTATTAAGATGTCTGAAGTTTAAATACTGATAAGTGTCATCTATTAGGTTCAAATAATGATTGGGTGGTCATACAGTACATCTTGTCCTTGCAGGTTGGAAAAGGTTGTTGTGCTGCTCTGAAAGCTCTGGGAGCCATCGTTTATGTTACAGAGATTGATCCCATCTGTGCGCTGCAGGCCTGGTGAGGAAATCAACAACCGGGGTGATCTCCACCCTGAATGTGTGAACGTTAAAATATATGAGTAGGACAGACAGCAGAACGAATAACAGCAAAGCGTGTTTTGTCACTTATTAAACAAAAATATTGTGAGATGACAATGTTTAGCTTAAGCTCAAGCACACTACATTAACCATAAAGAGAACGCAGACCCGTCAGCTGAATTAAGTTGCTTGTCAATAAGTAATGCATCGTTCCCTGTTTGTCTTCATCCTCACTGAGGCTGAATGTTAAACCACTTTTGTCCTCCTGCGTGGAAACAGCATGGACGGATTCAGGGTGGTCAAGCTGAACGAGGTCATTCGGCAGGTTGATGTCATCATCACATGCACCGGTAAATCAACTCGAAACCGATGCTGATGTAGATGCACTAATGTGGGGTGACATTTCAATCTATGTGGCTGAAAGTGAATCATTGTGTCTTTTTCAGGGAACAAGAATGTTGTGACCAGAGACCAGCTGGACCGGATGAAAAACGGCTCTATTGTCTGTAACATGGGTCACTCCAACACTGAGATTGATGTGGTAAATTAGTGCTGACAACACACAAAGTTCAATATATCCTACAAACGGAGTCGGTGTGTATTAAATAAGGCTGCACGATTCTTGCTAAAATGTGAATCACGATTTTTCTCCCTGAGAATTGAGACCATGATTCTCTCACATGATTCTCATTTTAAAAACAAACCAAAGAAAATATTCTACACAAGTTAAGAGAAACCCCTGCTGTCTATACAGGGCTTTCAACAGGCATAACCTATGATAAAGCGCTTGAGTTAAAATTAAAAGTCTCATGTCTTGCAGCTTGGATTTATTGATGTGGTTCTCCTGTAAGTCAGGCTGAATTTTGTGGTGACGTTTAAGGTGGTCATCGTTATAGAGATTCGTAGTGTTACCTTGAGGTGCTGCGATGATGCCAAAGAACTGTATGCAGATTAATACTCTTTGCACATGGTCGTAAGGTTTCGTCACTTCCACGCAGTGAAACGTCCCCCTTTTTTCTGCACGAGTACATCATTGCTCTCACGGCTGCCAGCAGGATTTTCCTCAGCAGCGCTCATTTTTTTCTTTCACGTGTAAAATGCGGCTCTAACTCCATCAAGTAAACTGACTTCTTCCTTCTTCCCACTTGTCTACATGTGACACTGCTGACACCGTGTCTAGATACTGTAGCAACGGTGAGTAACAGCAGAGCGATGTAAATAAGGAAGAGAAATGAGAGAGGTGACTGAGTTGAATGCCTGAATCATTGGCTTGTCTCTGATTTCATTGTTGAATTAATGGCGTGTTTTACGTGGATTGTCCAAAGAGGCAGGTCAGCTGCATTATATTTTTATATACCCTTTTAGTTAGGGCTGGGTATTGTTGAGAAATTTTTGTTATGGCACTGATACCAAAACGAAGACTTTGATAGCGGTTCCTGAACAATACTTTTTTCAATACCAATTTTATCCAATCTGTTTTAACAAAAGATTACATCACACATACTCGTGGTCAGCCCTGTCTCTGGGTGTAATCTGGTGTTTTTTCTGCAAGAGTGTAGCCAGTTAACAGAACTGTTAGATCTTGGCACAACAAGGATGCTGCATGCATGATGGCTCACTGGTGCTGGTGAGAAAAACTACTTTGGTCATTCAATACCAAGTTTCGATACATGACATTTTTCGATAGTGTTCAATAGTATTGAGGCAGTTTGGTCAGCACCATTAAAGTGCTGAGGTTCGATACCCAGCCCTGCTTTTGGTCTTAACAACTGCACACATTCATACACTGGTGGCAGAGGCTACCATGCAAGTTTCCACCTGCACATCACGAGTGATACACATTCACAGCTACACTCACGCACTAATAGCAAACCACCAGTGTTTTGGGGTTCTTGGGGCCTGAGGACTCTTCACCATGTTGACTGCAGACATCAAGCCATGAGTGGATTACTGCTCTACCTCCTGAGCCACAGCAGCCCCAACTGTTAAACTGTCATTAAAAAAAAAAAATCATGAGGGTGACTGATATTCTCATCTCTCACAGGCAAGTCTTCGGACCCCTGAGCTGACCTGGGAGAGAGTGCGTTCTCAGGTGGATCACGTCATTTGGCCCGATGGCAAGAGGGTGATCCTTCTGGCTGAGGTAACAGGCTACATCTGCACGCTTTACAACCTTCTGTAATAAAAACAGGACATGCATGTGGTTTTGGTTTAAACATCCTTATTAATCTGTGTTTGTCTTATTTGTGTAAAATAAATATTAGTATACTCGGCTTGCTTTCAATTTTAAGCAACAAAAACACAAATACAACAAATACAGCACATAAGATATAAAACAGAACTGCTGTTGTATGCACCAACCAGTTCTCACGTAGTTCCCTTTACTAATTACATGGTGCTCAATAAAAACATTCCATTTGTTGAAAATGTTCCAAACTTAAACAAAGAACCCATGCCGTTGTTAACCGTTCTTGATACCATGTTGTTTTTCTCCATAGGGACGGCTGCTTAACCTCAGCTGCTCCACCGTCCCAACCTTCGTCTTGTCCATCACAGCCACCACTCAGGTAACGTGTCAATACAACCAGCAGCTTGCATGAAGCTATATAACAACCAAACACACAGTTATTGCTGCAGCTTCTGCAAATAACATGTAGGGCTCATCTTGTGCTTCTCCATTTCGCTGTCATTATTTGGCTTGCCTGAATCCAGACCTTTGAATCTTGATTGACAGATTAATTGTGAAATGTAATAGCAGTTTCTTTTCCCTAACACAAAATGATCCAGTGAGCACCATTGGGGACTAACGATGAGCCAATCAGCACCATGGGCGGGTGTAACGCCGCTGTCATGCTGTTGTCTATGGGTTGTCAAACATATTCAAGTTTTATGCCAGGCCAAATGTGTTTCTCTTGGATTTCAGTGGTATGATTTAAGGAAAAGGGTGGGTCATGCCTTCGCTTTCAAAAATATATCCACCGTAACAAAGGAGGAAATTGTCAAACTAAGCAATTCTGATCAAATATGGCTCAAGATTCTGTTACTGTAATGTGTATTTTTTAATTGAGTCTTTGAATTTAATGTTTAGCTGTAATGTGGGAAAATTTGTATCTTGGCTGCCATGTTGAAATCATATGAGCCCAAATCAAGCACCACCCAACTTGCAGTACAACCCTCATTAGCTAAAGCCTTCATTGGTCTGGTACATTCAGATATACGAGTCTCCAGTGATTTGTTTGTGAAAATCAGAAAATGGAGTGTAACAAGTTGACAATTCTGTGTGAAGTCAGGCAATTATTGGTCATTCTGGCAGGTAGACTCATGATTGTACTGTTCCCTCGCAAAAAACATCTCTCTCCCTATCTCCCCCTTTCCCTCTCTCTCTCTCTGTTCATAAATATGTTGTTATTGCTCTGTAATCAGAACTTCATATTTTAATTTATTTTTCTCCATTAATTTCACTCTGTGCCTGCTTTTTCAACAGTATTACATTAATCCGTGCTTGTTTAATAGGCCCTGGCTCTCATAGAGTTGTACAATGCTCCCGAGGGACGATACAAGCAGGATGTTTACTTGCTTCCCAAGAAGATGGGTGAGGATCCAAAGACACTTAACCCAGACCTGTAGTAAAAAAAACTATCCAAAGTAACATTTCTAATCCTCTCTGGTCATGTAATTAGTTGTGACCTTTCAGTACTACCCAACAGACATTGATCACTGATTTTCTTCATTGAATCTTGTGTATGTATCTGTTGTATAAAAATCATTTTGATGTATTTCAGATGAATATGTTGCCAGTTTGCATCTTGCCACGTTTGAGGCCCACCTGACAGAGCTTTCTGATGAGCAGGCAAAATACCTGGGACTGAATAAGAATGGCCCTTTTAAACCCAACTACTACAGGTACAATTCTGCAAAGTTTGACCGCAGGAAACATGAGAATGGACGTGAGACTATGAACAGCATTTTTACAACATTTCAACATTTTGCTTTTAAGCATTTCCTAACTAAGCATGTGTTTGGCATTCACAGGTATTAGTCAGCAGGGGAACCATACCTCAGGACACCTAAATGTGGACGGTACTCAACAGCAGCCATCCCCAAGACAGAAGACAGATTTATGTATATTGTGTTTTATACTCCTCACAGGATACACAGCTTATATTTAGTGCTATTTTACTGGCGACAGCAAGTTTCTTTTCTCTTGCTGCTTTCTGCAGAAATGCACATGGCACAAAGCTGCCTAGAACAAGTCAGTGTAACCACAGCACTTATATCTATTTTCTGGTTTAAATCTGTTTCCAGACCTGCTGGCTCATGGGTATTTCAGAGTTCTGATTAATATTGAATAACATGTGAATATGTTGTGCCAAATAACTGTGATGGGAAAGAGTTACCATTGTTATTGCTTAGGTGTGAAATCAGTTGAACCTGCACTAGGCGATTATTTTTATGTGCGTGTTGTATCAAAATTCTCCATGAAATGCTAAAGGATTACTTGTAATTCGAACCCAAAAAGCTCACTAAGCTTTTTAGTCACTGATGGGTCCTTTTGGCTTTCTCATAAACCGCCTGGCAACATTGACAGCCATTTAAAAGGAAAATAAACTTTTATACAGAGAATGACTTGATCAGATGTGACCTCCCGACTGAGGAAAAAGCTCCAGATGCATTTCTCAGGAGTAGGGGTACCACATCAAAATGAGAAAGCCAGTAAAATCCACACCCAAATTTATCAGGTGGCCAGAAACAGGAATCCAGTTAGATTTTTCTTTGTGTCTGCTGGATGTTTAAGTAGGCAATTGTTTGCTTAAAAAAGAGCCATAAAAACTTAATATTCTGATTGTAAATCAGAGCTGTATTTATGTGAGTTTTGTTCTTTAGTGTCTGTGCCCCCTAGTGGTCAAAAATAGCTTTATGCAGCTTTAATGTTTTCTCTCAGCTTTATTATGGCAGCACTCACTTACTTCACACATTCCATCCATAAGATACAGATTTTTTTTTTCCGTGGTACCATCCAGACCACTGCTAGCCTTCAGCAGATGTGGGTAAAATGGAAACAGTACTCTTTGACTATAGCAAACATAACGAGGGAGCTTTGCAGTTGT
>JAQLOL010000012.1:16740714-16770281 GCA_029783665.1 Naso thynnoides
CAGCTAACTTCACATGCTGCTCCATGTTTACTGTTTGTTTATCCAGCAGGTCTGCCAGTCGGGAGTGATTTCCCCTCATACTTTGTCCAATCTACGAGCGGCTGTTTCAACCGTTGTGACGTTGACTGTTGACGCTCAGAAAGTTTGGTGCGGTCGGTGCGCAAGTTTGGTGCAGTTCAGAAATTGCAGTATGAAAGCAGAATGGAAACAAGTGATAAATGCAACAATGTTGCAACTTTCAGCCCCCTAAGCGAGCCGAGTCTGTTTGGTTAGGTGTGAAAGCGACCTTAGTTGCTAAAATCTGTTTTTTGCTGCAAGTTGTCAGCCTGGGAAAACGTATACTGACATTCTGAGCTGATTTGGTTTCACTGTTTGAGTTAATCTGATCCATTCACCATAAATGTGGTCGATTGGAAGTTTTAGCACCGTCACACCACAGTGAGCAAACAAAAAGCTGTGGATTGGCTTTCTAAGGCTGCATATGAATGCATTTTCTGCTGTAATATTTTCTTTCAGTAACAGCGCTGCCTGCAGTAGTGCTGTCAGAAAACCAGCTATTTCCCTGGCTGACAGCACAGATCTCCGAGTGCTGCTCAACATAATGTACCTAATGGTGGAAACGATACAACAGGATGACCCAGCCGATAAGCCCGAATGGAAAATCATCAGGGAAACTTTCAGAACAGAACTGGGTAAGGTGCATTAGTGACAAAAGCTGCAATCATGTTGTGGCTACAAACAAAAATTAGATAAGTAAACTATTTCCCTTCCATCTCTTATCCAGGATCTCCTCTGTTCAACAACGAGCCCATTTCTGTCATGCTCTTTGGAATGGTTACCAAGTTCTGCAGCGGTCATGCCCCTCACTTCCCAATGAAGAAGGTGTTACTGCTGTTGTGGAAGAGTATACTAGTAAGAAACAGGATTGCCTGTTATTTATGACTGTCAACTATAATTCCCACGTTCCCAAGTAACATCAGAACCAATAAAAATCCTCTTTTGTTTCAGTTCACACTCGGAGGCTTTGAGCAGCTCCAAAGCATAAAGGTTCACAAGCGTGAGGAGCTGGGTCTTCCTCCTCTCCCGGAGGACAGCATCCGAGTCATTCGCAGCATGAGAGCCGCTTCTCCTCCTGCCTCTGCATCCGACCTCATAGAGCAGCAGCAGAAACGGGCGCGTCGGGAACACAAGGTGGACATTTCTTCTGCTACCTTCTCTCAAAACCAACACATATTACAGGTTAAAGCTAGCAACAGGCGAGACTTGTGTCATTGTCTCGACTGTCTGCCAGTGTAGCACGATGGTGACATTTCTTGAAGTGCAATATGTCACGATAAGCCCAGTTAGAATAATACTGATTAAAATGACATGTCAGCAGCAAAAAAGACATTTTTGATTTTTGCCACAGTATGAGTGTTGCACATCATTTTAGACATGTGCATAACTTGAACCATAACTATCACAGTTTTTAGGTGTCTAAAAGAAAAACCTCTCCAAGCATGTGCACTTTCTTTTCTTTCTTTTTTTAAAACTAAATTTGCCTAAAGGTTGCCACAAAGATAAAGCAACATGACAGAAAGATGTACATGGTTGTGCTTCATAATTTAGAAACAGTAAATGAATAGTTCAATTGCTGTTTCAACCATTTAAAAGATTTTTTTTTTTCTTTTTTAAAATCAGTCTTGTTTTGTATTTAGTGACATATCAGTCTTTTTCAGTTCTATAGCTGCTACGTGTAGTTTCTCACGAATAATAAGTACATTTAGACATCTGCTTGATGTTACTGATAATGTATTTTTAAGGTAATTACTCTTTAAATTGCTTATTTTAGGCCTGGAGACAGCATGATATTCTGTTTTCTAGCTGTGGGCCCCTCACAGCTCTGCTTCTCTCACAATGTGTCGCTGTCTTTACTGTTTCCTTGTTTCTCAGCAGGCGTTGATCAAACAGGACAACCTCGACGCCTTCAATGAGAAGGATCCTTACAAGGCCGATGACTCTCGTGAGGATGAGGATGACAATGATGACAATGACAACTCTATAGAGGCAGAGACATTCCCTCTAGAAAGGGATGAGGTGATGCCTCCGCCTATCCCTCACCCGCCATCAGAGCGGGTGTCCTTCCCCAAAGGTTTACCGTGGGCTCCTAAAGTCAGGTACTGCTCACTCAGACAGGTTTTTACAAACTGAATAGGTGTTGTCTTTTGATTTTGATATTGCCAACACTGTTACATGTTATTTAGCTGTAATGACATTTATAGAAAGCTGATTTATTGATCCCCTTCTGATGAACACAAGTCTAGAAAGAAACTTATGAAGAATATCAGATCAAAGTCTGTTTTGTTCTGATTTTCTTGTTTTTGCTCTGACAGGGAAAAAGACATTGAAAATTTCCTGGAATCAAGTAGAAGTAAATTTATTGGTTACACACTTGGAAAGTAAGTTTTCTGCTCATTTACTTCAAGCAGAAAGTAACTTGAAACTATTTCATACTCTCAACTGTTGCATGTGTGCTTAAATACTGCATTAACACATACTGGTTCTTGTGCATGTCTTGCAGTGATACAGATACAGTTGTCGGCTTGCCCCGGCCGATTCATGAGAGCATAAAGACATTAAAGCAGGTATCACGTTGCCCTTCAGTGTATTTCACTAAGTCTGTTTACAACTTAAAGAATATTATTAATTCCAAAAAGTATTAGTGCTGCTCATTGTCATCAAGTTTTCATGTCTTTTTTTTTTTTAGCACAAGTACGTCGCTATTGCTGAGATACAGATTACAAAGGAGGAGGAGTTTCAAAAAACGCCTCTGTCTGGGGTGAGTGCGAACTAAGATTCATAATTCACAAATATTACCTGTTGACGTGTCGACCTCGTGCTCACAGGCTGAACCTGCCTGAGTCACAAGGAATATAAAATGTTAGATTCTTACCATCACGTTCTTACATGTAGTCTTAAGTTTAGAACAAGAAAGTGCACTCTTTTGCACACGCACTTGCTCTCGACATCTTGCACTGTACCGTATTTATTTAGAATTTTTTAGCAGAACTTTTTTAGACCTTGTGTCTGCAGGAACAAGTTATCTCCAGCTGTCATGGCAACGTTGTTTTGTGTCTTTTGTTTTCTCCCTATTTGTCATCAGGGTGAAGAGGAAGTGGAAATGTCCGCCACTGAGCTGCTCTATCAGGGAATTCTGCCCAGTTTGCCTCAGTACATGGTCAGTGCTGTTAGACTGGGTATTTCCATACATAGTTTATTTACCCTTCTGTACATTTTTATGGCTAAATGTTTATGTGAATTGATTTAGCAGAAAAGTGACATTAAAAAAACTATAAAGTGAACCAAATAGTTTTGTGTTGTTGCGTATAAGTTAATCATCATGCATAAAAAATACTGGGTTATAGCATATTTCAGTGTGTTCCTGTCCCTTGTATTGAAGGGAATTAAGATGTGGAGAGTAGCATGAGGATTACGCACCCTGTTGGGACTCCAGACTCCTGTGTTTCTTTTATGTGTTTCCCAAGGAGCACTGGTGCTTCTGACTAAAACAGTTTTTTACGCACCAGCAAAAAATTCTGGAACACCATTGCAGTCAAGATGGGGAGCAACATATTGATTATATTTTTCCATCTTAACTGTATTACTGAGAAATGCTTTAGTAATAAATTGAGAAATTAACAGAAACTATGTGATTTCATATTTTAAAGGAAAAAGTCACAAAGTAAAGTAGAATTTATGCAAAAGTCACAGGGGGCTTGTAGTTGTAAAATTAAGTCGAATTGTCTCATAAATTGTTACAATTTTTTTCTTTGTGGCATTGGAAGGTAAATATTAGATAACAAAGCAATTCTCTCTATGGGAATTCAGTCTCAGCTAACATTTCAATACAAGCAGTACAAATTAATGAAAGAAGATGAAAAAAACTAAAGAAATTTAGGCTTTATATTTATATCCTGTACATATTATCTTTGCTTTTTTGTGTTAAGAGTCAAATATGAACCTTTAACTTACTTCATGGCTTGTTTCTCTCAATGTCAGATTGCTCTGTTGAAGATCCTGCTCGCTGCAGCTCCGACCTCCAAAGCCAAGACGGACTCCATCAACATCCTGGCAGACGTGCTGCCGGAGGAGATGCCGTAAGTGATGAAATTCCACTAAAAGGGTTTGACAGTTTTGACAGTTCATTCTGCAGTGCACCATTATGTTCTAACAAGAATAATATTCTAAATATAGTAACAATTTTTACAATTAGATTTGTGTCTGAAGATGGAGAGAATTTATGTTATCTGCTCTACTTTTGAATGCTGTTATTTGCATCAAATAGGACTGCAATCAAAGAGCTCTTAGGTTTTATTTTTGCTATAAAATGTTTTACCTTTCCCTGCAGCGCTTTATCAGGAAATTAAGATTGACTCCCTTTCGGATTTAGCCTCAAGTGGACATTCGACGAACTACTATGTCTTTTTTTTTCAGCCCCTGAGGTTGCTGTTTGGTAAACTTCAGAAGGTGATTGATTTGTAATGTCTGACTCTGCAGGACCACTGTGCTGCAGAGCATGAAACTCGGCGTTGATGTCAATCGACACAAAGAGATTATCGTAAAGGCCATCTCTGCCATTCTGCTGCTGCTTCTGAAGCACTTCAAAATTAACCACATTTACCAGGTATGTCACAGTTTAAATTACATTTAACTGTATCAGGATATTTTCTTAAAGGGGTCATATTTTGCTTTTCTGTCTCTTTCAACCTGATGATGATGATGTTACAAAGTCAGATTGTCGTTTTAAATAATGCCAAAGTATGAAATGATGAGGTTGAGGGTATGTAGCAGTAATCCTTGTGGACTATTCCTAATGGCTCTGAATGCTCTGTTCTTGTCATTTTTTAAGTCTCAGACCACTAGTGTGTCACAGTGTCCTGGGCTTCTCTGTAGGTTCATGTGCAAGGTGTGTGTTTGAACTGGCCAATCAAGCCTTTAGATCCAGGGCAGGAGCTAGAACAGAGCGTCTCAGACAGAGATAAAAATGCTGGAAAAAAACAGTCGGCTGTATGAACATGTAAAGAATAGAATCTGAACCCAAAAAATGAGTTTAACGTGGCCTCTTTAAATATTTGAGAAGATTAAAGCAATTTACAATCTCATTCTTGTTTGTTTCGCTTTGAAAGAAGCAAAATATCTTTTAATTGAACGGGTTTTTGTATCTCTTATCTTACAGTTTGAGTACATGGCTCAACACTTGGTATTTGCCAACTGCATCCCCCTCATTTTGAAGTTCTTCAACCAGAACATCATGTCTTACATCACAGCTAAAAACAGGTACAGACCTCTTTTAACAACAAACGTAACTTCCATTTACAGGAAATGTAAGTGATCTGTTGCTTTTATTTGACGGCTCTTAATTTTCTCTCCCAAAAGCATTTCAGTACTTGACTTTCCTTATTGTGTGGTGCACGAGCTCCCTGAGTTAACTGCTGAGAGTTTGGTGAGTTTTCTAGTAATTTACAGTTGTACATGAATGTTTCTTTGACAAACGTAGAACCGATGTTTTAAATGTGGATACCTCTTTATTTTGCAGGAAGCAGGCGACAACAATCAGTTTTGCTGGAGGAATCTGTTTTCCTGTATCAACCTGCTGAGGATCCTCAACAAGCTGACCAAGTGGAAGCACTCCAGGACAATGGTCAGAGCTCATCAAGTAGCTTTCACCATGAATAGTGATGTCATACTTTCATCACTGAAAGATACAATGTTTGAACCTTGACACGATCTTCTCCCTCCCAGATGCTGGTGGTGTTTAAGTCTGCTCCAATCCTGAAGAGGGCGCTAAAGGTCAAGCAGGCCATGATGCAGCTGTATGTTCTGAAGCTGCTCAAAGTGCAGACCAAATACCTGGGGCGACAATGGAGGAAGAGCAACATGAAGACCATGTCTGCCATCTATCAGAAGGTCCGACATCGGCTCAATGACGACTGGGCATACGGAAACGGTGAGTGGAAACCCGAACAATACATCCCCTCAAATACTGGCCTGTTAAAACTCATTGACGCTAGAAGCTTCTGTCAGAAGGAGGTAGAATATATGAAAAACTAAACCAGTTTAAGCTAACCGTAAGCTAATATTTTTGATTTGCATTGTAGAGTGTGTATATTAATGATCTGCAATACATTTCCGGATGTTTGCATTGAAGTGAGTTTGCCCTGCTTGATGATTAAAAGAAAATAAATTAGCAACTATGACGTAAAGAAATATTAGTAATCTTTTTTTATTGTTGTTGTTTAAACAATGATGCTTAAAAAGTTAACTATCTTTTGGCTTTGGGCTGTCTGCTGTTTGAATATTCCTGCTTGGGTTCAAGCAATTCTGGTGCAGTTTTTTACCATTTTGTAACATAAACAAAAGTCCATGACCAAATAAAGACTAGAACTGATACTTGTTAAGTTGCGTCTCTACTCAGAGCAGAACAAAGTGCACTAAATATGGGCTTGTTTTTGCTTTCCTGGAGCAGATCTGGATGCTCGTCCCTGGGATTTCCAGGCCGAGGAGTGTGCTCTGCGGGCAAACATCGAACGCTTCAACAGTCGCCGCTACGACAAGAGCCACAGCAACCCGGACTTCCTGCCTGTGGACAACTGCCTGCAAAGTGTTCTAGGACAGCGGGTGGACCTGCCTGAGGACTTCCAAATGAACTACGACCTCTGGCTGGAGCGGGAGGTTTTCTCCAAACCTATATCCTGGGAAGAACTGCTACAGTGAAAATCAGCAACTCGGCATCCTCACACGTGAAATAAAATGGTTTCAATCAGGAATTTAGACAAATCACCAACAGTGGTTGACTACAGATCACAGCATTATGTTACGTGTTTGGTTCAGACTGAAGGCGACGGATCTGTTTTATTCTCACAAGTCAACCAGGTGGAGACTTTCAGCTAAATGCATTATGTAATGAACGAGTGAGACTGTTGCCACTCTAATGCCACCCACAGTTTTTTAAGAAATAGATGAAAGACTTCAGAGCAAAGTCTCGCTCAACATGTGGACTTAAACCAACCCCTACCTTTACTTCTACAGGTATTAGATTTGTGTGCCTCTTACCTGCTACAGACAAACTGTAGATTTGACCTTGAAGCACTACATGTCAGTATGTTCACTCCTAATTTTAAAACCAATTATTTGAAATACATTTTCTGCATTAACTGTTAATACTCAGAGATGTGTGTGCTTTGTTGAGTTTGAACTGACACACTAAAGATGTTAATAAATATATATTACCTGGTACATCTCATGAGTTTGCCCTTCATGAAGAGAAGAAAGGAAACATGTATTTTGTTTTAACTTTGGAGAAACTTCTGTACACCCGTTGCGCTGCATTTGCATATGATTTGATTTTTTATTCACTGTATTCTGTTTCTCACCTGAGTGCCGCCTGCACACCTTTGCTCTGGGACCATTGAGGCGACCATTCAGACCTAACCTGACCACCAGGCTGAATGACAAAACAGCCTTAAAACTTTTTACCGTAAGAAACTCATTTGTATCCCGATTTGCTTTGTTGTGTGGAGACATTTGTTGTGTGTGTTGACATGATTTGATTGTGTGAAAAGAAACAGTTTCCCGTTTTAGATCTGTGGATTCTGAGCTTCACTCATCACTCAGCTGTTTTGAACTTAAGGGGAAAACTTAATTTCCACTTACAGGACCATTTCTTTCTTTTTTTTTTTTTTTTACTCATTAAATTTTTTTCATTTTGTTATTCAGGGTGAGGAAATGACAATACATGTAAATTGTGAAACTTATTTATCACAACTTTGTCTTTGTTTCACGCTAACTGAAATACTGTAATAAAATTATATTGTCAAACATGTTGCGTTTATTTTTCTGTTCAAAGGATTTTGGACATTTCTGCCTTAATTTGATAGCTGGAGCAGAGATACAGACAGAAATGTGAAAGAACATGCAATCGGTTAAAATAAGCGTCTTGGCTGTGATCAACATGAATAATAAAGGTTGCTGAGTGGCTACAGGTAGATCGAGTTTAGATTCCAAACAACCATAAACTGGTTTAACCTCTCCCGTACACCCTGTGTGACAGAACCAAAATGTGTGTAATAAAGGCGCTTTCAATACTTCAGCATCAGCGGCATTCAGCTGGTTAAAAAAATGTTCTTTTAATAACTGTTTAAACACTTAGCTCAGTACAAGAAATGCTGTTACAAAACAGGATAAATTGGCAAAGCTTTCACCTGAAAACATCGTCAAAGATGTAAACGAGATCTCAAAGCAATTATTGCCAACTTTTTATACTTGAAAGTTCTAATGCTGTCAACACGTTTTGGTTGGTGCTCAAAAAAAGCACTGAGATTGGATAACCTGACAAACCTGATTGCTACTTGTTAACAAATTGTGTATAGAAAAACAGACACTTTTGTGAAACTTGAAGCTGATTACTGAAGTTGAAAGCCTGCAACAAGAACAGTTGCAACAGAAGCTGTCAAGATAATACTTGTACATTTCTTACCCCCGAGAAACCAACACAGATCAAAATGTGTTTGGGTCCACTCGTTTTTGGGCTGCTGGTAGGGCTGTGACGTACCAGCTGGGTGGAGTTTGCACTCGATTCAAACCAGGCCTTCCCGGCAGGAGGTTCCCAACCTGGCAGCTCAGGGCCAGTGGCGACAACTGGCGGGCACATGGTTGCAAACAAACAAACAAGACACACATGGTGGAGCCATACGACCAACCAAACAGATGAGTAGTCAGTTCAATTACCAGATGTATTAAAAGAAGCATTTAAAGTCCATGTCCTTGTCTCTTGAGATGCTAAGTAAGATTATTTGAAGAACCCACAAAAAGCAACCTGGATATTCACGCTTAATGTCATTTTGTAATTTGGATATGTCCTCACCTGACATAGAACATTATTGACGTAGTCTCATAGTGATTTCTGAATTTATTCTGTGTTCTCTGAGCTGATTAATTAGGCTACATGACAAAATTGACTAGGTGTAATTTGTCACACAATGCCGTATTACCAAAGTAATCTGTCGGGGGCGGGTTTGTGTTGCAACCGCTAGCGGCTATTTATGCACTTGACTACGAGGTACACTTCGCCCTCACCGGTCTCTGGAGGGTACCGGGAGCTCCAAAACGATCGGACCCTTTTAATCAAAATTATTACGCAATTTTGGGAGGAGGGATTCATGATCAATGACCAACCAGCTCAACTCTTCATTACCAGAGCTTGTCACGCTCCCTCATTCTCATGCATGGCATCAACATGACTTCATTAACTGATTGCTTCAGGTGTTGCCCTCATTACATCCAGGTGCTCCCAATCAGCAAAACACATTTAAGCCACCCAGGCACACACCACTTGCTCCTCCATTCTTTCCAAGCTCCCAGCTTTGCACATCCCACCACCCCCCCCTAGGAGGTCCCCCCTCCATGCCTATACCGAGCTCTCCCACAGTGAGTCACCCCACTTTCAGCCTTCATCCAACCAGGCCTCAGTTCCTGCTGACGTCCAGGGGCAGAGCCTCCTCTAAACCTGAGGGACCTTGTCCAGGAGAGTGACGCCCAATCTGGGCTCCCCTCCTCCTTCTGTGCAGGCCAAGGACGAGGTTCCTATCTGTTAAACCACACTTCCCCTCAGGCTGCAGTCTAACTCGCATGTTTGACGAGGGGTCTAGCCACGTCGGCTGTTCCTTCAAGCAGGGATGCCAGCTCTCCGATGTACGGCTGGTGCTCCCTGCTCGCTCCACCAAGAGGGAGGATGTTCTGAGCTCCAGCACAGCATTCATCCAAAGCATCCTCCCCCCTCATCCACACCAAAGATCCCTCCAGGTACTCCAAGCAGTCTCCCTAACCAACATGACACACAGTCAACACTGAAGGCTCCTCGACGTCATTGACTACAGAATCCAGAACTCATTAATAACATAAAAAAAACTAGAAAGGCACTCAGAGAGTGCATATCTTCGCCAAGGCACATGTGCACCTACGCACACATTTCCCCCCAGCAGGGACACCCCTGCTGTTCCTGCTTAATCTCTGATATGGCAATGTAAAGTGTAAAGCATTGCTTTAGTGCCCCCTATGGGTGCATTGTATTTTTTTTGCTGTGTGACCAAACTCAAGGCAGAGCCCATAACAATATTCATGCAAAGTTTGGCATTGATCAGACTAATAGCCACCAAGTTAAAAGATATAGAGTCAGAAACACAGGTGCAGCCTACAGTCTACAGCCTTCCTCCAAGTTTCATGGGAATGGGCCCAGTAGTTTTTCTGCAATCCTCACTAACAGACAAACAAACAGACAGGTGGCACTGAAAACAACACCTTCTTGGCAGTAAATATAGTGCACAGCATGGAGTGTAACTTTGACTTATTTATGTCCCTGAAGCACTGCCACACTACCTGTGCTGCTCTTTGTTTTCTCCTCCCTTTTGAAAATAATTCAAATTTAGTCACACCCATCTCCACTCTGACATCAGGAAGTTCCACAGACACACAAGACTACTGAGGAGGAAACGAAACTTAAACATAATCAGTCCGCCTTTGTTCACACAGACATTGCAGAGCCTCACATCCCAGTGAAGATGAACCGCCTCTGCTGTCCTAACTGCAGCAATGTTCTCAGGAATCCTGTGACTATTTCCTGTGGACACAACTTCTGCATGCAGTGCATCCAGGAGCACTGGGGTCACGACAGGAGGGGCAACTCTGCCTGTGCCTGTCCTGAATGTGGCTGTGTGTTTTCTTCCAGGCCCCAGCTGATTGAAAACACAACTCTGGTTGACTTGGTGAAGGACATGGAGAGGTGTGAAGGTGGCAGTGACAGGAGGAAACAGCAGGCCCCTAAGAGACCACGGAGCTGTGCAAAAACTGGATGGCCTTTGTGCAGGAAGCACGGCAGCTCCCTGGATGTTTACTGCTGCACGGATGAACAGATCATATGTGCAGTGTGTGCTTCAACCGAGCACATGGGGCACACCATTGGCGCAGTAAAAGGGGAAAGGAGAAGGAAACAGGTAGACAAACAGCAAAGAATGCTGCACTTTTTAATTTTAACCAAGCGAGGAGACTTTGCCAGCAGTGAAATAGGAGCTTGTAAGTTACTTGTGCCATTGAACAAGCTTTTGCAGTTTGATCCAGGACCCTACTTTGATTTTCTCATCAGTCAGGATTTTCTAGGCTTGCAGGTCAGCTGAGGCGGGTGTGAGTCATGACAGTTTATTGTGTGCTGCACCTGTGCTGTTCACCCCAGACAGAACAATGACATCTGCTGCAATTATATCTGTTGAATGAGCACTTCAAGAAAGAAATATTTTAAAAAAAGCACATACATGATAAATTCAGCGCCAATACTTTTTAATGTCAGTTCAAACTTCAACCTCAGTGACATTTCCAAGACACATGAAAAATGTGATCACTGGTTGCCTCTGAATGCATATCACGGTTAGTTTGCAAACGTGAAAATGTGAACTAGTCAAATGTTTCAAACTGTGGAGCAAAACAAGACAAAAACTGCTGCCTCCGAGGTGTATGCTCGGATAGAGCCCATAAAACTGTAACCACAGGAGTATTGCACAAACCAAGATAAGGGATTAAGCAGGGACATGTTAGTTATCCTGGCTAAACGTAGCCTCGAGTTGGTTGCACGAAAGCAGGGGCGCATAAATTACCATGGAGATTTATTCTTTGTAACAACCAGGCTTTGTTAATCCTGCTGTTCTCTCTGTTCAGTCAGCTGTCACTCTGATCGGATATTAATGTAATTTACAGTTATTCACGGTCTTCTGTATGTATTCTTCCTCAGTTTTATTAGCCTGCATTAAAATATTACAAATTGTGATTGGGTCAGAATTATTTTAATTGTAACGATAGTATATGTGATCAGCAATAAAGACAGAGGACTGCGGTAAAGTTGAAAAGATATTCGCAGATTCGAACTTCTGGGATCACTAACGTGTACTCGATAACTAACGATAACTCACAAACGTTGTTAGAGAGCAAAGGACACCTATTTCCTACCGCGGGAACACATACAATGACGTACAGCTTAGTCTTTAGCAAAACAGGCGGTCCCATGTGTCGTATGAATTACATTGGTCACTACGTACAGCAGGCAGCGAAAAACAGAGCGCAGGGACCGTTTACAAGTGGCCATACCGAAAAGGCACACTAAACTAAGTTCAACAACTTTCCTTCTGTGAAATGTAGTGCCACAAAAATCACCTCACAAAATCACCTTTCCCTAAGAAAGGGCCTTTTAGATAATTCTAGGGAATTTTCATTAAGAAAAATATTCAGTGATCTGATTTTTGAGGCACTACACCTTATAGAAGTGAAGTTATGGAATAGGCTAGTATTCCAAATAAAAATTCTGTAAAATTGTGTAAAAGGACATTTCTCCAGACTAAGTGCTGTAGTACACATAAAATCGATTTTTTTAGTGAGACAGGAATAAAAAGAGTTGCACCAGTCCAGCCGGGATGAAATAAAAGCATGAATTTACCTTGTTTAAATCAGCATGGCATACAAATGACTTTTTTAAAAATGTATTTCTTAGTCAAAGAAAACATTACTGAACAACTCTTTAACTTACTCCTTAAAGGTCAAGTAACTGCCGAAAATCACACCCAGATTTCTAGCCACAGGCTTTATTTTTGGTGATTAGTTATCTAAATCCTTTCAAATCAAATTTCTCACATTAAGCTGCTCATGTAAGATGATTTCGGTTTTGCTCTCATTAAGCTGGATAAAATTATGGGACATCCAGCATATAATATCACAGATAGATTTTCTGAGTGAACTGAAGCAAGTGGGATCATTATGTTTTAATGGTAAATATCACAGCATGTTGTCAGTATAACTGTAAAAGGAGACATTTGTGTCTATGAATGATATGACCTAGCGGAAGCATGAAGAGGCAGAAGATGAGGGGACCAAGAATTGAGCCCTGTGGTACCCCGCATGTAAGGTTAGCAGTAGACAATGATGACTGGCCTGAAGCAACAGAGAAAAAGTCCTATTGGTTAAATATGATTTAAACCAACCCAGTGCTATGCCTGAGATACCCATCCACTGTTTGAGGCGCTCAATTAAAATCTTATGATCTATCAAAGACTGAATTCAGGTCTAAAATGATTAAAGTAGAACATTATCCTGAATCTGTTATGCAAGGTGGGTCATTGGCTACTTTAACAAGGGCTGTTTCTGTATTGTGAAGTGCTCTAAAACCTAACTGAAAAAGGTATGCACTTCACCAGGCACAACAATGACATTTTTAAAACTTTTTTTTGTAAGTTGCAAAATAGAACCACTTGATAAGTTTAAGGCCTGTAATTAGAAGGTGATAAGTTACAGCTGTCATTGTACACATGTGCAGTTCAACACTTTGACGTATTATGCAGAAAGTTTGATTCAGAAAAATGTGTTTTTCTGTTTCACGTGATTGAAAATCGCAGTTCACTGTCTGAGAAAATGATATTAGCTCTCGTGCAGTCATCTAATGCCTCCATCTCAAAGGCTCACCCAACACTTGGGGAGGGCACTCCTTCTTATAACATGGTTAAGAAGTGGGAAGCTGAATTCAAACATGGGAGAGAGAGATGACAGAGAACCCTGATAATGGCTGTTTTCTTGGACAGTGCTGACGTAGAATTTTCAATTGTCCAAAACGGTAATACAACAAAAGTTAACTTCAAACTTTCTGTATAATCGAGGAGTTCAACTGCATGTGTATCACAAGCTGCACAATTAATATTCTTCTACCTCAGGCCACAAATGTATCAATCACCCCTCATGTGTATTTCTCTCCAACATGAAATGCAGGAAGAGCTGAAGCATCTGCAGGTGAAATCTAAGCAGATTCTCCAGAAACAAAAAAAGAAGTGGAAGAAGTTGGGAAAAACTCTTGAACAGATTCAGGTGAGGAGAACACATCACCAAAGTCTCGACATGCTGTTAAAACTAAAACAGATAAAAACGCTTGTGTATTAAACAGGAAGAAGCGAGAAAAACAGAGGACTACTGTGAGGGTGTCTTAGCCAGCGTCATTGACTCCCTCCAGAGACATTATCTGTCAGTGAAGAAGATGATCGAAGCTCAGGAGGAGGCGGCAGCAGCTCAGGTTCAGAGCTCCATGCAGACCCTGCAGGACAACATGAAGACAACAAGGAAGAGGAGTGCTGAGCTGGAACGTCTGGCACAGACTGACGATGAAGTTCTTTTCTTGGAGGTACTTTTATCACATCACAAGAAACTGAAGGTGTTTGACAGACAATATTTTCAGGTTTCTTGCTCTTTTCTCTGTCGTCACAGAGGTGGCCGACTCTGCAAGGCCTCCCTGAAAAAAACCATGTCGTTTCAAAGGATCTACTCTTCCCCTTTGAGTTCACAAAGAGAGCTGTTAAGGAGCTCGGGAAGCAACTAGAGGAATTGCTTGACCAAGAGTTTACCTCAATCTCTCAAACTGGTATGGGTCTTTACTGACATGTAGAGATCTTTAAAAAAATCAGTTGTAGTTTTCTTTTTAAAATGTCCACTTTTTATTACCTTTACTTACCGTCTGAATAAAGCCGAAAGTGGGGAGCAGCAGGAATCATCAGGAAATGAGACAGACAAGGATGACACGCTACAAAGATGTGATGCCAGTACCTCACAAGCCCCTGGTTTGTAATTACACCCCTTACACGATTATTTATTTGTTTAAACTTCAGAGGAAATTTTTTAACCTCATCTGTGGATTAAAACAATTTCTTGTGATAAGAAAAATTATAGATACATAACAGATACAGAACAGCTATTAGAAAGAAGCAAAATTTTGAATACTAAGATTGAAGTACAACAATTTGTGTGCAAAGAAACAAAGAAATACAAACCACACTAACAGCACCTTTTAATTATAGAAAACTCCATACAGTTATTATATTTAATCCAAATGAACCATTATATTTAATTCAAATACACTGTATGTCAAGGGAAATGTGGAAATCATGTCAGATTTAGTCAGAGTATGCAGGATACCTTACCCAAAACTTCAGCAATATATGTGGTGACATATACTATCAGGATTATGTTTAATAATTGAGGCTGCTAAGTTTTGATTTCGCATTGCTCCCCCCCGGTGCCGATCAGCCAGTCAATGATGGACAGAAGGCCAGTTGTTTGCCTACGTTACTCAAGCTCAAGCGATTAAAAAAAATGCTGTGATTCATTCTGAAGAGCTTTATCAAATTTGTTATTGTTTTTTGTCAAATCTCTTTATTGGTTTTGCACAGATCTTAACAACAAACAAAATACTGTAGTGTTGGGAATATTATGTGATTATACATTCAATAACCCCACTACAGCCTTCACAGGCTCCTTATGTAACATGTGATGGTTTAGTTTTTAAGGGTTACTTGAATTTTCACTGGGAAAAACAACTATACATGTTTATGAAACACATATATGAACAAACAAAAACAGAAGTTCTTTCTCTTCTTCTGGATTTGCTTTCGTCTAACAAAATAGTCCCAATGAAAACTATTAGCTATGTTTCATTTGAGTGAGTCAGTTTCAGGGTCCTATTGTTGACTCACTGTCACAGATGCAAAAAAATAAATAAATGAAGTTATTGTCAGTGTTATAAGAGAAACTTTGTGTTTTCTGTCAGTTTTCGTCAATCTTGAAGAGTTCAAAAATGAAAAAAGAAGAAAAATAAGGGGGAAAAAAAGGACAATTTAAGAAATAAAAAGCAAGCTTTAATAATGCAGAGCTGATTCCGTGTAACAGAGAAATAAGGGCATCAACTGAGGCTAATCAGAAAAAACTGGAGGAGTCAGAAAAGCTGAGAAACAAAAACAAGTAATGCATAGGATGAACAGGATGGGAACTGAAGCAGATGGACTGGCAAAGAGGAAAGGCAAATAAGGGACAGGAGAAACTACTCAACAATCAAAAAGGCCGGAAGGCACACAAGGACAGGAAGTAACACAAACCTTAATGTATTATGAAAGAAACAGATTTAACCAGGCAATGATTCAACTAAAATGCAAATCATGACAGTCTTTATATCTAATGATGCTGTACAACTGTCTCACAGGTCTCCCTGGATTTATCAACCCTCCGACTGAACAGGCTGTGGAGCCTAAAACCAGAGTAGAGTTCCTGCAGTGTGAGTTTCTATTCTTATGGACTAGACTTTCCACACTTTGGTCCATTATACCTCAATATACTTATACTACATCTGAGAGACAAACATCGCAGGCTACTTTTTACCTGACAACATTAATCTGACAGCTATAGTTACTTTTTCATTTAAGATTCTTAAAAATAAAGCACGATAAATGTATTGTACACGACATGTTGTTAAAAATTAAACCAGTGGTCCCCTAACATTTTGGCTTAACCTCCCAGAAAAGCAGTGTCTGGATGTCATGCTCAGATGTCAGATGACTTACCTTTTGTATTTTACGTACATCTGACTGATACTACTTTTGTACTTTAGATTAAATAGTATTTTGTCTGCAGGATCTTTGCCTGCAATTAAGTATTTTACTGTACTGACACTTTTATTGAAAGAAAAGGATCTAAAAGTTTATCCAACAGTGGCATTTAGATTGAGTCAACAGCAGCTGTTTTCTCAAATTGCTTCAAATCTTTTTCTTCATTATCTTAGTTGCCTGTTGCCTCAGCCTGGACCCTGCCACAGCTCACAAGGACCTGATTATTTCTCCTGACGGCAAAGAAGTGAGGCTGAGCCCTGTTGAGTGTAAGAGGCCAGGTACTGATGCCGGGAGGTTTATCCGCCGTCGGCAGGTGCTGTGCAGGGAGGGACTACAGTCTGAGCGCTGCTACTATGAGGTAGAGGTAGAGGGAAACACGGTTGAGATTGCCCTCGCCTACAAAACAATGGACAGAAAATCATGCACTAAAATGTCAGCTTTTGGGGGCAATGGAAATTCCTGGAGCCTTGATCGTTCTAATCATTACTCTGTGAGCCACAGAGATAACAGCATCCTGCTCACAACAAACCCCTGCCATCACAGGATTGGTGTTTATCTGGAGTTTAAAAAGGGAGCTCTGTCATTCTACGAGGTGTCAGACAGGATGACGTTTCTTTATAAGGTTACGACTGTTTTCACAGAGCCGCTGTACCCCGGCTTCTGGCTTGGACAGAAATGTTGCATCAGGATCTGTGACTTGAAATGAGACAAACTGTAAAATGCCTGTAAGACTGGAGTTTTGTTTTGAATTATTGAAGTACTCATATTTTGCGAACCTCTGCCTTTCTCAAAGAACCAGCTTGTTCTTGATATTCAAACTGATTAGATGAATTCAACACAACAGATTTTTCTTATATTTTATACCTCCTCATCATGTCAGTCTGCTTTCTTTCTTTTTCTGTGGCACGTCACTTTATGTGAACCTCTATAAAAATTTAACACACAGAAGCTTCATGTTCAGGTGTTTTTATTCTAAGATTAATGTGACAAAAAATTTAATCAGCTCACCAGCCTTCATTGATCATTCACTAGCTATGCAGGATGTCATGGGGAACTTATTACCTCTCTTCTTTTAATTTTGTATCATCAGAGTGTAAGTGGCCTTCATTGCTCCTGGTCCCATGTCTTAATCCCATAGTAACAATAAAGATGATTGTATTTTGTATATGTGCACTGTGTGATTATTTGATAGTTGTGACTTAGCGACAGCACACTCTTACAGCATCTGAATAAAACCTACATTCCTTACAGCATTTAATTGCTGTAAGGAATGTAGGTAATAAATGCAAAACACAAAGTGCAACAGATGTTGAAGGGAACGTCATTGTTTTTGTGTTAGACAACGTGTTAGACAAATTCAGATTTCAGCCTGATGATGGCACTAGACGAAACGTGGGGGAATCACCAACAACGTATCCTGAGGGGATATGAAGTTTTGTTCCACATTTTAACAATCCATCAAATAGTGAAATATTTCTCCACATAACAAAAATGTCAACATCATGCTGGTTCTAAAGCAAAAGTCAAGGACTCACCAAAGCTTTTTCCCAGTGTCAGCTGGGATCATCTGCAGCCCCCCACAACCATTTAAAGAATACAGAGAGTGGACGGATTCATAGTTGACCCTGCTGTCCATAGAGTTTTTGAACTTTAAACCAGAAAAAAAGTACAGAAATCTGACAACAGCTTGTCCACTCTTTATTATTAACATTTTTGGTGATGTTCACATTTTTGTAATAATTTGTCAGTATCATACAATATGACTAAGGAAAGAGAGAGAGAAGCTGTAAAAGGACATTTTTAAACGTCTCTTCTGTACATACAGTGCTTGAAAAGTGTGCTAAGTAAGGCCCTGTGCCCACAGGTAATACGAGAGAATGTTAAGTTTCACACACACACACAGAGGACATTACATAGAATCACATTCATTTCCATGGGATGTACTTTAGCCCTGACAATAACAATTATCTGGCCTTGTATCAGGTTTTTACTCGAGTTATTCACGGTCCTTTTTTTCTTTAAATTAGTTTTTCTATCGTATTGTTTAGTCTGTACACGTTTCCATAGATCTTTTCTATAGCGCAGTGTGCTGACATTGGGAAGATAACCTGAGCCAAAGCATTCCAGATGGCTGTTGGTCTTTGCAGTCTTCTAACCTAACCCTAACTTTTACCATTGACCTAAAAATCAGGGCCAAGTGGGGACATTGCTTTTGTTCTCAGTCTTCAGTCTGTGTCATGTAGTCAGAATTATACAGACATTGGATTCACTCACCCACACACATATATATCTATTATATTTACATTTCATGCACACACACACACACACACACGCACATATGCATGCACACACTCCAGCACTTGCAAGGAAGGGCTGTGTCATCCCATTGGCTATATGGGGCAGATCTAATAATTGCTATTAACTGACACTACTGTGCCAAACTTCTTTCAGCCTTAATTATTGTTCAGTTTAATAACTTAATATTGCTTTTAAACAGACCTTGTATTAACGGCCCCCAAAACAAATGCTAACTTTTTTGCCGTCCTAGTGAAACAAAAGTGCATTAAATCACATTCATTATTACTTTATGTCACATTTACTGCTAAAACTGTTACTTTTTAAGACATTGATCTACAACACATGGATAAAACTTATCATCAGAATAGTTTGATTACACAAGATTATTTACAGATTTGGACAACAGATACATCTCTACATGATGCACTCTAAGCAGAAAGTGCCTGACTTACACAGACTAAAACAGGACAAGAGATTTAAGGACGTAAAGTTTTAGCCACACTAGTGGTCCTGCAAAGTAGAAATGCTCTTTATATTTGTAAATGGTGGAAAGTGAAGAGATTCGCTCTCCTAAGATTTACCACTGGAGGTTTTAAAGTTTCTTGTCTGTACACTGTATGAGGACAGACTCTGTTTGAGCTTGGGTAGCCCTACATAATAAAAGTGAGTTTAAATTGAAAATATCTTGAAAAATGAAATTTTGATTGATTTGATTTGGTTGTGACTGCTTATAAAGCTTGATGGAAAGGTGTGTCTGCTGTGGTAATGTATTTGGCGTAAAATGGTTAAATAACATGTTGGCTATTCTGGTAAATAAAATTAAACTGAGAAAAAAAAAGTCAAATCGACACTTGAAGAATCAATTAATTTAAATTAAAAAAGGGCTACGTACTGTTAATGTCTTACATCTTAACTTGTTGATGACCTGCCTCACAGAACACCAAAAAAATTTTACTGAGTGATGTGTGAAATTGTGAGGATTTTAACTGAAAGCTTGTTAGCAACCTAACAATCATGCTAGCATGTTACTGTGCTAACAACATAACTACTGTTTATGTTAGCTTGCTTAAGCATAGCTAATGGCTGACTGGAGGAAATTTTGACCTTCAGGTAGCACCAGATGAGCAGTCAGGGGATTCATGGCAAACCCTCTGGGGTCAATGCAGGTGGTGCTAGTGTGGCTAAAAACAAGAAGACCAGTAAAGCTAAAGTGGAAACAAGTGAGCGGACATTTTGTAACACCAGGTGCAGCCACAGGAACACACAGCTCTCATGAACACAACGGACAACCAGCTGCTGCCCATATAACATCACACTTTATATCACACATTACCTCTGCCTCCCGGCAGCATTTTCACACTCCACGACAAGAATCTGCTACACAAACTACAAAATGCATAAGTCTTAATATATACAATTTAAATAAGCATCACACTAAATGAAAATACAGTACAATACAATACAGTATATATATACTGATCACTTTTAAAAGGTAAATCTTTCTTGTTCATCACACCTACACACACTGCAAGTAGACAGGAATATAAATATAGTCCATTTAATTCTTAACATAATGGCTTGGTAAATTGTGATAAAAAAATAAATTAAGATATCCTCTTCCATGTAACAGAATCTTGAATGTGCTGAGTTTCAACTAGAAGACTATTTGCACAACTACTCACAATCATTGTTTAAAAAAGAAAAAAAAAGAAACAGGTTCAGGAGAATAAGTCATTCTAACTTCACCTGTTCAGACTGTCAGCGTATTTAACATCAGTTGAACCAAGGGTCAAAGATCTTGATGTTACTGTTGACACTTGCAGAGGTCCACTTTTCCATTTTTCAAGTATGCAGACAAATTTTGCATGTGTGCCTTTGAGCATATGTGTGAAAGTGTGCATGCCTACTTTTGTTTGTGCATGTATGTATGAAGCAGTCAGAGACTTACAGGAGTAAGTAAGCTAATGAGTTTAAATTGTCTAATTTGGAATTCTTTTCTTTATGTCCACGGCTTATTTTTCTGTTCTTATTCATATACTTCTGGTCCCTAATGAACATAGTGCATTTTTGTTTGTGCTACATTCTAAATACATATTGCTTTCTCATTGTGTGGGAAGTGTCTACTGGCAGCAAATATTTGAAATTCACATGTGCATAAATGTTCAAAAACAAATGGTTCAGCAGTTAGGGTGAGTGACATGCCTGTGTACAATAATGGTGTTAAATCTGTTTTGTGCTTTTGTAGGAAGAGAGTTCTAATTTTAACGAGTAAAGAATGGACATTGGTCTCAAACTCACATGAACAAGCTGTGCTGTCTGCCATGGAAGAGCTAAATGTAGTTCACTTTCAAAGTACTTCAGTGTAAGCTGTTTTTTATTCTGACATATGTAGACTTCAAGTGTTTTGTTGTGTACTTTATACCCTTTGGAGGGAAAGTTATTTAATGTGTGTAGTGGATTAGGAGACTGGCTTTTGAACAACAAATCATATTACCCTATATCATATTACTATATTGTACACCACTGTTTACAGCATGAACAAGAATATTACTGCCTACACACAAAACACAGCAGAGACTGGAAATGGGAGAGAATGAAACATAATTGATGTACTTACAGCAGCCTGGAGCATAGTTTACAATCCAAACACAGAGCTCTGTGAAAACAAACCTACGCAATCAGAAATGTTTTCTAGCTCAGAGCATCAGAATTAAAGTGCACGTCAGACGCACTGTACATACTGGATAAATTCACTGCATTAGATCTAACAGAAAAGATCTGGTTTTGTAGATTATATGGCTTTGACACACAGTAACCACTCCAGAGAGCAAGCAATGCAAACACTGACAGACTTTACATTCACCTAAAAGTAATTAAACTCACATTCATCTTGGCTCCCTGTGCCAGTGTGCTGAGTGAAAACCAGTTCAGTCAGCAGGACCACACCGGCTCCTCTACATTCATTCTTTCAGCTTCCCTGTGCTGTGCTACCAGGGATGTGCACTAACTGTGTGGGGGACCTGCTGTGGATCCTTATACTAAGGCAAAGAAAAGCAGAACTTCATCTTAAACCCTGTTAGGTTAAATGTAGGACAAATACAGAAGTACAGTGTGTTACTGTCAATCTCACCCTGATGTCAGTGTTTAATCTGCTGAGTGAACTTTTTTCCTCCTGCTGCAGGCCGCTCCTTGGTGTTTTTTTGTGAAGCCGGCGTTCAGATGATTTGAGCGACTACATGTGGTTTTGTGGTGTTAGTTGGGCAGTGCTGGGGATTCTCTGCACTGCAGTGACCCCTGGTGGAGACTTTTATGGCTGAAAGGTAAACTGTGCTACAGGACTGGGTACCAGAGGGACTTTGGACAGCAGTCATGAGTCAGACTCTGGTGTTGCGGGTGAGGTGGGTGTAGATGGTGTGGTGGGGCTGATGGCAGCGTTCTGGTAGCTTGTACCGTAGCAGCTGTTTGGAGACAGGGAGTTGGGGTCGAGAGGTTTGTTCCCTCCTGGAGTCAGGTAGGCTTTGCGTGCCGGCACTGATGATGGCACCTCGCCAGGCTTGACGCCAAGGATGAATCTGGCCTCGTCCTGCTCCTCTAGGTTGGACATGTCTTTCATCATGGTCTTACGGTAGGAGACAGAGAGCTTGTTGGAGCCGTCAGACATCAGGTTGAAGCGACGTGCGATAAAGACAATGGGGAGAGGAAGCATGGCCACTATGATGAGAGCGAAGCACATGGCCAGTGCCCAGGGAGGATAGCTTTGGAAACGTTCCTGAGCCTTCAGACACATAGAAAGGGTTTAGTGATTATGTATAATTTAAAAGGAAATCAAAAGAAAATTGTTCAACTAAATGGACAATTTTATTATTTTTCTTTAAGTACAAACTCTTTGAATTTAAGCAGGGTATGTTTTTGTGCCATGGTGAAGATTGCCAATGCTAGGTACATGGCCCTAAGGATTGATATGTCAATCTGAATAACTATTTGATGGACATAACTTGAAATTTTGTGTAGACATCTCTGGTCCCTTGAGGATCATCAGGGTAAAATTAAATTTTGTTTAAGTCTTTAGTTTAACTGCAAAACTAAGTGTCAGTCGTAGAGTGAGTCTCTGTCTTACAAATTTTTGTGCCCCACCGTACCACTGACGCTAGTTGACTCTTGTTGGGGATGGGGTGGGGGGGTATATATGTCTGTGAGACTTTTGTACAAGGACGAAATATTGGGATAAAGAGGTTGAGGGCATATAGAGAGTAGAAATCATTTAAAAAAATAACCTTTTTTGGCTGTATAAAATTTTCAATTAAAATCTGTCTATGTATATATGTATACATCCCAATTTCACAAATTCGTCTCTGAGAGCTTTAAATCAACCAAGTGACATAAACATAAACAGGCGGACTGACCAGCTCTTGGACCCAGGCATTGTACCCTGGCGGGCTGATGGACATCTCAATGACAGTGGCTGAAATGAGCACCAGCAGACACAGCGGGGAGACATACTTCCATAAGTAGAAATACAACATGTATGGTCGGAAACCCAACATGTCCTCCAGATCCTGCATGAACCTGACGGAGACAGAACAACTAAAATTACAGTATCTCGTAAAATAGTATGTCACTTTATACAATTTATCCAACAATCTGTTTCAGGGGATGTTTCATTTGAATTTAAGCATGATTATTTGCTTATGCACACACACAGACTAAAAGCAAGTTGTACCTTTTGGTACCATAAATCCAAGCAACTGACAGATTTTCCAGGATGACCACCACAGTGAGAGGAAGTCCGGCAGAGTAATCATCGAACATAGTGACAAAGTAGTTCCCTGAGCGCTGAACGAACAGCAGGCCACAGAGGAAGGCCACAATGCAGCAACATACTGAAACGAATCCGCAGAAGAAAAAGAATTAGCCAGTCAGAGGAAAAAAATTAAAAAATGATCCAGGCTTTGGTCTAATAGATGAGAAAATGGAAATTTTAAATTGATTTCTTGCCAGTAATTTGTTTTGTTTACTGTCAGTGTTTTGCAGTCTGTACACTCAAAGCAATAATACAAAGCCTAATGCAGCCCATTCCTAAAAGTGCTTTAATACTGTGCTGAATAAGGGGTTTGAACCACTAACAGCATAGTGGCCTGACTAAGGAAGTCAGCAGAGGAGGTCACCTGTGAAAAGCTCCTTCTGGACCTTATAGGCATCGAGGACAGGTGTGGTGATGCCCGTCATGGTGCCGATCATGCTGCCCAGACCCAGATTGATGAGCATGAAGAAGAACATGACTGACCAGAAGGGAGATGCTGGGAAATGGGTCATGGCTTCTGTGAAGGCGATGAACGCCAGGCCGGTGCCCTGGACAGCCTGCAGAGAGACAGTCAGAGTGAATTCAAGTGACAGACAGAACATGCTGAGGATTCGCCTGTATCAGAATGTGCAAAAGCATCACCTTGTTAAGTTCGTCCTCCAGGAGACAAGGCTCCAGTCCCAACTGGGCGAAGCTGTCCTCTTTCACCGTCTTGATCACTCCGTACATCTCAGCGTAGTCTGATGTGGTGAGATGGGAGAAGTTTACATGTGGAGGAATGAGATCGTGACTCAGGACATTAGAATTGAGGTATCCCAGGATCTTCTCTGCATTCCTATAGAAATGAAAGAACAGAATTGTGAACTTTATTGATCATTGGCACATCTGAAGAATTTAACTGTCTCTTAGTAGTACACTACAGATACACACGGAAAACTAAGAAATGATATCGAACTAAACAAAAGATTATACAGACTATTTACAGATTATTTACAAACAACGGCTGAATGTTATTCTATCTAGTTTACAGTAAGAGCAGATTGTTCCATACTGTGTGTGAAGGTAGTGTAAGGAATGTTGGAATAAATAATGTATGAAGTGACTTATTTACACAGGTGATTTTATGTGAGTATGAGTGTGACAATCACAAAATAATATTGCATTTATATTCTTGCACTACAGTTATATTACACTGTAATAAATAAAATGTATGTACAGTAAGTTTAGGGGTGTAAGAAAATATAGTTACATATTGATATCGCAATATTATGTTTTGAAATATTGTATTGATTCTCAAAACTCTTAATTTTTGCTTAATAGTTTTCATGCAAAGATTTGGGGCAGTGGTTCTTTTTTTCTTTTTCTTTCTTTTTTTTTTAACCCTGCTACTGCAAAAAAACAAAAAAACAAAAACATTTCTGTGGTATTCTGATTGCACACAAAAATGCTTTTTTCAGATTTTATTGTGGTGTGTTCTTTTAACTGACAGTTTTGTTAAAATAAGATTGAAAAAAATTGCAACATATTGCAAAATATCCTAACTCCTGTATCATGATACATATCGTATCGCCAGATTCTTACCTATATACAGCCCTAAATATGATGATTACATTTTCTCAGACAAAGTGCTTAAGCTGGGCCACCAGTACATTTTTCTTTCTTTGTAAAACTGTCTTATTAGCATTGTTCTATTTATAAATATATTTCAGGTTGTTTGCTTGTCTTCTGACCTAAAAATCTAAAGACCCTCCCATCCCTCAGTACTTAAGTTAGCATCATGTCTGCCACTCCAAACTGGAAGATGGTGGAAATAGTAAAAGTTGTTCCTGTCAAACATCAGCATTGTAGCATTGTCACAGCATTAGGAACGTTTGCATGCTGATGTTAGCATCTGGCTCAAATCATTGCTGTGCCTTGAGCCACAGAGAACTGCTAGCATGACTGTAGGGACTGAGCTAAAATGGCAACTTTTACGTACCTTTTCTCTTTTTTAATATTAAAAATTTTAACATTAAAAACAAGAAAAGGTACATAGGAGTCGCCATTTTAGTTCTTGTTTGCTTGTCTTTTGCATCTTGTCATTTTAATTGACCCAAAATGCAAAAATACCTGAAACGCTAATCATCCTCAGCTGTAGGCTACTTGATTATTGGCATGCTGACACTCTAAACTGGACAATGGTGAACACATTAACAGTTATACCACCTAAACATCAGCATGTTAGCATTTCCACTGTGGGTGTATTAGCATGCTGATAGCATTTAGCCAAAATCATTGCTGGCTTGGGTCACACAGAACTACTAGCATAGCATGACTTAAATGTCCTCTTTACATTTTAACTCTCAGTGCTGTGAGGAGCCGAAAGGTCTAGTTATTTTCATTATAGTGGTTTAGGGCAAAAACTTAAAGAAATAGTAAGTGGTAGGTTTTTAGTTAATCTACAGTTAATAAAATGAAATTAAACATTTTGTGTTAACAAACAAGTGGCTGGTACGATCAAGCTACATTTGTAGTATTAAAAATTAAGGATTCATGGCCACATGTAGTATGAGTTGGTGTCACTGTTTTTTGTCGATGTGAACTTACTCTACGACACACTTTTCGTTCATGATGTTTGCCTTAAAGCCCAGTACAGCAAACACGACCAGTGTGGCCAGAATAGAGGTGAGGAAGTTGATGACAGAGACGAGCACAGCGTCAAAGTGGCAGTTGTTATCGATCTTATTATAACTGGAAAAGGCTATGACACCTCCGAACCCCAGACCCAAGGCGAAGAAGACCTGGGTGGCTGCTTCCCTCCACACCTGGGGCTCCAGCATCTTCTCAAGCTGAGGCAAACAGCGGAGAGAATTAGTTTGATTTGCATATTTAGCATTTTTTGAACATGGCTGTTGAAAAACAAGGGATGAAGAAGCTCTGTCAGTTTCACCTTGGGAGTGAACATGTGAGCGATACCATCCACTGATCCCTTCAGCATTAAACCCCTGACAAGGAAACAGAACAGCACCACATAGGGGAAAAGAGAGCTGAAGTACATCACCTGTGAAAATGAAAAAGAAAAAAAAACATTCAGGAAAGAGAATCATTTGGTCTCTTTCATGTTTTGCTCTCGTCGTGTCACCCGTTCTTTCCTACCTTCCCAGAGGAGGCGATTCCTTTGATGACGGCAAGGCAGACAATGATCCAGGCCACCAGCAGAGAAAGAGTCATTTTGATGTTGAGGCCGCCACTCTCAGCGATGGTGCTGGTGGTGTTCAGCGTCTGACGGTACCAGAAATAGGTTGTAGCTGAGCTTTTGTCGCACTCCGGCTCCACAACTGTGTGTTTTGTAAAAGGAGATGTAGTTAGTGACTAAAAACGAAGAAAAAGAAATCGATGTGAAGATGTAGCAGGGAGGATTGGATGTGAGTGTCAGCTGAGAGGGCAGAAGGAGAAATATAATGAGACTGAGAATGTTTGCTCAGGGTCGATGTCTCAATTCTCGGCTGGTTTACACACTCAGACGTAAGTAGAGCTAGACAAGGTCATCTGTGTGCTTACTATGCTGAGCATGAACCTTCAATTCACATCACCTAACATATTTTCAGTGCTCACACAGTGTACTGACTTGTTACCTTGGGAGAATTTTATATGTGTGTGTGTGTGTGTGTGTCGTTGCATATTTATATATTCACACACTGTGTGTAGCTGACATTAAAGTCAGCAGTGTTGTGAATCTCTTCAAAATATCACAGGATGGTGCAGATTTATGTATGTGGATGCACACAAACAGAACCATAAACACATATAGAAGCAGGGAAAGCTCTTTATTGATGTACAACATTAAAATTTTGATAAAAATTCTTTATATGCCCTCATTCATTCATAAATTCATTGATTATTAATTACTGTCTGGTTTCATCATGGTGCTTTGCGTGTCACACTGGATACAGATGTATGAGAAACCTACATTTAGTGTTTCTGTTCCTCCAATAAAATATTTTACACTCTGCTTCCGTCCTTCAGTGTCAGCATCCTTCAGTCTGAGTGGCTGAATCTCTGCTCGTCTGTCTGCCAGCAGCCTCAGCCTTGCTGAGTCATTCACATGCTGGGTGTTTCTCAGCTGCCCCTGGGGTTAAGTTATTATCGCTTCCAATCAAACAGCAGTGGGTTTTATTCTAGATTTGGGAAGTCATGACAGGAAGTTTTAAGGAGGTTAGCACAGTTTGTCTGACCTGCTCACTGCAGGAGTGTCAATAGAGGCTGAGGCTTCAATCACTTATTTAATTTTAAGGCCTGAAACATGGTCCACGCAAGTACATGAACGCAGACACTGTCACACACGCTCAAGGCTACCTGACTGATGACAGTGATGGTTGCATTGTGAAATGTGTCACCTGAAAATCGTAACACAAGGCAATGGTGAGCTGCTTTCTGAATGTTGCAGCTTGCAGACGCTATAGCATGAAACCACAAGAGGAAGAGGAGGGAGGAGATCATTTCTCTGGTGTTATATAGAAATGGTGGAAGTATTTTTCTGCATCTCCTTTGATAGGCTGGACAAGAGTGGCTCTCCATCCTTCCTCCTTGAATCATCTCTGTTTTTTTCTTCTTTTTCTTTACTAATGCGGCCATGGCAATGCCACGCCCTGATTGAGTTTATACCAACCCCCTGAAGATTTGTATTTATTACTTTCACCTGGGCGTAAAAGCGCACAGTCAGTATGTTCACTGAAAAAGCGCATTTGTGCCACTGCGTCGGCATCAGCATTTGCGTACTATTTGTGTTTTATTATATTTCATATCAGTCATTAATTGATTTCTTATTTCTCTTCATTGTTAAATATACTGCCTGCAACTAGAGGTCTCACAATCAAAACAATGACAACAAGAATAAAGTGTAACCTATCCATCGGTGTTAGGCAGACGTTATGGAAACTAGCTAAACAAACGTGCCATTATCTTGAATGAAGTTAAGCATTTCTCTGGGTTTAGCACTTGTGGTAAACATTTGGAATGATGTAATTTCAAAAAACAACCAAACATTTTATATAATGAAATATTTATATTTTTAAATGTTGTTGTGGGCCATTTATTTACTCTGTTTGCAGCATTTCACACTAAATTGCCTCTGTAAAAGGTGCTACAGATATAACTAGACTAATTAGTATTCAGTGTAACTCACTGGCAAGTGTCCCATTCTTTCTGATGGGACAGTCGCTCCATGGAAGAGGATACTGGAAGGACTGGAAGAAATAGAAGATGCTCCAGCCAATGATCACATTATAGTAGAGACCCACAAAGCCACACACCTGGAAAGAGAGGTGGATAGGTGGATAGTAATATGTTTGACATTTCACAGTATGCTCTCTGCTTTGTGACATAAACAGCCACATACACTGCAGTTACAGAAATGACTAATTCAAGAATCTCTATTCTTTATATCCCCAGTAAAATGTATAATAAGAATGGAAAGTTATGCAAATAAGGCAGCATGCTTTGTGCATGTTCCACATCGCTGTCAGTCTTCTGAGCAATCGTGCCAGCCAGGACATTCACAAGCTAAATAAGGTTGAGGAAGGCATGAATAATTTAAGTGCGCTCTTTTCAGCACTGATCCTCTGTGAGATATTTATAGCTACTTCTGTGCCAGCCGTGCAACTCTAAAGAAAGACTACCTTTCACTTTCAAACATGTCAGAGCCTCCAACAAACCCAAGAGAGGCTGAGGCAGCATCAAGGCCAGATGTTCCTGTAACTTTTTCCAGCTCATTGATGGATCAGTTTCATGGTTGTTACAGACTACAAACATGCACAAGACATGCACATCATACGTAGTCTACATTAGGAATCTAGATAGATAGATAGATAGATGGATAGATGGATGGATGGATAGATAGATAGATAGATAGATGGATAGATTGATGGATGGATAGATAGATAGATAGATGGATGTATGGATGGATGGATGGATGGATGGATGGATGGATAGATAGATAG
>JAQLOL010000012.1:16773946-16785674 GCA_029783665.1 Naso thynnoides
AGTAGAAAAATATAGTTAAAACTGAAGCATCAGATTTTCCTTTTATAATTAGTGGAAATATTCTACCACTGTGGACTTTAAATTAAAATGAACTTATGGATAAAAAATATCTGAAGGAACTCTTCAGTGAATGTCCACACGAGTGACAGTAAATGAGATTTGTTACTTTGTGCCTTATGCATCAGAGCAGCTGGGTCTGACGTCAGTAACTCACCTCCTCCATTCTTCTGGCACAAGTAAGGGAAGCGCCACACGTTCCCCAGGCCCACAGAGAAGCCCACTTGGGCCAGGATGTACTGCAGTTTGCTGTTCCAGGCGGGGCGGCCATCATTTTCGGGCACTTCTATCTGCGGGACTTTCTTTCCAGCGGCCCCTCCGACGTTCAGGGAGCTGCTCTTGTAGTCGAGCGGCTCCTCATGTGCGAGCAGGTCAGCCACTGACTCTGTGACATGCTCATGGCTCTGCTCGCGCTGCGTCACCTTGCTGTTCTTAGGCATCAGGGTCGGGAAGGGGTTGGGGGTGGAGAGAGAAAGAGAGAGCGAGACAGAGACAGGTAGGAACGGGAGGAGGTGATACAGGCAGAGAGCGGAGAAGAGACGGGTGGATGTAGCTGTGAGGGAGGTGCTGAAGGTGAGGTGCTGAATATCAGGTCTGAGTCTCAGTCCTGCATCAGAAACACAGAAAAATCAAATAGAAAGTTTGTGTGTCAAGGACATCATGAAAGTTAAAATGTAATTGTGTTCTTTCAGTGGACAAAAATCATACAAATTGCCTTTATTTTGATTTTAAGAATGTCAGATTTATGCCACTGACAAGGATCAAGGATCAAGGATTTAATGTGATTCAAAGTTTTCCTTTCCTGGCTGTGATCCTTAAACAACACTTTACTCAGTTACTCACATAATTATTCCTCCCTTTAGTGCTTGGTTAGGTTCTTAAAAGGACACTGGATTGTAGCACATGACTGTGCCTCTCCAGAGGCATAAATAATGTCAACATTAAGACAGGAGACAATTTGTCATACCTGTGTGTTAATTTAACCTGAGGCTTTAGGCAAAAAGTAAACAGAGATATGAATAGTCATTTTTTTCACTCAAATAGACAAACAAAAACACAGACACACGGGTTTTTGTCTCTCACGCAATGTTTTTGGTTCAGAAAAATTCCCAATCCTGCAAATTGTTCTATTTAATTTCCCTGTCCTGCAAAGCTTAACTTTGGTGCCGCTTTTTTTCCCCCTGTAAATCCCTCATAATCCTCAGAAGCCTCGCAGTAACATCCATCGTCACCCCTCTTTCATTGAGCGGTTGGTTCAACCCAAACGTAATGGAGGAAGTGAACATGATGCTTTGGATGATGTGCTGTCATGTGTTCTCCTGATCCACATCACGAGTTTCTGTATAGGCTCATTACTTATTGAGTGAATCGGTTCTCCATTATAAAAATCTGCCGTCCACTGAAATGCAAGACTGCAAAGCTTGTGGGTTACGTGAACGCTGTTTTACGTGCTGCAGGAAAAGATACAAAAGAAAAGAAGACGATGAATAAAGGCTATCGCTCAATGTTTGACTCTTTGACTCTGTAGCGACTGACAATCACTGAAGCAAACAGTATCAGGAATAATGCTGCACCTTGTGTGATGCAACAGTAATGACGCTCACGAGCCTTTATCGTCACAATACTTGCTGCTTACATCAGCCAAAAACACACTCTGTCTCTACATGCAAAGAGCATAAACTCCACATAAACACTCTCAGAGCACTCATGGGCACAAGAACACTGCAAACACTGATTTCTACTCAGAATGTGCATTTGCCTTTGTCGCTTATGCATTTTTCATCATCACAACAGATTTCCTCCTCTGTGCATGTCAAGATGAGCCTATGATGCAATAATCCACGGCCATTCACAAGTCTTCATAATCCGGAGTGCATTAACTATAAAGCCCCCAGCGCCGCTTTCCTGTCTTGTCATTCAATCCCATGCTACAGTATACAAGACACGTAATATCAATCAGAGGCCGCATCATCCAGCCAACACCGAGAAATGAAACACATGAACTCACCCAACCAATAATCCAAAAACACACAGGTCAGACGACCCCAGCTGACGTATTGAGTCTGACTCTGTGAGGCAGATTTAAACCACAGAAAAGGTATTTTTTTCTACAGCAGGAAAAAGCCTTGAGGTGGGCCTGCAGGGAAGATCTTTGCTTTCAGAACTGAGTTAAAAGCAAAAGACTTGTATCACCTGAGACTATGTAAGCAGCACAAACCAACAAAGTGCTTGATCTCAACGTATTAATTTCCCTTTCTTCTATTAATTCCTGTTTCCTGTATGCATCATAACGAGGGAAAGCATGCATATATGCAGAGTATCTTATACAGCCATTGGACAACAATGATGAAGTTTCTTTTTTGAAATATATCACTGCTGTAATGTTCAGAAAGCAATTTGTTGTGTCATATCTTTTGTTGTGACTCCATGATCATCTGAGCAGGAGAGTCCCAAGACCAGAGCTGAAACTAATAATTACTTATATGTCAAAAAATATTTAAAAAGTACAATATTTGCATTCTCTAATCACTTGTATTGTTTAACCAACAGTTGAAAAGCCAAAGCTATCAGAAAAGACAGAGAAAAGCAGCAAATTCACAAAAATGACAAACTGACAAACAAATAAAAGATCATCAAAAAAGTTGAAGATAAATTGTCTGATTGTCAGTCAACCTGGTTTACTGTTTACTTTGTGCCTCTGCTCACACTAGCCATAGGTCCATGTTGTTATTACTGTCATTAAAAAATATTTTTCAAATAGGCTATGTTTTTGTCAATATTGTATTTTCTACTTACCAATACAGCACAAATCAAATTCCCTGTATGTGAAACCACTGACAGTATATTAAATTAATTTTAAATCCATAATAAAAATTTGTGTGGCAATAACCTGATTCTGAACTTAAAGCAAGACAGACGATTGGAATTAATATAAAATCAGTATATACTGAGGGCCTTTCTTACACTGCAGAAACACCTTTTAAAGTTCATTATTCATTCATTTATTAATGCAAGTCTGTATTTGCATAGAAATCCCTGCTAAGAAATCATCCTTCAACTCTTCAGCACCAACAAGGTCACGGATTCAGCATTAACCACTTCTGACTGTACACACATGCTCTTACAAAACACAAAATCCTGAAGTTAAAAACATGCATATTCATATTTTTCTGAGTTATTATTTTTAAAAAGTACTCATTTCAGTGAGGAGTCCACCCGCTGTCAGTGACACAGTAAAACAGGATGAAAAGCAGCAGACCCAGCAGGTCTCAGTCTCACTGATCAGTCCCGTTTAAGTGTCCTCACTTGTTCATTAATTGATTTCTGATCGTGTGATTACCAGCCTCTGAAGTCTGAGCACAGATCACAGTTAGTGTTAAGTCAGCTGATTCACACTGGAAACTACAGAGTATTAAAAGTTGAAGCTTTTGAGATGTTTGGAGAAAAAATAACTTGCATACATTACAAACAGTAGATCTTAAGCTTTAGGACATCTATGTAGCTTTTTCCCTCTCTAAAAAATCTCATCAACTCTAAAATCCAGCTGCAGAGAACAGCTGCAGATTGTGTAAGGCTCGTGAATACAACACGGATCACTTCTGTGACCAGCAGGTGACACATCTGGCGCTGATGCTGATAGCACACCTCTGCTTTCACTGCTCATCACAACTGATGTCACGACTTTCAAACACAACCAAGGTCAAACACGCTCATTTTCTCACCTCTGGTGTAAACTAGAGCTCATCTCGGTCCTGATGCAAATTTTACATCACTGGAGACAACTTCGCACGGGTCCAAACGAGCGTTAAAGGCGCAAGCAAATCATCACTAACTCCTTTGCAGCTGTGTGTGAACTTTTTGCGGAAATGGCCTCTCTTTCATGGGTCGCATCGCGCTGTTTCCCTCTCAGCAAATGATGCAAAGAGCAACGCTAGAAAAGGTAAATCTGTCTCACCGTGAGCTTTCAGCGGCGATCAACAATATCCTGGGTTTGTTATTATAAACGCAGGTGTCAGAGGAAATCTGAGGAGCGGCATGAATACATCCGCCGGGCAGCACTCGTGCATCGGTGTGGTGCTGATGAGCGCTCACAGGACACTGGAGGACGCAGCATCACATGCTGCTCTGCCTGCAATTGACATGCAGGGCGGAGAGTGAGCGGCGCACCGTGACGCACAAAACGCTGCTCATTACCAGCGATGACAAATGATTACCTGCCGCTCACTTGTTGAAGCACTTCCGGCCATCGCAGCGTCTCCGCACGGGAAGATAGGGACAAAACTGTGCGCGCGTTTGTCAAGGTTATCCACTCCTACCTGAGGAAGTGAGTGTGTGACGCATCTTTCGTCATTCCCTCTTCAATTGATAAAAAACTGAAGCCATTCAGCACCAGCCTGTCTGGATAGTAGCGCAGAAAAATGGCACATCCTCTTTAAAAGGTCATGAAAATAATGTTGAGCTGTTATTGCATACAGGCTGCTTTTAACAAAGAAACAGCTGAGCAAGCGTTTCCCCACTGCATTAATAAAGGAATAAAACCCATAATTAATTTATGAGCAATAAATGAATAATAGCCTACAGTGAAAGGCAGAGGTTACTTCAAAATAGCAAATGTGTCATTAGTACCGCATGCTTGTGGTGTAATACTCAGATACTTAAGGAGAAAAAAATCATCTAAAATATTCAAACAAAAGATTAACAAATTGGCAAATCTACTGAAGTAATATATTTCAGACATGGGTAACACTTTATAATAGCTACAAACTTTTAGGCATTAGTTAAGCATTAATAGATATCAAATTATCATTTAAGTATTGTTTCTACATGAACAGTCCTTAGGTTTGAATCAGGGTTACAGTTATGGTTATGGTTAGGGGTAATCCTAACCGTAACCCTAAGAACTTTTCATGTAGGAACAATGCTTTATAAATGATGAATTCAGTATGTATTAATGCTTTACTAATGCCTAAAAGTATGTAGTTAGTGTAAAGTCTTACCCAAGTATCAAAAGATGTCTCAGTGTTATTAGGTTATTACGCCTTTAATGTTGGGATCTTTAATGTGAATGTACTTATGCAAGATGGGTCAGATCAGCATAAACTGTATTTACAGAATGTTGTAGCCTAATCTAAAAAAATAAGTGGTAACTGCAGCTGTCAGATAAACAGTGGAGAAACAAGGTCAATATTTACATATGATATGTTGTGGATTAAAAGTGTAAATAGGTCCACTTCAAAACACACTACTGGAGTAAGTAGTTACTTTTATCACTGCCCTCTACTTAAAATAAGGATAAGATTAAAAAAAATATCGGCACAATTCTGTTTGAATCAAACTCAGCTTTTGGGAAGAACTGAGAGAATTTACCTGTAATTCTATGTATGATTTCTCTCCTGTAATATCTGACCAACTTCCTCATCTCCCCACTCACGCTTTAAGTCGTTGCTCTTGCACTGGGTGGTCTTTTCTCTATCAAAAACTGGACACGCAACAAGACTGCAGCAGACACAGTGACCCAGGGGACCATAAATCATGCACCAGTTGCCAGAATATCCTTTAATACCACTGAGATAAAGGAGGAAGACATCTTCGAGAGGCCATTTTTTATCCGGACTGAATGATTTGTTTTGTCCCCCATGTCTGCCTCCTGGGTCATCTTAATCAGATGTGTTTTCTCACTTGCCTCTTGATATGTTTCTTCATCTGCGTCCTTATACAATTTTATTCTTTGAAGTGATGATAAATAATAGGGCAAAATAGCTTTTATAAAAGAATATAGTTAAAAAAGAACTGGTACAATTAAAAAGACTTAAAATGATAGTGTGCTCCTCACAATCACCTTATATTCCATTTTCTCTATATTTTTAATGCTTTGCAGTTGGATGTTGTTTCGACTGTTTTTAGTTTGAGCTAAAACTCACTGCAGAGTGAAACATCCAAGGTGGGCTCAGGGTCCAGTCAGTCTCTTCCCTTCCCTCATCTGGTCCTTGCTCAGTGACGCTTTTGATGCACCTTCTTCGAGCTGACTATTGGGAGCTGTTGCTGTGGCAACCTCAGGATCATATGACAGACCTTGTCTCTTCTCTGCACTATCCTTTCATGCATTCCTGCCTGGATAAATTGCTTTCTTCTGTTGTTGGAGTGCCACAAATTGCATTTAAAACATCATGTGACATGACACAGGTTTCTGAAATTTCTATGGAATTCTTAAGGTTACAAATGAAGTTTAATGTTTATTAAGTAAGTTTACATAAGTTTATTAAGTAGCTGTACCATATTGATACTTCATCCTCTCTCTCTACTGTTTGGTCTTATTCCCCTGCTCCACTTTTCCCTCTTGTCTTTGCAAGTTGCAGGGGTGTGGATTAAAGATGATCCTCTGTTTTCACACTCCACATTTGCTTCCACAACATTTTTGTCACCTCTTCTCATGGGAGAAAATGTCAAGTCAAGACAAGCAGTTAAGAGGACATGTTTGAGAAGGTACACTTTGACTGACCCAAATCAAAGTCTGATTAAAAACCAGTTTATGGACAAAGATTAATTGAAGTGACTGTAAAATCACACCTCCATAGTACTGACCAGAATGGCGCTGCAAGCATCTGCTAAGTGGACAGTGTCGTGTCACTCAGTGATACACTCACATAAGGTTTGGAGGTTTTATTATGCCTGCATCAGCTGCCTTGCAAGCCCATGGGACTGTGTGCACAGCGGCGCTGCTGCCCCCTCTGGTTAGCAAATGACCGAGCAGTCCCATCTGAGCTGGAGGAGCTGCAGCTTTGTTCTGCCTTCACTTGCACTGTATTTTATCATGCATACTTTCAAAACCTTTTTTAAAAAAACTTCACTCCCACTTTAATGAGCTGTCTGTGTTGCTTACAAAGCACCTGATGTCAACAGCATTGTTAGAAGCTCTGTGAGGTACAATGGTGCATTATGCTAATGCTAAAGCTATATTCTAGTATTATAGAATAGAATAGAAGCTTTATTGTCATTGTATAAAAACAATATACAACGAAATTAAGGTGCCACTCTGATCTGATCAGTGCAATCCGATGTTAAGTAGGTATATGATGTCATGTTTATGATCTTAGTGTGTTAGCATGCTTTCAAAAACTAATTAGCACTAAACACAAAGTGCAATGCTGATGAAAATGTCATTTTTGTTGGTATTTGGTCTTAAGCCAATATCCGGCATGGGATGAATGATGGCACTGCATCAAAGTCAGAGGATCAGTGGAGTGATTATTCATCATGAGGGGAACATGGATGTACCAAACTTTAATGCAATTTATCTGGGAATTGTAAGTGTGTGAGTGAAACATTTCTATTAAAACTAAAAGTGTTTGTCATGGTGCCAGTAGAGGAAATTTCATGGGATCATCATGTCAGTAGGGTTCATCCTCTGGGAACCATGAATGTCAGTATAAAATCTGATAGCAATCCATCTAGTAGTTGTTGAGATGTTTCTGTTGGGATCAACAGACTGACAAACAAAGAGCTAAACTGCTTGCATAGGTAATAAACTCAGCATAAATCTGAACTAGCTACACACCAGCAAAGCTTAAGTGACAGTAATTCCTGTCAGGGCTGAATTTACATGTTTTAATTCTTCTCTTCGGTAAGCTTTCCAGGCAGGTTGTTTCTGCATCTTTTTTTCCTCTTGGAATGTTTCCATAAAGTTTATCTTTATCACTGCACAGTTTTATCACCAGCATTTCTTCCTCCTGCTCCCTGTCACAGTCTCTCTGCACAATGTCCTTCCTCCTGTTATAAAGGATTTCTCTCTGGGGCCTTTGCTTGAAATTTCCTCCATGATTTCAGTGGTATTTTTCGTGGTCCTTGGTGTCTGACGTCAGCACCCTTTCACTGCACATTTCCACTCTGCTGTTCACCTTCAGTCGCCTCTAACTTCACATGATCTCCTCCACTGCTTTGCAGCACCTGCTTTCTTTTGTGCTCCTCCACGCCCTCTTCCACTCACGTGCACTTATGCATTCTGCATCTGCACCTCCACATCCGCCCAGTACTTTTCCTTCACTCCAGTCTCATTTATATTCCTCCCTCTCCATTCCCTCTCCTCCCCCTCTCCCTCCCTCCCACCCTGTTTCTCCCCTTGTGTTTTTCAGTGTCTGGGTCACTCTTTGCTTCTGAAAAAGGTTCCAGCCTGCACTGGGCTCTGTAATATCACTCATCAATTCCATTTTTATTGGTAAAAGCGCTTTAACACACATAATTACATCTTTACTGTATTTTCTGTAGAAAACACGTGACTGTGAGCACTTTTGATGGATGTGGATGGATGAATTTAAGTAAATGATGCATGCATGTGTCAGTCAATATGGATGAAATTGCTCTCTGTGATCAGTGCACCAGTAATTCAACAACACTTTTAGCTGAGAGGGTTAAAGGTTACTATTGTTGGGGCTCTGTTTTTTCATGACGGTTTGTTCTGTCACAATATGATGTAATCAGAATCATAGAAAACATAGATGAAGACCTTTCATGTAACGTCCATCTTTCCCTTTGATTAAGAAAAGAACAAAGCACTTCAATTAATGCATCTGTTTATGTTTATGTCTGTTTAAGCTCTGTTTATCTAAAATTAACCCAACTGTCTCAGGCTTCTTATTCAACCATAGATGCATCCTCACGGTGTTGTATGTATGTGTTGTAGCACCTCCTGCTTTCCCAGGATGCATCATTGCACAGGGATCATGTGCTGGTGTTGTGCAGGTGTTCAGACAGTGGAGAAAGTGGGTCATGTTTGGCTTGCACAGACACACTGCAGCGCTCTTCAGCATGATTCAAGCTGTTGGATGAGGAGTCTGTCATGAAATCACCAACATGACAGATGATTCTCCATTTTTCACACGGTGGGAAATCTGTGATCGCATACTGGTTCAGGTTGGACAGGTGATGGGGTTGTAGTCTTTTGGTTGGTTGATGAAAAAAATGCACCAGCAGATTTGTTACTGAGCATCTGTCCCACATGGAAGTCTGGGTGCAGTGGGTCAGGCCATGCTGTTCACCTTAATGCCACACACCAAAATAGAAACTCATTAAAAGCTTTTTCCCCCCTCACTAATCCTTTGCAGATTTCCTCTCTGACAGCTCATTAACAAAAAACAAGCATGCCATTCTGTTTTTGCTGGTTATTAACAGATGAACTGTCTATCTGATGCAGCATATTCAAGGTTTTCGTATCTGAGCGCTCACAGCTGGTTTCAACAGCATTAATCTCAAAAAAGAGAAATTACTTCAAAGTTACTGTGTGTAGGTTGTTTCTTCAGGACCTTTTTTAAAACCTTTTATATGAACATACAGAGCAACCATCATTTCTTTTAAAAAGCGTGCCATCTTTTATATGTAAGCTCAACTTTGCTTGCGTACTTCAGTGATGGATGAACGCGCTGGCTGGTCTATTTGAAAAGGACAAACAACTGACCTGGATGTTGGAGGGAGATTTAAAGCAGGAACAAATTTCCTCCCTTATACTGTCATTATAGACACACACACTTTTAAACCCATTTTAATACTGGGTGACAGATTGAATGCTGGGCCTGTGCAGGGTCATGTGATGGCCTATAGAAGAACTTCACCAGATGGTCTCTCAAACAGGGGCCAGTCCAGCTCACAGAGCGCTGAGGGCAAAGCTCCTGTCCCCATTTTTTGGGACAAAATAATCCTTTTAAAATACTGCAGCAGCAAAGCACGCCGCATTTGCCTAGTGAGAACTGTCAGTGCAACCGGGCTGATGCAACAAATATTAGGGCGGAATAAGTTAAAAGTTGTTTGGATTAAAACTTAGTGAGAGTCAAGATTTTAAATGACATGATTTGAAACTAGTAGAATGACTTAGTTTTTCTGTTAAAAATGATTAAATGATCATTATGTGACTTTTTGTCTTTTACACATTTTGGTCAAGGTGAATTTTGTTGGACATTCTGTTAAAGGAAATATTACAGGGATGACGTTTTTTGTTTTTACTGTAACAGTCTTTGCAGACTCAGATAAAGAATTTAAACTTTACCCAAAGAAGCAGACATTTGCACAAATGCGTACAGATATTTGCATGTGAGTCAGTGGGTCATTAACATTGTTGAGCTGAAAGATTTATTTATTTAATTTCTGTCGACAGTTTTATGGCTGGAGGACTGCCTCCGCCCCCCACTGCCATGCAGGCTGGGGCACACTTTGGTCAGCATTCTGTACCTGCATTTTCAATAACAATATAAAGCCCACATATCAGCAAACATCCCACTGACTACACAGATGTGTATTGTGTGGATGATGCCTCAGGCTGCAATACAGCTTGAGGTGTTGTTGTCTAATCACTGCCTAAAAACTGTAGGCTTTTGGAGGAACAATTTTTATGTTTTTTGCTGTGAGGGAATGTTACAGAAAATACAGACTTTTTATAAAATGGCATAAAATTGATTTAGTGTCATGTCATACAAGAAGAATAACTATGGTATTAAAGCTTTTAGAATTTATAATGATTTATACATACTGTATATGTGTAGTAACGTACATATAGTGTGTGTGTGTGTGTGTGTGTGTGTGTGTGTGTGTGTGTCTTTTTTGGCTCAGTAAAATTTTTATTTTTATTGTTATCTGCATATGTCTAAAACGGATTACCATTGTTTGTTTTATTAAAAATATATATATTTGAATACTCCAAAAATAGACAGTAGCCTACAATCAAATGATCAAAATCAAAGGCATTTGAATGATGGATGATAAATTGTGATTAATTTATTATTAATTTAATAATTACTATGTGAAAAGTTCAATGAAGGGCTAAGGTATGGTGGCATATTGCATTTTAAGACTTAATAAATGAAAATAACCGGTGCATATCTCGCCACATGGATTAAGCCGCTCATCTCACTTTATCATGCAGAATGTAATGATGGGTGGAGTAACTGGAACCAGTAATGAATCTGAGTGCAGCGTGATAAACAGAGTCCACTGGAGTGACAGAGGAGGCAGAAGTATACCAATAGATACTGTAACATCACCATAATCCAGAACTGATAAAAAGACAGCTTCAATGTTCCATTTCCTACAGAACAAAAGAAAATGTGATTTGTTTCTGTCAAAGTACCCAAACTTTTGTTTTACTTGCAAGCATATCAATATGAAATTTAAATGTAAGTGTCTGATCCAACCAGATGCCCAGATATTTGTATTCTGAAATCCTTTTAATACTGTGTCCTGTTAGAGTGGTGATATGTAAACCATCATCAGCAATATCTCTGGTTCTTGAGAATATCGTGTATTTGATCTTGTTTGCATCCAAAATTAATTTCAGATTGTAAAATGAATGTTGTAGATAATTCGAGGCTTGCTGAAGGATCGCAGTCGCTGAATGCGCAGTGTAAGATGTGCAGTAGAGAACTGCATTATCAGCGTAAAGATGGGCATTATAATTTGTTGTTAGATATGATGTTGTTAATATAAAAAGTAAACAGGACAGAACCTGTTTGTTTGAAAAGTTCAAAAATAATAAATTAGGCCAAATTGTAACTAAAGCTATATTTGAACCGTACTTTTTTGTCAAAGAAGCTCATGTTACAGCCTGGCTCACTGGCTGCAACATGAAGGGAGACAGACACGAGGTGGCGGCTAAAGAACTTAATTTATTTAACAGAAAGGCAAGCAAAAC
>JAQLOL010000012.1:16790377-16802069 GCA_029783665.1 Naso thynnoides
GGGGTGGACACAAGCGGCAAGCACCTGTTTATTATAATGCAGTTCAATACAAAAGCCTTTAAAAGAACACAGCTGGTTTGCATTTTGTTGAAATAATGTTAAAGAGGAGACTCAAAGCTCTGTGTTTATATCAGACCCCAGGTTGTTGCATTGAACTGCATAATGATATCAGTTATTTTTCACAGCCAATTTAAAATAGTTTTTTTGCATTGTTTCTTGATTAAATGATAAATTACTTGGTCTAGAAAACAATTGAAAATAGTGAGGCAGCCATGTTTACTGAAGGTGATGTTGTAAAGCCCAAGATTAAGTCTTCGGATTAGCTTTTATGGTCCGACCAACTGTTCGTAATCCAAAGATAATCAGTTTACGACGGTAAAGACAGGGAAAAGCACTGCACATTTAAGAACCCTCAAATTATAGGATAACCTGGTCTCAAAATTATTGCCAAATGACTAATCATTTCAGCTGGAAATACTATTATATTGAAGTTGATTCAACTTGTATTTATCTAGACAAATCTGAATGTGTAGTTCTTTGGCTTTAAAGCTAATAGGTCTGTTCTGAACTGCCTTTGTGTCCACTTCTTTTATATTGTACTTTTATTGGCCACAAATCTAATTTGGGGACTGTTTGATTAAATTATTTACTTACAACTACAATAACTACCCCAACAAAGCATGTAGTACTGTTTAAAAGAAGATGATGTAACCTTTAAATGAAGAGCTATATGTATGCTTTGCTCATCTCTAATAACTGATCAGGAGTCTGTAAGTCAAAAATATTGCTATGCTATCTGTGGACTGTGATTGAAACCTTTGAATGAATTGGAGGAGAGAAGGATGCCCTCCGTTGGCCTTACACGCCCTTCTCTGAAAGGACTATTAATTTTGTTTTTCATGCTTTGATTTCTGTGTTTCAAATGGAGAAAAAAAAAGATTTGTGTACTCAGGATATCTGGAGAGAGAGATGGAGAACCTCAGTGCTCATGGGCCTAAGAAGTATACCTGTCAGAAAAACAAAGTGCAACATGCACTTGATTTTGTCTCAATAAATTTTCTCTTTCGTGGGAAACACAAGTGCCTCGGAAGACAACTTTTGTGACCTTTTCTGTTCTTGGAATTGTCTATCAAACTCTAAAGGCTTTATCACTTCCCGGCAGAGAGGAGAGGAAGTGTGAGAATCAAGGGGGGTCAGCCTCTCGATTCTGTGTTTTTATGTTGTTGATCATCGATTGTCGAATGACCTCTGTGTGACCTTCAGTCAAATTGAAAATTGGTCATACTAGAATACTTTTTTCATCAGGTCTGCAAAGGCAGATCTAGAGTCACTGTGTCCCTTCAGATATGAGGCCTAGCCCTCAGTCACCTCTGGCCTGTATGACCGGAGGTGCTGCTGAGACCCAGCAAAGTGCCCTCATCCATCTGGTTTGTCACTCTTCACAAGTTGTGCTGAAATCAGCGGGTCATCTACGTCCTTCAGCAGCAGCAGTGTTCAAAGGCTTTCTCCGATCTTCCCTCTCATCAGGCTCTGGCTGTTTTTGCTCAGCACCTGCAGCGGCTCGAGAAGGAGAGCAGTGTTCATGTGTGTAGTTGCTTATTGTTCTTGCATTGGAGTGTTGAAAGAAGATCTCTGTGCTAGGGTCAGACTTCAAACGTGTCTCATCCTGTGTTGGAGAAGAGGTTGAGACAGTGAGACAGCTTCTGCATTATTTGCCAAAAATGGAAAGGAAACGCAACAGAAGAACAAAAGATCTTGTTCTCTTTAGTTGATATTTTGATCTGGTTTACACACTTTAAAAAAAGATTCTGTGCCAATCCACATATGAAAGCAAAAGTGAAGAGTGTCCTGCTGTCATTGAGTCAGAATCTGCTGCAGGATGTACATCATCAAGATGGTGCTGTTCTGCTCATCAGTGCTTCAGACAAAAGGGACATGAGCAGCTCTCCTGGGTGTCCACATGGCGCCACAACTGGGATTCAAGGTCTCCTGGAGCCGTGAGGTGTAACAGGTTGGAGAGCCACCCTGACTGCACCTGCTCCTGGTCCACAGGTAAAGTATTAAAGATAGAGCAGACTTCTGGCTCAGGTATGTATTCATATGTTCTAGACTACTACAAACACAGCAGGTTCAATTTAAAAGGTGACTAGAGGGTGAAACTGTTACAAAAACAATTTCCCTGAAGTTATGCCAAACTAATGCCCACTACTGCAAGCTTTCACTAAGATTGTTGGAGACATAGATTAACAGAACAGACTATTGGAGATCTTAGTTTGTCATTTTATGCAAATAACCTGTTAGTATCTGTCAGTGGTGGTGAAGATCTACTTACTGAAAAACATCTGTTCCTTTTTGCTGCTTCAACTTCCTTTTTTGGTCTGTTTTGTCATGATTTTGCACACTTCCTGTCAAAAAACAGTTTTGCAGCAACTACTGTAAGTCTCTAAAACAGGCAGCTACACAAGTGAGTCTCAGCCAGCGGTAGAGGAAGAAAAAGAATGGAAGTTTTATAGTAAAATGTTATTTGGCCAATTTTAGGGTTCAGTAATATTATGCAATCAGATTATTACTGTGGCATTAACACCTAGCCTGTGTTTAATTATACAGCTGATTGAGATGGAGCTAATTTGTAATACTTCATACTGTATACTGTTTGGTTGTTTAATGACAGTATATTTTATTGGACTACCAACTTAATCTGCTAAGTAACTAGCAAATACAGTATGATAAATGTAATGGAGTAAAAAATGTACTATGCCCCTGGAAATATAGCGAGGTATAAAGAAGCATAGCATTAAAATAGGCAACATTTTATCTAAGTGCAGTGAGAGTCCTTTGCCACCTTCTAGTACTAGTCTCACCTGAATGTATTAACCACTTACAGACAAAAGGCAAAACAGTGTCTTCCAGAGTTACTGACACATTACTTGCAAAACAGCCACATATAATGTAATTCACTATAAAAATGAATAACATGCCAGACACAGGGACATTGCATTATTAGCAGTGTTGGTGCACTTACTATCACATTACAAGTTACTTTTTAAAAAAGTAATGCATTACTTTGCTTGGGCCTAATTACTCATTGCTGAAAGTAATTAGTTCCATCGCTAGTTCCATTGCTTTTGCATTACTCCTTACATATGCTAACATCAGCACAAATCCTTATTCTAGGAGGACAAAGGACAAACACAAGATCTTTATTTTATGCTCTTTCACATAACAAAGCCGACCATAAAGTTGTGAAAATCAGCCCAGGCAGCACTTCACAGAAGAATGTTTCAGTCTCATAATATAGGAACAAATAGATGGTTTATAGAAGGTTTCCTCAAACATTCTCAGCTTCATCGCATAGCTTTCTTTGACTTCAGAGTCATTGCTGGTTCTGACGGGTTTTCAAATGAAATGCGAAAGAACTCTGGAATGATGAAAGTGCTCTCGTTAATCACACAGTGGTATGTAAGCAGTGTAAACTTTGTGCGTCAATGTCAAGTTTATAACTCTGTTGATGCAAATCGTGCCAGAGTGCAGTGTAATACATTAGAGAGGTTAGGTTGCTGACCTAAATAGTACGGCTGTGTTAATTGTATTTAAAGAGTGCTCAAGCTGAATTTCACTTGCAGCATGAGCACTAAAAGGAAATGTCACTGACAGTCATGATAGTAATTATATTGTGAATGTGCATTACCCTCACCTCAAGTTAAAAACTAGATGATGGTGAGCAAAAAGGACAATCAGGGCAATTAAGGTTAGCTAGTTAGTACCGTAAATGACATTGTGACTGGACTGAAAAAGTTCATGAGGTCTTAGAAAGAAGTTTATTTTAAGCTAATACCTGATTTTTACCCTCCAGCCCTAAATTCAAGAACTTTTGTTTTATTTTCTGGATGTTAAAAAGTAAATCTCCATATGACTCAGACAGAATATGCTGTATTTACTGTATGAATCATTTGTGTATTGAGGCATCAGGGTAAAAATTGGGACCTATAGACATTTATAGAAAAATACACTTTAAAGTATTTGAGCACTTAGAAAATCTTGATCCTGCAGCATGTGTGGTGTAATAGCCCTAAATGTGGGGCTAAAGCAGAGGTGATTATGTAATAGTGAATATGGTCTTTTTTTCCTTTGCTGTTATGAAGTTTATATGAATTTCTTGGACGAACCAGTGCTTAAACAATTTTTGAACATGAGTTGGTCATAATTAAAATTTCAAGTGTTTCAGGGTGTCATCTCAGTATAGAGGCAAGAAAGGAAGGAAACTCTGTCCTCTTTGAAAAGACTCGCAGTAACCTGCTGCAGTGTGACTGGATCAGCTTTAGGGAACTGGTGAGTACAACTGAACTTGCACATCTTATATTTATAGTTTTAATATTCTCAATGTAAATTGCATTTGATTTGTGCTTGAATAAATCAGAGTTGTTTTTTTAAAAAAAAAAGTGTCTTTTTTTCAACGTTTGTCCCTTTTCAATGAAAATCTGTGTTTCATCATTAAGAGCTTTTTAATAAAAGGACAGAATGTATTTGTCTGTTCTTGTTTTTAGGCTCTCAGTCCTATAGAGGGCAGAGTTTGACAGAGTGATATTAAACTACCAGAGAACATGAACGGAAGACGTACATAGATGGCAAGATGATGCAGTAAAAGTTTGTCTTGTAGGTGATGTTGAGACATACCAGCAATATCCAGGGGATGTACTTGTACACCAGGCTGCCTCATGTGAATCACCTGTTTCATTTACCAATCTTAATTTAGCCCTGTGTCCTTTACATAGAAACAGCGTTAATATTTTTACATAACTACAAACATCTCACAATGTGAAAATGACTTTGGGGATGTGGTGACACAACGGATTTAGGATTACTCGTGCCTTACACAAAGTCCAAATTTCCAGAAATAACAAAAAAATCCCAAACCTCAAACTAAAGTAGAATTGAAGTCAGCATCAAATGAAATCAGCATTAGACAGGACATTACTTATCCATGTAGAGAGACCTTTGGAGGTGGAAATTAGCACCAAGTACAGTACAATACCTCGCAGTGATGCTCGTCTTTGGTTGAGGGAATGAGGCTAACTGTTGTTAGTGTGGTTAGTTCTGGTTTTTACCTCGGTGATCCAGGTTTAACTTTAAGTATGGGAACTGATTTAGGTCCTTCAGTTAGCATTCATTATGCTGTCATGTCATACACTCTGGCAAAGCACAGTTTAAACTCGACATGAAACATGTAGATAACGCAGACTAATAATTTGACCCCTATGAGGAATTGTGTAATAAGTGCCACAGTGTTACAAATTGCACCTTTAAAGTTGATGTATGCAATAATCACGTTTTCCTTATGAATGTACACAGAAAAGATGAGAAAGTCAACAGAAGTCAGTCTGGATCAAACCTCACCTGGCTTTCATCATTTCTAAATGAACACGTGTGACTATGAGAGAAGTGCAGACTTGTTTTAGTTGAGCATTTTAACTAAATGCAGCGCTTTCTATCCTCTGCTATTGGCAGCTTTCAACCTTAATGTAAGGACATCCCTTTTGTTCATTCAGTTATACATGCACTGTATTAAAAAATCTCCCCACCACCAAAAACTTTAAGACCTGGACTTCCCCTCAATCATTCTCAAATCGATGGATCTGTGTTTTGACAGCAGACTGAACTCAATCAAATAGTTAAATGGTGCTGTAGAGGGTTTGTTTTCATCAGTGAAGTTCATAGATATTGTTAGTATATACAGTATATATATTTGTACTTTTTACAATAATGTAGGAATGCTATCATGTAATTCCTCAAACCTAAAAAATAGATGACAGTTTTCAGATGTGACCTCTATGCATGAGATTGTACATAAATATGTTTGTTTTTTTTGTTAATCAGTAATGCAGTGTTGATTTTCTGAAAAGTATTTCTTTTCCTCCAGTCCTGTAGAGGGCAGTACTTCAATCCAGGCAGGAACAGATCCTTTACACTATACTGGAAACATAAACTGGATTATCCTGTATTATGCTAGTGATTTTTAGAACATCCATATAAAGATACTTTCTCGTAGTAAGTTTAAAGATCCATGTTGTTTTAAACAACATAGACTGTTAACATTAACACATTGATGCATGCTCTGCAAACTGAGAAGCTATACTGGACTCTGGTACTTGTTACCATGGACTCTAGCAAAGATATTAACAACTTTAATAGCTGACTGATGGTTCAGTGTTTACATTTAATCAAACATGTTAAGTGAACTGTTCTGCAGTTTAAAAGAGTATCATTTTGCATTTTTATTTGTCTCACAAGCTGCTGTGAGCTGCACTAACACAAATCTCTTGTCAGAGGTTGTGTTCGACAGCTCTCCCTCCATCAGCCTATATCATTAAGGTTTGTGTTTTAAGCACATAGGCATACTTTAAAAAAAGTGAATAGCTAACTAATGGCTTTATCGATATTAATACATCATTTATTAAACAACAAATCACTTCAATTATTGTAGGAAACACAGTTCGCCTTATGGAGCATTGTGTATTCATTAATATGGGCTGTAAGTATTTTGGGTAAAATATCCTCCTGCAGTATAATTTGCTTTGTCTTTTTAGCTTTTTAATTTATTAGGAAGACCCATACACTGAAAATTCAACTGAAAATGTGAAGAATATATCAACACAAGAAGAAGCTGTAAACTTTTACAACTCCTGATATGTAATTATGATAAATCAATAACCTTATATTATTAGCATGAATTATAAATGGATCATGATCTGGATATTGTGGTAGTGGTTGAGGGAAAGTTTTCATCAATTATCAATTAATTACAGAGCTTATTAAGGAGAAAGCGTGGTCTGTTGACAGAGCACCAAAACGAATTCTCCATTACCTGGTTGTCCAAATGTTATTGTAAAAATGGGTGAAACGTTTTATGGTTTATTGCATGACTCTTTCATGACGATATTATTATATTACATGAGTCCGATCATGCCTAAACACAGGGCTGAGAGTGATTTTAAGGACGAATAACATATAAACAGCCAAAATGAAAAGTCAAGCTAAGCAACCAAACAAAATTGGACATGCTGCATGATATAGCTTCTATATGTAAAAATGGCACTGTTTAATTCAAAAGTCCTGCAGTCCTGCAATACATACTTCTTTCATTAGGTTATGATGAGGTTTTGTATTGTACTATAATGAGAGGAGTTTCTTATTATATCATTATTTTGTCCCCACCATGCCAATACTTGTAAGGGTGGGTTAAGTAATGTCCCCCAAAATGATCATTTAATTAAAACAACACCTCTCTAAAACTGTTCAACTTAAACTGAAGATTGAACTTCCATGAAGGGAGGATGTACTGCAGAACTGTTTATTAGACTGCTTTATTAGACAGCTAATAAACTGGCAACTGAGTGTAAGTACAAGGTTGTGCACGCAGACTGCATGCAGTGCAAAGGTTGCTGGAACAAGAGTACCATATCTATTTAAAGGATAATTTAAAATCAACGTAAGGAGATATTTAGACAGTAACTTACTTTTTCTTTCTCTTGTTTTTCAGCTCCTGACTTACAAAACAATGACTTTCAGACATTAAATTCAGGATGTCTTAGTGGGAAATTAAAAAGCTTCCTAGAATTGCCTCTAAAAACAAAAATAAATTGAAATATTAAACCTTGATATGGATATGTGTTTGTTGGCCACTAGATGGCAGAGGACTTACTGAGCTGCACTCTACCACTTTACCATTCATGTGATTCTCCAGGGAGGGGCCTGAGGAGAGGATGAGTCATCTTACTTAGAATTCAGTCTCTAAAACACAGAAGCAACTGCCAGTCATTCATTTCCAACAGGCACTGACTTACATTCATACCATCTGTGTCTGTGATGTTCAGTGATCTGAGATTTCCTTCAGGCTGCTGCATGTGTTCTAATTATAACGTGTGATTTAATTTCCAACGGGGATGCATCATTCAGCTCTTTTCCATCGACACACAGATGAGCTATCAGTAACCCTTTCATGTCTCCTGAGTACACTGAATCCAGTACTGCATCACTGCAGTGCATTTTTCCAAATGGTTAAATTGAGATAACCACACCTTGCTGGTGTTGCATGTGGTGTGGGTAAACATGGTAACACGAGACAGCAGCTATTGAATTGGGAGCATCCCTGCAGGCCTCTTCAATCATTCATCTTGCAGAGGAGCTGCAGGGCAGCAGGTGAGGTTTCACACTGCAGCAACTGTCAGATGGATGCAGCCACGTCTTTACAAAAATTAACCCCTTTTAACAATGAATCTGCACACATTTGATGCCCTGTGACATGATGAAATTAATATTGCAAAAAATACATAACACTAAGATCATACTTTTTGCCTCAAATCCCATACCTAAATTTTCTGAAGCCAGTGTATCGCTGATCCAGCTGACTACTCTGTGCTGGACAGACACAGGCAGAGAGAGGTTGCAGGGCAGAGTGCCCACTGTGCACCGAGACATGCTGTGGTCAACAAACCAAATAAGGGTGAAAAACTAGCAACACCCAAATGTTGCCAGAAGAAAGTAAGTCTGAGAGGACAGGTGCCATAAATTTGACTCCCACGGTGAACAGTTTGTGCTCCAATGATCTGTGTGGTCTTCTGTTTCACCGTCAAGTAAACAGGACTGTCACTAATGTAACAGAATCTGACGCCAGCACAGCTCCGCGCTAACTTGGCCGACTGAAGCCTGATCTTGACATAAACAGACACCAAGACTTTGGGACATTTTTAGAGTTTGTCACTTTCTCATATAGAGTCAGATGAGAAGACTGATTCCATTCTCATTCTGTGTGATAAATATACAGGTGCCACAAGCAGCCAGTTAGCCAAGCTGAGTGAAAAGATTGGAAACTGGAAATGGCTAGCCTCGCTTCCTAAGGCTTACCAATTCACATGTATCTCCTGTTGTAGGGTCCTCTTGTCATTTTTATACTTTAGTTTTTGTAGCTACAAATTATTCAGAGGGAATATCTGAATTAGTGAACCTTAGAGGTGTTGACAGGCAGGTTTTGTTAGCTTCCGGCAGAGCCTGGCTAGCTGTTTGCATGTTTTCTGTCTGTATGCTAAGCTAAGCTAACTTGCTGTGGGCTGTAGCTTCATAGTTCACACACACGTGGGTGGTACTGATCTTCCCCTCTAATGCTCTGTAGGAAAGAGAATTAGCATATTTCCCAAAATGTTAAACTATTCCATTAACTTTACTGTACAACTTTTAAAATTAAACCTTAAACTGAATACAATCACATGAACACAGTGGACATCATTCACTCTGTTGTGTTGCTATATTATTGTGGTTTATGAAATACAGGAACAATACAATAATTAGACAATACAAAACACAAGAAATAAAATACATTACGTCCTACAGGATTGCATAGACCTACATTAAAATATAAGTCTGTGGCTTAACATATAAAGTCCGTAAGCTCATCACACCATAATTGCAATAAAACCATCCTGACTGTAAGTTATTATTCTCAGCATGTATCTGTCTTTGGTTGAAAGTAACGGTCCAAAACAAGAGACATGTACAATATTGACATACAACAAATGTGCCCCTTTTAAGAGATACAGTTCACTCATGGTGTTGCTACTTGATAGTGCTACAGCAGACTACGCTCACAATGTCATGCCAATTTTATTAACGCTATAGCAACATTTAATTAAGTGTTCATTTACCTACTGTAAATGATCTTGAAAAAAAAGCACCATAAGAAGTGAAAGGATAAAAATGATTGTTTAAAAAAAGAAAAACAACAGTAAATTTACTGTACATTGCCTGCTACATCTGTCATCTGGGATTTGTGTTTTTTTGGTTGCTAACTTGCTTCACTGTTATCATGTGTGTGAGCTGTAATGAGAAAATGTTAGAAGTTTGCAAGTAAAAGTTTTTTATCCTTAGTTTAGTAATTTATCTATATATTTAACTGTTTTTCCTGTTATCATCAGTAGTGTTTCGATAAACTGTGCTCTTTGACAATCATTAATCAGCAACAGAGCCAGAGTGAATTTAAGTTTGTTGAAAAATCCCATTTATGGGACTGTTTCTCCTGTTATTTCCTGATTTATATCCTCGTCTGGTGGTGACACCATTTGCATTATGACTTGAGCCTCTAAAATCAACAGTTTTAAGGTATTTTAGCAATGCAACACGATTCAGCTGCATGGTTAAAAACTGCTTTTTCTATATTTACATTTCAGCTGTGTCAGGCAGCTTGCATTTTGGCTGCTCTACTTGCTGCTATTTCCGACGGTGTTTATGAGACTGCTGGCCGACTGGCTGGCATTTGCTGATTTGTTTAGGGCTGGGCACTAATGCCCAGAAGCATACAATGGATGGTACTCGCTCTCTGTTGCTTTCCCTGGGCTGATGCTTCCTGGTTGAAATTGTCCAATATGGAAGCATGTACGTTCATGTCGCCAGGCCACATTTTACACCGAACAAATCGTTTAAACTGTGTTGTAACAATACAGAAATTTTATTTTTGGACTTTAAAGTCACTGTCATCTATCCAGTCTAAACAAGAACTGGCTTTATAGTATTTTTTTAACAAGATTAATCCTTTCTGAACAGTTCAAAGGGCTGAGGCTGAAAGCAGGAGACAAAACCTGCAGTAGCTGCACTGACAGAGTGCAGCTGGGTGATTAAGTTGGCTTGAGGAAAGTTTGTGTAAGCTTCAAATGAATTTCTGCTCCTAAGAATGTTTATTTTTCAGAAGCAGAAGCTGTGTCAGTCAGTGGAGAAGTTCTGAGATTCAATTCTTGACGATACTGTGAAGGAGCTTAGAAAGAAACATCTTCTTTAAAAATATTAATGAGTTAAAGTAATCAGACATGTTCAAATCAAGCGATCAATGTCTTTGTTTTAGAGGTAAAGGCAAATATTTTTTTGCATTTATCAACATTAAAATTGTTATTTATTGTAATTTTTTGCAGTATTGCGATGAAACTACAAGGTGAAATAACTGACTAGTCTCAAATCTATACTTCACATTCTGTGTCCAATCAATATTTGTACTGACTGTATTGTATTTATGTTTATGTAAACAACTAGATATCAGTTTCAGTACAACCTGCAGTGTATATGTGGTCATTGTGATGTAAATAACTGCCACAACACTGGATGTAGTCTAATGTATCTGACAAACTTTAGTAAAGTTAATGACAGTAAACTTGAAATGTGTCACAAGATGATCGTTGGGTTGATGATGACTGTGTGATGACGCAGAATCCAAAAGGATTTAAAGTAGATTTGCATAAAATGTTTAAATATAGTGTCTAAGCCGTATTTAAAGACACACATTATTAACTATGAAATCACACCCACTTTAAAAAGAAGGTTAATATAAATCGATGAAATTGCATAAGAGTAATCCTTACAGTACCATGTCCTGCCAAGGTAAACAAAAACAAACAGGAATGTAAAACAAAGCATAAATATTGAACATGTTAATGAGCTTTGCATAAGAATTTAGCTTCTTCTACGATCCAACATTTGTAAAACGTCTCATCCTTACAACACTGTGATCCCCACTGCACAAACAACACCTAGATAACTTTCATTTGAAGTGCAGCCTCAGATACTCAGAGGCCTGCAAAATTGAGGAATAACACCAAAAATGCTTTGATGCACTTTTATTGTCTCATAGTCGTTTGTGCTGGGGGTCAGTATTGTT
>JAQLOL010000012.1:16802169-16816531 GCA_029783665.1 Naso thynnoides
AAAAAAAAGAAGTAAAAACTCATTTTTTGTTGCATAGCAAATTTTTGCAGGCCAAATAAACTGCAGTAAAAGTGACAAAATTAAAAAAAACTGTAGCATTAGTATTTCAGTGAGGTCATAAAAATGACAATTTCAGCTCTGCAAGGACAACTGAGATAAATGCATTCCTCAAAAATATTTTACAGCACAAATGATTTTGACCACATTTCTGAGAATTAGCAAAATGTTTTGGGGTTTTTGTAATTAGCTTTTATCAAGACAATGCATCAATAATTTATTTCTTATTAAGAGTACATGCTACTGTGACAGTGCCACCAGCTGTGAGAGCAAACTGAAGCTTGAATTTGGTTTGGAAGATGCAAATGTTTGAACCTTGAGCACATTCAAAGCACACAAACCTCTGTGTAGCAGTCACATCGCTTGAGCCATCACTGTCTCAACCCACAGGCTGTGCCACTGACTTTTACACCACCATAGGTGTGTCAGAGCACACAGAGCTGACTGACTCTGCGTCAGACCTCCTTCTCTCCCCGTTCCCTCCCTGCCACTCCTCTTCCTCCTCACCTATTGGGTTCAACCGGCCATTCTGCTCCAGCTGGTCCTTGGCTTCCCGGAAGGCCACCTGTTTGTAGGGGAAGCCCCCACCTTCAACTCTCTCCTGCCCTGTCTCATCGTGTGAGATGCTAACAGTTGAAGAATGGAGGCTGTCCCCGGGGTCAGTTTTCTCCAGACCCTGACCTGGACAACAAGCACAGTGGCAGGGTGTGAGGTAGAGGTATATGAGAACCATCACGATACTGACCAGACAAGCTACCAGGGTGGTATAAGCTGTTTTCAGGTTCTCCAGTCCACCACTTTTGGTCGAATTAAACACAGCTACAGTAACATACAGCGTCTCATTGAAGGAGTCACTGTTGGCGTAGCAGGTGTAGACCCCTGTGTGTTCTGTCTTCAGAGGCCCGATCTGGAGGCTCCCGTCAGGACGTATTGCAGCATGCTCGTATGCTGGAGACAAGGGGATGTCTCCAGGCAGCATCCAGGTCTTTATCATGTCCTTCTGCCTGGTGTCACAGTCCAGGACCAGGAACTGCTCTAGATAGGCTCCTTTATCCATAATTCTGACTTCACTGCAGTTCAAATAGACCTTGTCCAGATCCATTATGGCCACCTTCTCTTTCTGAGGGCCTGGTAACACACAAGTGTGCTCGAGCTTGAAGTCAGTTGCAGAGCTGAGTTCCTTAAGAAGCCAGCGTGCCACCATGTCATACAGCTCACAGCTGCAGGGTGGAGTGTTGTTGTGGAAGTACAGGCCATTTTTGATCCAGGCAGGCAGAGCCTGAAGCTCCTGGATGGGTAGGGATTTGATTCGATTGGAAGACACATCCAGGAGCCTGAGAGTTTCCAGCCGGCTCCGCTACTTCACCAGCTCCAACGGGAAGCGTGAGATCTGGTTCTGGCTCAGGTAGAGCCTCTGCAGGCTGAGGAGGCCGGAGAAGGCAGAACGATCAATCTGAGAGATGCTGTTGTTATAAAGCAACAACACCTCCAGGTGCTCCAGTGGCTCAAAAATGTTCTCATCCAGCTGTCGGAGGCCGTTTGAGGAAAGGTCCAGGTGACGAATCCTCGTCACGTGCACAAATGCCTCGGAGGAAAGGAAGGTGAGGCCATTGTGGCTGAGCAATAGACTGTGTAGTCTGCTGAGTTTGAAAGGGGTCCAGTCAGCACGTAGCCTGGTGATGAAGTTGAAGCTGAGGTCCAGAACGGCTGTATATTTTGGGAGCGCTGTGGGAACGTTGGTAAGATTCATCTTGGAACAGCTGATGATGTTACTGGCACACACACAAGTCTTGATGCAGTCCAGAGGGCTTGCCATGAACTGGGCACCGACACTCACGGTTGGCAACAATAAAGCCAGAGGTAGAAGTGTGATTAAGCAGCTCCTTCTTCTAAACACAGCTCCAGTGGCACAGTGGGAAATCTGGAGAGACCCCCTCATCATGCCAGGATTATGAACTGCGGATCGTCTGGATGAGTTCTTGTCTTCACAGCAGAGAGTCATGCACCTGTAAAGACAATTAAATCAATAAATCAGCACAGTTTCACTGGGGATACAAATACAAGCTGTGAGGTGGTTACTTCGTATGAGGTGAGGGAGTAATGAAGGCATTAAAGCTCACAGTATGTCACGCTCTAATGCATGTGGGGGTGCATTGCAGCAGGAAGGTCGCTAGATGGTCAAAAAGTTCTGATTGGTCAGCCAAAACAAGGCATCATAACGCCATCAATGAATTAGCGAGATTACGCATCAACGATTTAGTTTGGACATAATCTAAAATATTATTCACATGCTACTTGTTTCTTCCGCCTCCTGCGACCGCACCATGATCAAATGTCCTCCCTGAGTCAGAGACATTTGTCCCGGCAGGAACAAGCGTCCCGTCCGCTGGCGCTTTACCTCGAGTCGGTTTCTTCAGATCCGAGGAGGAGAAGTGGGCCGGAGGGAGACTTCAGCAGTCCAGTCTTGGAGATATTCCGCTGCAGGACGGTCTTATTCCCTCTTCATCACATTTGCAGCGATCGGCGGCCCCTCCTCTCCGTCATCACACAGTGACCGGAGAAGCCTGTCTGCGGTCTTCGCTGATGAGGAAACGCAACCATCTGACAATTGATCTGAGGGGCGCCAGCGGCAGAGCAGGGGGTGTGTCACATCCCCCCCCTCTGTCTTTCTCTCTCACTGCACCACATGATGACACAAGATTAAAGAAGTGAATTTAAATTGTTCAGCCTCTGTGACAGAAGTACTCAGAGTGAACTGATGGTACAAATGCAATACAAAAACAACCTCATCCCAAAAATAAAAACATGATTTTTAACACTTTTTTTTAAATTCATGACATCACATTAATATTTCCATCAAGCTGGTGCAATACACTCAGAATGATAATTTAATGCCCTTAAAACTAGAGCATCTCATGCCTTGCAGGGTCAACTTTCTATTTTATGCTTGCCCCGCCCACCATTGTGATGTCACATTAATGGGGCCATGTAATTTTGATTACGTGGTGTCAAAGCAAGGGCATTGCAAATGAATCTGAAACTGTATAAGTATCTTGTATCTCCAGCTGGTAAATACATTAGAATAAGTGCTGCAATACTTCCCTCTGACATGAAATGTTGTAGAATTATGTAAAATAAAGTAGAATTTACTAAGTTAAGTACAAGTAGACTAAGCCTATCTGAAAAACTGCACATCTACTTAAGTAAAGGACTTGCAGTAGCTACAGTATTTAAGTACAGCAAATGTATTTAGTTACTCTCCGCTACTGATTATAGGTAGGACACTTTCTCCTTAGTTGGTCAAGTAGCCTACTCTTCTATTAAAGGTTCTGTAAACAACTTCAAACCATCACCACGGAGATTCTTGTTCACTGACGTCACAGAGATACCACAGGGTATCAATGTTATACTACTGGCTCACTGACCTTTGGACATCTTAGACACATAAACAAAACAATCATTTTGGACCTGTCAAAATCATCAAAATAATTAGTTCACAACCATCATATTTTTCAGGAGAAAGCACCTCAACAAAAACTGTGGAGGTATTTTTTTCAATAGTTATTTGCCTACATATAAATGCTACCATTATATTCATTAAGCTGACAGCCGTAGTAAAATCAAATTGTAGCCCATGTTTGAATCCATCTGCAGGATTTAGAATACTATATTAAATGGTGTAGTGTGGTAAACATCTGGGGAATAAGCTTTGAGATGAGCTTCAGCACTGCAGGGCTGATGGTCCCCTTTGTCTTTTCTCCCCTCAGTCCTCATTAGTATAAATGTTCCTTATCATGATGCATATTTCCCTAAAACATAAGGGGGTGTCCTCAGGGCTGGTGTAATTTTCCCTTTTCCGTAATGACACATTAACTACCAGTGGTTCATTGAGTGGAATAATGATGGAGCCCTTCCTCCTGGTTCATCTTATTATTCTGGTGAAGGACAGGGCAAAGAGTCATTGTGTGTGGGAACTGCAGCTGCAGCAATCTTTAGCACAGGACGTGATGTGCATGCAGCTCTGTGAGTGTGTGTGTGTGTGTGTGTGTGTGTGTGTGTGTGAGATCAATATGTAGATTTCATGGTAGCATGCACAGAGGCTAATGTGGTTAACATACACAGGTAAGATTATTGAAGCAACATTACTTCTATACTCCATTTTATTTATAAAGGTGGTTAGTATTTACTGATTATTGTATCTGGAGTTGAGCCAGTCTTTGCTGGGGTTCAGCTTGTCTTTTTAAACTTAGAAACCATGACCAGATTAACCTGCCGATTCTGTAGAACAGCCTGCGTAATTGGAAACACTCTTTTAAACCATGTCATGTATGCTGATGATTTGGCAATTTTTTCCCCAGCAGTGCCAGATTGCAACAATTGCTCAATATATGTTCTGAGTATGGGATCAACCATGATATATTGTATAATGCCAGGAAGAGTATGATTATGTTGTGTCGTACTAAAGAGGACAGAGACCTCACATTTCCAAATTTTTATCTAACAGGACAAATGTTGAATATCTGTACTAAAACAAAATACCTCGGACAGTTCATCACAGATTAATTAACTGATGTTGAGGATATTAATAGACAGTGCCGAGTCCTTTATGCTCAGGCAAACATGCTAAAAAGGAAATGTAACATGTGTTCAGACCATCTGAAGATCTGTCTCTTTAGGGCATACTGTACTCCGCTCTATACTGCCCCATTATGATGTAAATTTAAGAAGGCAAGCATTCACAAGCAGCAGGTTGCTTACAATGACTGCATAAGGATACTATTGAGACAGCCGAGATGGTGTAATGCAAGTGAGCTGTTCTGTAAAGTGAGAGTCAGCTCATTTCAGGCTTTGCTTATAGACATCTGATGTATAAGTTTATCTGCAGACTGAATGTTTCTCCGAATGCCATCATTGCTCAGCTGGTTAGCCCTCATGTCAGTGATGTGAGATATGGGTCACCTCTATGGAAGCATTGGTATAGCTGTCTTGTGTAGCACTGTCTTCTTAATTTTTTCTCTCTCTTTTCTTTTTTGAACGTGTCTATTATTTTAAATCTTGTGTTCTTATGTATTGAGTGTTGTATGTTTTTATTATGGACCTTGAGTCTGACAAATAAATGATGATGATGATGACGATGATGATGTACCCTTACTTTTCTGTGCAAAGTGCACAGTTTTCTATATTATGATTATGAGATACCTGTTACAGACGTCATTATAGAATGTGCAGCATAAAATGAAACAATTAAGCATAATTTTGGCCACTTGGGGGCAGCAGAAACAAGTTGCGCGGACAACGTTAACATATCATTCATTACCTTTTAACAAAGATATTCAATATGAAAGCAGATCCCCCACTTTACACCGCACTAATGGTGTGAAATGACTTACACTTCCCATCTCCTGAGCGGGCGGAGTCACGTCTCCTACAAAGGCAGTTAAGGATCCACCATTGCTCCGCCTTATCTGGAAGTGACTGTCATCTGGAACTGTTATTAACGTTGTGTGAACGGATAAAAGCAGATGGATTTTGCATCGCATGATATTTTTGAGATGTAAGTTTTAAAATTTTATTTATGGTTTCACCTGTAAAACCATTTAAATGTCTGTGTATGTTTGTTGCGAAGCAAGGCGGGAAGCACCAGTTACCAGATCTCGGAAGAGTGTAAAGTAAATTTTCTCCTGATTTTTGTCTCTGAAAAATGCCATTTTTGTGTCAGACTGTTCAGATGATACGTGTCTTGAAAAAAATGGGTCCAATATATATCTTGCTGAAGATGGGTGGGAAGGGGCGGGACTGTGGTGAAACCCATGTGACACTGATACAGGAAATGAACATTACGTGGGAGGTCTTGGTTCCTTAACTGTCTCTGCTTTTAAGTTGACATATTAAACTCAGAAGCAAAAGGCTGCTTATTTAGATTTCCAGCAGTTATGCAGAAACATTGTTATTCACTTTAATTTGTGTTTTTAACAATTCATTTCTCTCTTTTGTCTCTGTTTTGGTCTCCACCAAATGTTATTAGGGTTCTTGGCTTGGTATTGTATTTTGAGGCAAGAACCTTTTCCAGGCTACAACTCCTGTATTGGACAATACAATAGAACCACGTATACACTAAGGCCCTTGTCACTTTAATGGATGTTGTGCTTATTCTCACACACATTTTCACACGTTGGCACAACCCAGGTGACACAAAGAAAGCCTGGGGCTTTCAGAGCTCAGTTTGTAATCTGACACTATTATTAAGGCATTGTTATTCACACTAGCTGCCTTGGGATATAGTTATAAGTGTGGACATAATCCAGTGCTTGCACATCTACACACATGGTATTATTGGCTGTCAAAGTTGTTACAAAGTTCTTGGAAGCAGTAAGGAAGACTCAAATACACATGCAAAACATGTCTGGGTTTTATTTGGTTCCCATTGAGCGTTTCATCTGTCATCAGGCAGACAATTAGAATAAGGCAAACAAAGCAGACAGGACATTAATAACAGGCAAGAAAACAGATGAAAAGTAAATACCAGTAACAAGCTGCTATATTGCCAAGTTAATAATAGGATGAGGGTAAGCTGAACAGCAGGTGAGCAGGTCAGGTGATCTTGTGTGGAGGAAAACTCATAGGGCAACCACAGACCTTATGCAAAGCAGACATTTTGACTTGTCATAGTAGAAACAGTGCATCTGAAGTGTCCCAGTGATTCTTGACACAAGCCAGCATGACTCTGAGACTAGCTTACTTAAAAATGAAATATATTTGTTATCAATGCTATCAAATACATCTATGACAACCCAAAGTGTCTGCTGTGAAAAAAGATCTGAAAAGTGTACAGAAAATGCCTGAACACACACGTTTGAATTACAATCGGAATCTAAGCCTGGAGGAGGTAAAAAGGTGACGTTGTAGATGTCAACATGACAGATGAGCATCCAGCTCACATATAGGTGTGCATTAAGCACTTTGTTATCAATCCTGTGAGCACAAGGTCACATCACATAAAAAGTGATGTGAGGATAAAGTGGTTCTCAGGCCTGGTTGCTATGGGTGCAAATGACAGGAGGATAGCAAACAATGAGAGCACCATGTGCAGTTTGAATTCTGCGTGTGTATGTTTGTGTGTGTATGTAATCTGACTCACCCGACTGTAGGTATAAAAATGAACAAAACTCCAGCACTTTCAGAATCAATTGTTGTCTTTTCTTGTAGACAAAGATTTTATTGTGCCCACAATAAACAAAACAACAATTGTTTTCTGAGAGTGCCAGTTTTATTCATTTTTATTTCTGCTTCTTCTGTGCACCCAGTATATATTTGTCATAGTTTGGAGAAATGTGAACAGCCAATTTCAAAATCCTCATTGCTGCAAGAATAAACAGTCTAAAAAGCTAATAATATACATGCTGAAAATGTGAAGTTACCTTTCCTTTTTGGGGGGATTTCGCCATTTAAGTGACAGGCCTCCTCTCCTCATGTACAAATTTTCCACTCCTAAAAAGGTTTCCTCTATTTTGTAAGCACCCTCGACCACACTGTTTTTTCCCCTTACGACAGAATGATAACAGGTGCATACAGACCTTTCTTCAGCGCTGACACAGTGTTGTGGAGGTCTCACTCTACAAAACTAGCATGTGCGTATGAGGACATGTGGGATAATGTGCATAGCATGACTTCCTTAACCATAAAAAGACCATTTCGTTCCCTTTAGCATTAATCAATGTGGGGGTCAGCAGCAGCATGACGAAAAGAGGGAAAGCTGTGGCGTCAACACTTGATATTGACCTGCTAGTCTTTGATTAAAGCTTTGGACTGTCACAAGAACTGAAGACACGACTGAAGTGTTGGATCAGCTCACACAGTGAGGGCTCACTTAGGAAACCGTTACATCGTCCACATAGCTCACATCCCGGAGACTTAAAATAAAACTAATACTTGAGTAAAGGAACTCAGTTACTTTGCAACTTACAAGTTTAGGGCTGGCTCCTGGCATAGGCGACATAGGCGGTTGCCTAAGCTGCCATCTGCTGCAGGGGCGCCGCCAGTCACCCTTGGCCTCAAGGAAAAACAAAACAAAACAATAATTATAATAATTTATGCCCACTGGCACCCTCACTTAGTGTTTTCTGTGTAGAAAAAAACCTAAATATTAACAAATAAACAAACAATGACAAACATGTTCCTAAATTGTGTGTGGTCACGACGTGTGTGGTTATTGGGTGTGGATCTTATGCGGATCAGAGGTCAGGTCAGATCAGGTCAAATGACAGACAGGTGATGGAAATTAAACTGTTGTGATTGCTCAGTTGGCAGTTGTCATTGAATTGTATGAGTGTGTGTGTGTGTGTGTGTGTGTCCAGTGGTGGTGGTGGTGGTGGTGGGGGCACCAGGGTATAATCTTGCCTAGGGCACCAAATTGGGTAGGGCCGGCCCTGTACAAGTTGGTTTCCCAGTTTCCACGATGGGAAATGACTTACGTGCTATATGTTTAGTGACATGATGAATGTGTTAAAACTTGGATAATGATAGAAGCTCAATCCAGTATTTGCTTGAATAAACTCTTACTTATTATAAATAGACTGAAACTTCTCTGACTGCCCCTGTGGAAGATACTGTATGGATCAGCTTGTCAAGACTGCTGTAACTTGAGTATTATCTGATATTATCATCATTAATCTTTTTGCTCGATATTTGTAGGGATCTGTGCTGACATCCTCTCTAGAACTGGTTAGACTTATACTGTGGACTCACCAGAGGAATTTTTATAGTTGCAGAGGACAACTTTTCATGTTGAGCTTGTTTTTTGATGCACTGCTACAATCTGTGTTTCCATTAACTTAATGCAGGTTCATCATATGCTCTACTTTCAGGATCAGAATCCAACTGTTCCTATTGTGAAGCTGTTGAGAGTAATCGGACAGTGTGAAATAAGGACTATTGTGCTATAAACTGAAAAGAAAAACGATGATTCTTGAGAGGTGAGACACTCCACTTCACAGAACCATGTGTCTCCACTTTCCAAGTTGTATCTAAAAGATGCTGATTTCCATGGTGTAAACAATGCCTCACTCGAAGTTTTGTAGCTGATAATTTCTTAGTAAAACAATTAATATTTAGTAAGAAGGGAGTTAAGCACGCTTCAGCCTACTCACACAGACAGCCTGCCTGGTGCTGTCAGAGTGGGGCAGTACTTGAAGAGAAGAAATTTTGGAGAATAATCCAAAATAGACATCCTCATCAGAGTCAAACTTTAACGCACCTGATGTGGAAACCTTGATCTCTTACAAAATATTTTGCCTATTATCTGTGTGCTCCAACCTATTTTGGATTATTGTCCAAAATTCCTTCCCTCATTAATTTGATTATCAATGTAAAAATAGGTGCTTTTCACTAAACATCAATATACATTGTAAGTATTTGAGGTCCAGCCAGATATGAAATTGTGTTCTGAAATTGAAATGTGCAGAAGAAACACATCTGCAAGCTCATCTGTAATAATAATGTGAAATGAGTCATACCCAGTGTTACCACTGTGTTTTTAGGTAAAAAAAAAAAGAAAAAAGAAACAGCTATGTATATATTTATGACCTGCTTTTAAAGATTCATGTCTACAGCCGGAACCAAGAGGCATGAGACTGACAGCCTCACACAGTCTGGGGATTCATGTGCTTTTGCTTCATACGGGATTTGTTGTCAACAAAATATATTCTCACCCTTATTCTTTAAATTCATAGAAGCAGTTGTCACAAAAGACAACACTGATGCAGTCTTTGTTTTAGCAATGATTCATTCTCTAGGAGTAGTAGAATTACTAAATGCATCCTCTTTATTGTTGTGTCTTGGCAGTTGTAATGTTTCAGTTTTTGCGAGTCATGTAAACTTGCCTCTTGCTGTCACAGCAGCAGCCTTTTCACAAATACGAATCTGCCTGATGTGTATTCAATTGGGAAGTATCAGATGGCGGAGTAGATTGAGGCAGCGGCCTCTCTCTGGAGATTTACAGTCCTCCTGTGAATTATAAATGAGGTGCAGCCCTGGGGCATTGGCAGCAGGTTAGTGCATTATCCAACCCAGCCCACAGCGCTCCATCAGATGAGAAGAACCTCTTTCTCTCAAGAAGAGCTGCTGGATGCTCATAGCTGGAAGAAAATAATGGATTTGATTGTTTTGTAAGAATTGAAACTGAACATGAATGTGGGCTTTCAAACACTAGCTGACAGGTTGTTGTGATGTCTTGAAAAATTAATTTTTGTCATAAAAAAAAGAAGTTTATTTCGCAGGTATAATGCACAATACATTTATTACACCTGGTATAGCCAGAAGCTAATTTTCATCTGCAGTCCCAGTTTAGTGATACTAAAAATAATTAAAATTAATCACAAACTACAAATGTACAAAACTTCAAGAGAAAAGACACCATGTTAAGAGAAGCGCTACAAAACTAACAACTACTCCAAAAATGAAGGAAGAAAGAACAGAACTAATTTACACTAGGGAGCACAGCAACAGCAGTCATCATTTATAGAAGACATGACTGACCCACTACTAGTATCAATGCTTGTCACAACAAATTCATACAACATGTTAGAACATCAGCATCATCCCAACACCATTAAAAAATCCCACAATTTATGGCCTACATGAAATTACCAGTCACTTCGCAAACACCAGTGCCAGCCACATCCAGAGTCTCGTCCCTCAATGATTCCAAACCTGATTGTGCCTCAGCCATGACATGACCTTTTGTTTCTTCGTGCTTTCATACATGTATAATGTATTTATTGATGTATGGTGGTCAACAATTAACTGCCTTTATTTAATTTCTTTTTAATTATCAAGTTTGGGGATAAACTCAGCAGGTTCGTCAAGGTTAATAGTCCTTAAAAGCCAGAGAAAAAAATAGCTGGACAAACCCCGGAGATGAAAAATCAACCAGAAGAAGAACATTTGGATCCTTTGTATTTAAGAGCAAGAATGAGGTTGTGTAATTGTGTAAAATCACACACACACACATACACACTCACAGAGGGGGAGCAGAACAAGATCATGAGCTCAACCAGAGTGGATTTTTAAAAATAATCTATTTACCGTATGATAAAATGCAAGTCTGCCGGTTTATTGGCAGCCGTATTTACCTGTGTGATGTTCTTGTCCTATTAGTCAGTGTTGCCTGTTTATTTACGAGAGTCAGCCGTGGAATGTAACTATACACTTTTTCAAGTCCTGACCTTAAGCACAGTTGTGAGATACTTGTGCCTTGCTTGTGTATTTTTATTCTGCTCTGTTTCATTTCAGGATGTGATGTTTTTTTCTACTACAATACTGGCACTTGTTTTAAGGAAGAATTTTCATGTGGGACCTTTACCTGTAACACAGTAATCTTACACTGTTATATTGGTACCTTTGCTCCAGCTAAGTATATGATCTGAATACCTATTCCTTCCCTGAGAGAAGAGCACATGTGAACTGTCTGCAGGTGAATTTGTCTTGAAAGCTATCACAACTGCTCACTTGTTTTGTTTATCCAAAGGGATCCAGTGTGCATTTCCACACCTCTTTCTAACAAAGGGTGAAAAATCTCCCTTATCTGCATTGAGCTTCTCTCTTTTTGGGATTAGTATATTTGAATTTAGGTTTGAGTACATAGTATGCATTGTCAAATAGCTTTTTAATGTGTGCGTATGTGTGTATGTGTGTGGCAATCCAAAACAGCTCTTAGAGATGTAACCTCTGTTGCAATGGGTGCTGCAGCTGCTACACACCCAACATAGTGGACACACTGCCATCATCTGGCAAAGCCCAAATGTTCATGGGCTTGTTCAAGAGGAAGGTGAGCTGAGCTGGCTGGCTTACCTTGTTAAGTAAAAGCCAGAGCACCACTGAATTTTAAACATGTTCAGGGGTTCACTACCAGCAGAGCAAGGCCTTATGTGAGTTAACGAAAAATATCATTAGATTTGTATAAAAATTAAAAACTAATACTAATATTTTTGGGGCTTTATGTAAGCGTCTTCCTATTCTTCTGTTTGCAGTTATATTACCCTTCAAGGATACCTCATGCATTTTGTTGGAATATTTCATGAAGCAAATAAACAGAGAGAGACACTGCTTCCATGAGATGTGAAAGCAGTTTTATTTCAGCAGTTTAGCAACACTTACAAATAGTCTAACACTGCATCTGATCTGGATATCTGTTACAAAAAAACACGAAATCAATCGCTTGGAGTCACTTTATTCAATCTTCAACCTTTATCATGTAAAATTTTGATTCAAAGAAATGAGCCTGATGCTGATCTTAGGAATAAAATGTTATGAAAATAAAGCCACGTGTTTGACAGCGTGCAGGTGGCTTTTTGTTTCTTTCTGAACACCAGAAGTTCTCAGAACTATTTCAAGAGAACTATGAAAGATATATGCCTGAAAATATCAATGTGTTCTTATTCCAGAGAAAACTTTCACTGTTCAGCTCTTGTTCTCAGCTGCACAGTGATACAGAAAAATCAACCACATCCCTCATGAATGACTCATAACGTCTGATATGATCTGCAAGAACATTATCCTACATTGTGTCAAACAATACTTGACTCTTAGGAATGGAACAACTCCAGTCTGGCGAATGTTTATTGGAAGCATTACAAGAATAACCTGACATATTATTATTATATTTTAGATAAACCGTCAGTTTGTGTTAGTTGTTCCTTCATCCTCTGTTTGACTGTCTGCTGCAATACATACACCTTCCCTCCAAGTGTCTCCAAGGCAACATTTACCACTTTACCCTTTTATCTCCAGTAACATCACTCCAACCATTAGTATGTTAGACATTTGTAAAGAATCTGTCCTCTGGCATCAGCTGTTGCGGAGCTTCACTGAACAACGTGTTTGTGCTTTTGCTGTGATGTTTTTTAAACACAAAGCTGGTTAATGTTCTGCCATGCCTCTGTACACTAGATAATACACGTGCATTCGAATTTGAGTAGATTGTTTGTGTAGGATGCTGAGGCCTAATTATGTTTTGGTAAATGTAATGTCATGATTTCATTTCTGCATGCCGCTCGTATCTGTGCATCCATATCTATGGGTAGTTATTATTGGCAGAGGGGGCTCTCTGGGGTTAGTGCAGCGTCCTTTGCTATTTCTGAGTGCGAATGTGGAGTCTATTTTCAAGGTTGCCATGGAAACCATTGTATTTGTGGTGGCAGCGATTGGTGCTGCCGGCCGAGCAAGAGTCTGCTATTTTTGTCATGAGTCAACACCTGATACACACACACACACACACACACGCACACACACACACACTCAGGTGTAGATGCTTGAGTACAGAAAAAAACCAAACAAACAGATACACTCATGCAATGTTTGAAAAATCACACCACAGGAACATAAGTAGCATTACTGTTTAACATGCATTTTAGAGGCTTTATGTGTTAGAGAATCATGTGTATGTTTCAATCGCTCCTTGGTGTTATTAGACATCTTGATACATCTTCACCATGACAACAGTAGTAATCACTGTCCATTATATCTCTCTCCACCCAACTGCATCATGTTTTCTTATGTTCTGCTGCACAGGCATGTTTGTGTTGAAAGAAAGAGACAGATGATGTTAGCTTGCAATCAGTCTGGTTTAGACGAGTTTAAAAGATCTTAGATTAGGTTGTTCTCTTTTTTTGTTTTTTTAAAGAGGAATCTGATAACTAAGTGCCTAAAAGGTTGTCTACTACTGTGATGTACATTATTTAAAGGAAATAGGTGTTTGGTTTGGGATACTGTGAGATTGAAGAGACTGATGAAAGTTTAATTTTACAGTCTGAAATAATAAAATAACGTTTTACAAAGGTGAAGAGTGGCAAAGGAATAGGAGTACTGAAGCAAACACCACGTTATTTTCATTATCTACTAATCTGCTTTTTATACTCCTTTAATATTTTCTAAATCAGTTGTTTTGCCTGCAAAAGTGAAAAACACTCATTACAAGTTTGTAAGAGATGAAGGTTAAAAATAGCTCTTCTTGCAAGCCTACAAGCCAAAAATGCGAAAATATTCCCCTTCACACAAGACAAAGAAAAAGACAGAATCTTTATAATTTGTGAGCTGCATTGAAAAATGACTCAGTTTTCAAGCAGCTTGCAGATTAAGCTTTTACAGATTCATCTTTTGTTGACAGACCATCATCTCTAGCAGGGTATACAGCGGTATGCATAAAGTGACAGTCTAATCTGAAAAATAAATCCTAAAAAGCACTTTTGGTCAGTTGTTCAAATATGAGTAGCAAGTGTTTTTTATCCATAATATCATTCCTGATGCAGTG
>JAQLOL010000012.1:16816631-16847385 GCA_029783665.1 Naso thynnoides
GATGCAGTGAGTATGTTGATTTGTGGGCTGAAAGCAACAAACTGTGCAATGTATCAACTAGAAGACTACACTTCTCATAGTGACTTAACCAGTGGCTGCATTATATTAAAGCTGTTTGTGAACTTGGTTAATAAGACATTTCTTAAAAGGAACTGCAAATTAAAACATGCTTTTCGATATTGAAAGAGGTGCAAGATGAGATTTTCATTGAAAGCAAATGTTACATGCATTATCATGAGGAAGCTTACAAATGCAAATGAAAAGCATCCAAGCAGCCCCATGCTTGATCCTTCAGGAGAGAAGCCTCACCCATAATGGCCCAGATTTCATTGTCCTCTGCAGACAGAGCAATGAGATGGACTGTATATGAAAAAGATCACCGTGGCAACAGGAGCCCCAGTTTGAGAAGCTGGGATGGTGGAGGTTGAGGCCAGGCCCAATCAATTCTCACAGTCTTAGTAAATCTTGTACAGGGGACATTTCAATCCTTTCATTTAAAACTGAATCATTACTGACTGACAAAAATGTGTAAACTGGAAGAGGAACAAGAAATGACAAAGGAGATATGAGGTTGAGATATTGAGCATCAGCATTCCAAAATCCTTCATGTATTGACAAAATGTTTAACATTTGGCCTGAATATTATTATTATTAATATAATAAAATTAATATATTATTATATTATGCCCAAACCACAAACAAAAAGAGTAAAAGTAACATTAGCAAGCTAACTTTCCAACTAGGCTACAGCCCTGTTAGGATCTTATTCGCATGCTAGCCTGCTAAAAGTACCATATGGCATTTTCACATATTAATCTCTGGATGCTGACGCTGTATGATGTCCAGTAGGATTTAGTTTGTTTTATGTTCAAAGTCAGCATGGCAGCATTTTAATCATGGACACAGCACATTTTGTAACAAACCAGCATATGGCACATTAGCATGATGTGATTTTAGCGTTTCTCAGGGTGCTTCAGCTAAAGCTAGCAAAACATTGCTCTTTATTAGTAGAACTGTAGACCCAGTGGTGGCAAATCTTTTTTTTTTCTTTTGAGATAGGTCTGTATCTTTATACACATACATATTTATTCTACAGTAGTTTCTGACAAATATTGCAATAAGAGAGATTGCCATGCTTTGTACCACCTGAATAGGATAGCTACAAAACCCTACACAATGCAACTAAAAAGCGGGAAAACAAAACATTTTCGTTAAGTTACCTCTATCAAATTCAGTTCTATATTTCTGAAGGCAATTTTGATAATACATTCGGACACTAGGACCCTGTGGTGGCAGCAGCTCCGGTCCTCTTTCTTACAGCCTCCTGTTCCATCTCTGCAGTCACTGAGTGTGAGTGGAGGGGGAAAGCAGAGACTGAGCTGGTGTCTTTGCAAGCATTTACATTAGCATCATTTCAGAAAAATCTCTGCTGCCACAGCTGTAGTCATCCAGGACGGAGGATGTACAAGGCAGATCAAGGGACTGGAAGAGGAACAGGCTTGTACAGAGGGAAGTACCTCAACAGCATTCACAAGGTATAGTGATTGATGTCCACTGTGTACCTCAGCAGTGGGAGCTACATCAGGTTTTTATCCTCAGTGACCAAAGCAGCAGACAGCTGCATCAGGAAATACTTTGATTCAGGTAGAAAATGCTCTCTGCCCTGATCTGTCTCTCTCATTCTGTGTGTGTGTGTTTCTTTCCCTCACGCTCCCTGATTCTCACATTTCCTTGCCTGTTCTCTCCCTCTTCCTCTAATCTGCTTGTTGTGAACTGTACTGTTGAGTGCAACAATAAATCGAATTAATTTGTAATATGATATATAGAATGCAGGCCTTGCTTTTATACAATGGGTGCATTAATGATTAATATATAAAGGAGTAGGCGGTAAAATATGACTAAACCGGGCAAGAGGGTTAAACCGAATTGGGAGTACTCCTGTGTGAGTTAGAGAGGATGCTCACTGAGGGCAGTCATTCAGAGGTGATAAGGGAGGTTAGAGCTCAATTTTTGCTCTGATTCGTACTGATATCAATAAAGACAAAAGACAAATTTTCATGCCTTTGTTACATCAGTGACAGAGAGCATTCATAGCAGTTACCCGCTGGATTTTCTTGATCTGACACATACATATAGCTCCAGCCACCCATGTCTCTTTGTCGTCTCTAACAGCTATGAACGGTTCATAAGAATAAGAAGCCTCTGTAACGTATAAATTCCCCTTAGCTTTTCCACTGGAAACACAAAACTCACTCATGCGAAGTGACAGGGGCTTCCTTAGCAGCACACACACTATGCTAGTACATGTACACAACCTACATGCTGGGGAACACATTGGCAGAGCCCTGTAGGACTCTGTGATTAAGTTTTTTTGGTTTTTTTAATGTGGCCACACGCAACCAGTTTAGACCCTGTGTATACATATTCACCAAGAGCAGGTGTAGATGTGATGAGAGCAAATAATTACATCGCCTGTAGTTTTGGCTATAGGATTGGTTAGCATGCATCCATGCATTGACAGGATGTGTGCTTGAAAAGTATTGATCACCCTGCAGAAAAGCGCAGACTGAATTTATTCTTGACCTTTTACTGTAATTTAAAATATAAGTGTAAAGAAAGTAGTCTGACATCCTCCACTTTTATTTCTTATGAGGGCCAATCTGATTTTGTGCTCTGGGTCTGATGATTTGGTTGCAGATTCATCAATTTTAACCTGTTTGTGTGGCTGAACTCATGCATTGTTGCTTTATGATTGTTCAAATCAGTTTTGTCCCTCAGTTTTCTTAGCATGTTACTAAAAGGTGTCAAATGTCCATGCCCTGAAAATTGCACATTGAATTGAGTTAATTGGTTTGAGGGTTGACTTTTGATGACCTCATCTGTAAGATAATCTTAATGGAGATTTGAGAAGCTAAGTAGGATTTTTATTAAACTTCATCCAAGTGCAATATTCCTAGTGGTAGCGGGGGCCAAAGTGAAGCTAAGCAAGAGCAACTTATAAGGATTCATTTATGTAACCCAGAAGTGCAAATAAAGACACACATGCAAACTCAGGCCAACACACATTTATAATTTATTTTTATCTGTCTTTCTTGCTTGTTTTCAGGGTGGTTTTTGACTGACAGCAGACATAAGGATTTTCTAAATGGACATGAGGCATAAAAACTAAACCTTCTGACAATCACAGCATCACCTTCCTGACTCCAAGGCAGCTTTACTCCTCATTTTCAAGCCGCAGTTTTCTGGCCGTACTTCCTGGCTTTGAAGGATGGGTGATGGGCTTGTGACTGATCCTGCCTGCCTGCCTCATCCCACCCTTCAATGGAGCCGATGTGGAACTCCTCCCACCCACCTCCACAGTTCGTGTCCAACATGTCTGCCTCTTCTCTGCCTGAAGGCTGGGCTCTGTCCCAGTCGCTAGCCCTGCTGGCCATGCTGCTCATGGATCTGCTGGCTGTGGTGGGTAATGTGGCTGTTATGGCCGTCATTGCCAAGGCTCCACAGCTCCACAAGTTTGCCTTTGTCTTCCACCTGTGTGTGGTGGACCTGCTGGCAGCGCTGGTGCTGATGCCCCTTGGCATGCTCTCAAGCCGAGCCTTTTTCGGGGAGGCCCTGTGCCGGAGCTACCTCTTTCTCAGTGTGTGCCTGGTTAGCGCTGCCATCCTCTCTATCTCTGTCATCAATGTGGAGCGCTACTACTACATTATACACCCAATGCGCTATGAAGTAAAGATGACTGTTGGCCTAGTAGCCTCAGTGCTGGTGGGGATATGGGTCAAAGCCCTGGCCATGTCTGCTCTGCCGCTGCTTGCTTGGTTCCTGCAAGGAGGAAGAACTCCTCTTCTAGAGAGTACTGGGGTTGAGGGAGGAGGAGGTGGGACAGTCCCATCTCCCCCTGCTCAGGGCCACAGGCGCTGCTCACTACATTGGACAGGGGGAGGCTCAAACCGCTTGGCCTTCATGGTCCTGTTTACTCTGGTGTATTTCTTGTGCCCACTGTTGGTCATTCTTGTTGTGTACAGCAATATGTTCAAAGTGGCTCGAGTAGCAGCCATGCACCACGGGCCTCTGCCTACCTGGATGGACACACCTCGCCGCCAGCGGTCAGAGTCACTCAGCAGCCGCTCCACAATGGTTACCAGCTCTGGGACAGGGACTGGGACAGGCAGAGCAACACCGCAGCGCCCTTTTGGGGGAGGAAAGGCTGCAGCAGTGTTGGCAGCAGTAGGTGGGCAATTCCTTTGCTGCTGGCTGCCCTACTTCACTTTCCACCTGTATTCAGCTCTGGCTGCCAGCCCTCCTGCAGCGCTAGCCTCTCTGGAGGAGGTGGTCACCTGGATTGGCTACTTCTGCTTCACTTCCAATCCCTTCTTCTATGGCTGTCTCAACAGACAAATCCGGGAGGAGTTGGGAAAGCATCTGCCTTGCCTGTTTCGTCGTGCAGGGGTTGAGATGGAAGACAGACTGCCCAGCCGTGAAGGATCCATAGAGGAGAACTTCCTTCAGTTTCTGCAGGGCACTGGCTGCAACTTGGATCCTCAAAACTCTCACAGCACGTCCAGTCCTAAAGGGGAGGCCTGCTGCCCTGTGGCTCCATCCCAACCATCAGAGCCGGCTCAGCCCATACCGATTGATTTCCGTATCCCTGGACAAATTGCAGAAGAGACTTCAGAGTTTTCAGAGACTGAACAGGTGAAAAACAACCATATATATACAGACAGTTAAGTCTTAAAATCTTCATTTTCTAAAAGTAAGACTAATTTTGATCATTCAGACATAAACAGCTTCAGGAGTTATAACAATGAAAACATGTTTCTCTATTTCTACTGAAAGCTTTCCAACAGAAATGACTTGTATCTTTGAATCATTGCACTTTGCCTCATCGGATTTCATCCTCAAACAGTCACGATGATACAATTAAATGCAAGTTGTTTGAGAGGCATTTCAAACTGTTGTTTGTGAACAGGGGAATTATTGCTAGAGTTTAAAACATTCCACACAACCACTCAGCTCTGTACAGTTAATGACTCAGTGAATTAATATTGATGTAACTTGTTAAAGCATTTTTTAAATAAAATAACATTAATTATATGTTTGATTCTACGAAGAGTTCAGAGTTTAGTGTTTTAAGAACATCCATTTTGATCTCAAATTAGGGAACCCTTGCTGAAATACACAGACTCCCTCTAAAGTACTCACATTTACTATTGTCAGTAAAGCTCTGCTTTTCGACGAATTGCTTCTGGTATTCTGAAATGAAGCTTACATGGTTCCACACAGCAACTGATACTGTATTTATAACTGCCAATTCAATCATTTTTGAGACTCTGGACAGTGGATCATTTTTGAAAAGAGTTTTGTAAATTACTGCAAGAACAGTAATGTCAAAGAAAACAGCAATAAATTATAAAAATTATGACCTATGAATTATAAGTATTTAGGGGATCATTTGAGAGAAAAGCACTACTGTCACTTTTGATTGGTAGTTAGGCTTTCATTAACGATATTGCCACTTTTAAGGTTAATTAATGTCTTGTCTCTCACAACATTTGATAACTGTTGCTTAACAAGGAATCAACTAGGAAGTTCAGTTAAAACTGTCTCCATAATGAAGTTAACACTACTCAACCATGTTACATGAAAAACATGACAAAATGATGTTACAAAACTCTCCAGGTACATGACATGAAATTAAGGTGTCCAGAGACCCATCATTCTGTTGAAATTATGTCATTTATGTCGAGTGACACTTCTCAAATGTGTCAAATGACAAACCATTAAGTGTTCTTTAACCCAATCTGATTAATCAAGTAGGAGACGATCATGTTGTGGCCCAACACTCATGGGATTGCTATTAGTTGTTTACAGAACACTGTCTGAATTTTGTTCTCTTTCTTTGGTGCTTGTCATCTTTTTTGGACTTCTTTAAAAAGCAAAGTAGATCTGTTATAATTCAGTTTAGGCTGACTTTAAAGGTCCAGTAGGTAACTTTTCAAGAATACCTTTTTGGTGTTTTTGCTTAAACAGTCAATCTTGACAATAGTACATTAGACAGATAATCTGAAAAAAATAAAATAAAAATCAGGTCCCTCCTTGTATTTCTAATGGCTTTTGCAAAAATCCATTGTGCCTGAACAGAGACAACCAATCAGAGCCGGTTGATTGTTGAGCCTCATTTTCAGGTCTCCAAATACGGATTTACTGGGTCCAACTTTAAGGGTCTGTATTTGATAACCTGAAAAGGAAACCATAGACTGTATATCGAATTTAGCGGACAGAGCCATTGTGATGACACCCACTGGCTTGTGTAGTACTGTTTTGAATACTCGAATTCGGCATTATGGCCATTACCATCCTTTTTGTGGAGGATAAACATTATTACCAACAATGCCTAGCAGTCAGCTAGCAGCTGCTGTCACTCAAAACTGCCATTCCCTTAATATGCATAACTTCAAGCCTTAATATAATTTAAATGAGAAAATGATACACGTTTACCTCTGTGCATTTGTAATGAACAGCTAAATTAACTATAGAGACCACATCCTTGTTTTATGTTATTCCATTTTTTTTAAATTGACATGTTTATTTATGCTCTGAAGTTGGGCCTTTTAATTGACTTTCTTTACATACAGCCTCAAGTGGCCATTTGAAGAAGTGCAATCTGTGGTGATTCTGTACAGCTTCATTTTTCAGCCCTGGAGGTTGTCGCTTGAATGAGACTCAACAATCGACTATTTTTCCTAGAAATGCGGCACCTTTAAGGGGTCATACAGCTTTCTGCCATGTGATGTATTTATTAGTGTATTTGCATATAAATCCAAAATTCCAGTTTTCTCTTGATGCACTGCATTGCATTCAAATAAAATTCTATTTTTGACCATTTTTTTTAGGTATTTTTGGGGGGCTTTGGTGCCTTTATTTCAGATAGGTCAGCTGAAAAGTGGACAGGAAATGGGGGAGAGAGGGGGAATGACATGAGGCTATGGGTCAAAGGGTGGACTCAAACCCGGGTCACTGCAGCGAGAACACGGCCTCTGTACCTGGGGCACCTGCTCAACCGACTGAGCTACCAGGGTGCCCTGACGTTTGTCAAATGTACTAAACTGTATGTTATTTTTAGCAAAACTGTTTAAATTTAAGGTTGTGGTTGGTTATTGACACACCAAGTTTTCTTTTTGTTTGCGAGTACTTGTTACAAATTTTAGCACAAGAAGGCTGATGTATTTATTTGCAGTAACTACCTTATTTGTTTCAAGATAGTTATCATTAAAGGAAAATACATCTAGATTATTCTGACTACCCTGCTCATGAAAGGTTTCTACTTCATAGAAGTGAACATAAACATTATTTCACAGTCCTGCACAGTTCCATGTCAAGTATGACTCCTGCACGATCAACTTTTTAATGCTGACTAAAGTAGGTTTTTATTAAAAAAAAAGGGTGCATACTTTTTTCAGCTTGAGTGTGACTTTGAGACGAATTAGTATTTTTTGTTAGAGATAAGTGTGATATGATATATGTGCAACTGTTTGACTGAAGTAACAGATTCTTTCTTACAAAATATGAAAACAGGGTTTTTAAGATATTTTCTTCAAAGGTTGTTTTAAGAGTGACAAAGCCAATCCAAAATCAAAGCTTGTTGAGCTTGATACCTTCTTTTCATTGCGTCTAAATATTACCAAACTGTAACTGGTGTTGAGCGTTTGTGTTAGGATTTTTGCTCGTTCAAAATTTTTTATTTTTTTTTGGTTATGATTAAAACAAAAAATGACTTCCACTGTACTACAATGATATGAATGTGTTTAGACAAAAAACATGGCTAAAGGTTGAGTGCAAGATGCTGTTGTAATAAAGAGTTTCTATATGTTTGTAAGACATTTTGGATGCATTCTCATGATTTCACTGCAGTATGGGCTGCTGTTACATGTGAAGTGTTACAACATACATGTACACGTTCAACATGTATGGTCTTTATAGCCTCTTTTGCTCAACATCTCAGTGCTCTCTTTCTGAGTTCTGACGCAGTGTGGTTTAATCTCTCTACTTTGCTTTGAAATTTCATTGCAGGGGGGTAAAGTTCAAACACACTGACCTTAAAGTAACATTTTCACTGCAGTGTCCAAAGCCAGCAGTATGACCTTCTACAGTGTACCTGTCATCAGATAGGATGGACAGAAAGAATAAAGTAAAGATACTTATGCATCCTGATACTGTTTAATGCTTATCTAACTTAGAGGATGCTGGTGCGTGACTGGCCTCACACATCAACGATGGACCTCAGGCAAACCGTCACCAGCTCTGCCAGGCTCTGCCATCCCCATGGCAATTATTACCTAGTGACATTTCTAAGCACTGTAGTTAGTGGGCGGTAGGAGGAGCTTGCTCTATTGAGAGCCTAACAAGACACCGGCTATCAGTGAATTCTTAAAATAAATAGTCTAGACTAAACCAGAGCAGACATTTTTTTTCCTTCCCTTGGGATTGCTAGTGTGAGTATCTCACACTGTAAACTAAAATAACTCTGCCTGTTCTGTTGTTTAGAACAACCTTTGATTATTTCATTACAGTCTAGCATTGTTTTACCAAGCTTCTAAACATAAATGAAGGTTATTTGTTCTGATACGTACAATCAGTTACTTTATTTGTTAGAAATGCTTGTTTGAGTGAATAATTTGGATGTTTGCCTTTGAATTTACATTATAATGACCTTTTCTTTCAATTTTCTGCAAAAGTAACAGCAAGTTTATATGTGCTTTTTTTTCAAGAGCAATTTTTTAAAGTAGGCAATCAACACACCTCATTCATAGACTAAGATAAATTGATAAGGAAGGATGAGCCCCGGATCATGTTTAAAGTAAGGCTTTAAAAAAAAAATCCTGGTGCAAGTGACTGACACATTGACAAAAACGTCTTCCTCAGAGTTAAAGTGAACTGATAAGGCTTTGCGCCGCTATCAAGAGGATATATGGTTATTGTCTAGTGCTTATAGGGATTCAGGCATGTCAAAATTCTGCTACAAATAAACATTTCTGGGAGATTCTGTACAACATTCATTGTATTTTCTTGTCACTGTAAAGACAGATGGCCAATATGTTTCTTCAAGATCCTTATTTCAGTTGTAATTGCTCCTGTACAGGTGATACTGTCTCTGAACAAACGCCAAAAGATGACTTTAGACGGAGGTCAGTACTACATCAAGTTGCCACTGCTGCCAGTGATCAAGACCAAGTTGAAGCAGATGGAGAAGAAGTTGGCAGCTGGATTCTGTGGCAGACACAAAGACAGGGAGAGTAAAAATACAGCAGTATAATGTCTTTGTTTCCACCAACTTCCAGACATATTGTCAGCATTTCAAAAAAGAGAGATAGGCATACTGTACGAAGTAAAACAAGCAGACGAGACAAAGGAAGAAGTGAGAGAGGAAAAGAGGAAACTATCAAAAGGAAGAGAAATAAAACTGTCAGACACATTGGCAGGATAATAGTGATTTATCATACAATAATCGTTGAGTATATCAAATTTATTGTGCTGTTCCTTTCATAAAACATTAAGACATTACAGTGTAAATAAACCTGAAGGATATAATTACAAACTAATTTGATCTGTTATATTTAATTAAAGTCAGAGGTTTGTATTCATGAGTGACACACATGATTGAATGAAATGTTGGACCTCAGCCGTGACACCTCAGAGTCATCTACAACATACTGTTACAGTCCGTGATCCTATTTTTATTAAAGTGTGCCACCTTCAAGCTTAATTTAGCAAAAAGCCTGCTGTTTAGTGGGCTACATCAGTAAAATAAAGACATCAAAGAATACTCGGCTGGAGTAGGCTAATTTTACATAGTTTTCTGATAGTATACTACTTGCCCACGTTTCAAAGGGAGTTAAGTAGCCTACCATCTTTTCACTCAACTAATTTTATTTCAAACTACATTTATTACAGTTTAAGGCTGTGTAAACCTAAATCAAGCAATTTAATGTTTTCTTTATGTCCCTTTTTATTAAATTGTTTGTCTGTTCGTCTAGACAACCCTGAACTGCATGGTGCTATATATATGAACTTGCTGCTTTACTTTGGGTAACCTAAATCTCGGCCTATTGCTTTCCACCACTGGTGTATTACACGGAAATATCCTACTTTTGAGGCAAATGTATTATATTTGTATTTTTTATGCTGTATTAGGTCTAACGTTAGATAAGCTGAAGAGCAAATAGCAATTTGAAAGATTTGAAGAATTCTGCCTTTTGTGGAACATGAAGTGCCTGGAGGTGTGTTTAATTTGATGACCTTTGATCCGCGACACATTTTTACGGCGGGCGGCTCCTTTAAAACTAAAACTTCGACCATATTTTCAGGAAAAGGCGTCAAAACCTAAGCAGGGCAAGTCAAACAAAGGTAAGGAAGACCTCCGGTGTCTAACTATTTCATATCTTAAATTGTTTATTACATTGCTATTCCGTTGGTTTAGGTGTAACGTGAACACTAACTGCTAATTTATTCACTGGCGAGAAGTGAGATGTAACTTAACTTTGGCGTGAACAGGCGTAACGTTAACGTTAACCGGTGACTTAATAAACGTTAACTGTTAGCAAACGTTAACTTACATCATCGCTAAGCTCGACGTTGAACGTTTATCGTTAACTAACGGTGGAGTTAGTGAACTGTTTCCTGAAGTTAAGTCAGTCAGTTTGCTAGTTAGCGAAAAAGACATTTTAAGGATAGATATGTGAAGTTTTCATTTCATCACACTTTACAGGAACTTTTAATGGTATCTAACATTAACGTTATCGTTAATAGATAATCTAGGGTTAGCTGTCCAGGTCTCTGTGTAATGTTAACCGATAATGTTAGCATATCAGCTGTGGGGCTATCTATTGTCAGTTTAACGTAGTGTCCTATGTTACTGTGTTTTCTGCAGGACGTTTCCTGTTTCTGAAGTCTCTATCGTTACCTTTGCATCCCAGAATACTCCTGAGCAAATGTCGGGTGGTAAGTCAGCAAGCAGTGAGAATTAGTCGTTTTATCGTTCAGTACCGAACCTAATCATGGTCAGGGTACGTGGTGCTGACTTCAAATACGGGACGCATAAGCTGAAATATGTCCACCTCAAACAATGTCTCCTCCTTCATTCTCTTTGAATGTAACGTTACTTGTAAGTACAGCATGTAGCTACAGTGAGTCAGAAGTTTTGTTTTTTGTTGTTGTTTTTTTTTTCTTAGCTAAAATGTCATTCGTGTCCTTGCAACAACGGAGAGGCTTGTAACGTTACATCCTCTGTAAGTAACGTTAGTGGTGATACTAAAGTACCTGGGTCAGTTTTAGTCATAGTAAAAAAAAAACAAAAAACCACAGCATATGAGACCTTTCCCTTAATAATAGATACTACCTAAGATTAGAAAACTAGTAATTATGGTAGTTGGCTGCAATATTACTTTGTTTGTCATAAAAGTAACCTACACATAATTTAAGATCAGTGCTGTATAAATCTTCATAGGCAGGCTAACATGTAAAAGTAGTGCTGTGGTCAGGGGGCATCCTAATCAGGGCCCGACTTGTATATCGGTTTGCTGATATTATCGGCTGATATTAGTCTATTGCAGATATATCGATATCGGTGTGTATGTTCCCTGCGAAGTGCCGATACTAAAACCTTTTTTTAAGGCTGGAAAAATGCTTGGACTAGTAATTTAAAATGATGAAATCATGTAGTTTGTCCTGCAGAGGGGAGTCCATTATTTAATTGGTATTAAATAAAGTGTTAACTGTTCAGTGCACAGATATTCGGAATAAAGTTTGTGAGATGTCCTGCCGTCATTACATATCTTTGTCACAAGCATTTGTAACTACATTCAAAGTATTATATATAGAATATCGACTGATATATTGGATATCAGAATTCTTTTGCTCCCTAATATAAGTATCAGCATTGCCTATTAAAATCCCATGTCGGTTGGGCCCTAATCCTAATCCTAACTATCTCACGATAACATCCCACTAATATCTCAATTCAGTGATGTTTGTGGTGATTACTCACTCTTTTATTTTAGCACAAAACTTAATTAAATAAAAAAAGCATGTTTTTATTTTCTGAAATGTTAAAACCATAATGCTACTTTTCTTATGCAAAGATTTGGCTGCACCAGAATTGTAATGCAAGGTGTGCTTAATCTTCATAGAGAAAATCAGATTTTGTTAAATTGAGTCTGATGGCATTTCACATTTACCATGAAAGGCTATACATGGAAAAAGAGAACACTGTGGGTTTTTTTCTCTTTTTTTTGGTGTCTGGCCTCTGCAAACAAAATGTTGAATTCCATGAGCTTTGCTCTCAAGGAGTGAAAAAAATCCCCCAGCAGTTGGTGATATGCACAGAGGTCTCATTTCTAGCAAAAGTCTGTGTAGACGGAAAACTTGACTGAGAGAGCAAAGGACAACCTGAAGACCGATTAACAAGAAGAGCTATCTGACTAAGTAACCCAGTTTCCAGGTAATGTGTATGAGGATCTGAGTAATTTGGATGTAAATGTGTAATCAGGAGTAGTTAAGATTTTTTTTTTAATCAAACAAAAGTAGTCCTCTGTGTTTTGACCTTTGCTGCCGTTACTAGACCAGATGGTGATTGTCTGCTTTCTCAAAAACTGGGTCAGATATCAGACAAGGCTGGAGGCGGCCTAAAACAGGATTTTCATTTGAACTTTGCAAAAATAAATGTTGAATTCTACCTTTTCTGTCATTTGCCATTAAACTGTATCTTTGAAACATATTGCTGCCCAGCTCATTTAACAGACAGGTAGAATTTAGGTATTTGATTGCTGCAAATGAAAGTCTGTTTCAAGTCTTGATGACATAGCTGGAAAAGGTTTGTGATGGTAGTTCAGCTTCAGTTTAACGCTTAATTACACAGTGATTCGTACAAAAGTTGATTAATAGACTGTGTGTTTTTAAGATTAGAGCTTTTGGTGTGTTTCAGGTACATATATATTGCTAAATATCTATCAATTTCCGAATATTTTTATTAATTCTAAATTAAAATGTAACATTTTTTCTAAGTTGACCGAGTTCACTGTATTTATTAAGACCAGTTTACTTAAAAACGTTGTGAGTTTCATCCTGTAGTTTCAAATCATTTCAGTTTTACTCATAAGGGTGTAATGAGAGAAAAATGATTGAGAAAATGAGAAAATGAAGATCGACTGGTTGGATAGCAGGAGGTCTTTGGTGCTGGAGAGGTAATGGACAGCAGCTGCAGTGTATTCAGAACTAGACCGAGTGATATGGACCTAAAACCAAACCTTGGTATTTTTAAGCTGAATGGTGAGACACAACCTATATTTCAGTCATTTCTTGTAGGTTTTGGGCTATTGACTATTTGTGCTTTCACAAAATATTACCTCAATGATAAATATTTGTCGGCAATGAAAATACAAAGGCTATGTGGATAAAGGCAAATATTAGACCTGCTGTCTGACCTGTTAGACCTGCTCCTGTCTGGTAAGTTCAGAAGATTGCATCAGTTAATTCTACTGTAGCTCTTGATATATATTAAAAAAAAAAGATATAATGATGAATGATGAATCAAAATCAAAGACGATATCTAGTATCACGATCATTCTGCTGAAATATCAGGATATTGCCTAATTTTAAAACTGACTGCAATAAATGTTTTGCCCATTTTACACAGAGAGAGAGATCATGCAATAGCAGCAGAAGTCCTTCCTCTATATGTCCTTAGTTTTTTACTCTGAATTAAACCGCGCTGTCATAATGCCACCCCAGTAAGTAAACATAAAAAGGCATGACACCTGTGACCTGTGATGTGACAACATCAGCATCTAGTGTGACAATATAGCAGCACCTGACAATAACATGACATCTCCATTCTGCTTAACTTTTTGTAACTAACTTTTAAACGGAATAGTGCACAGGCTCTTCTAAAAGGGGCTCTTGAGAGTTGGGACCTATACAAGGAGTAAACATGCTCACAGACATGATGAAAATATCAGTCATGGTGCAAGTCAAATATTTGCTGTCTGGTGTCTGTACAGTTTTAGATTTAATAAACTCAGGCTGCTTTAACAGCAGCTACATACCTAAATGGGACAAACATCCTTTTAATTAACTGCATAAAACTTTCATACCACTAGATGGGGCTCTTTACTCTGTTTTCTAGTTTTTTGTCCTGAGCACTCTGTAAGAGATGGAACTGAACATGCTGTACGATCAATATTTACATCTTGATCTGTAATAGTCGATGAATATACACACACTGGTATGTGGCATGAAAATTCTTCATCTGAAATGATTTGATTGCATTCAGTTTATTCCCTCGAGAGTCAAGAAAGGCACATTGAAAAAAGCTCGAGTTAACATGCAGTGTTCATGTATTTGTGTATGTCTTTATGATACGTACCAGACAAGTGTTTATGATCAACAACTTTAACTTTGTAGTTATCAAGGACTTTCAAAGAAAGTTTTCTTTTACAGTTCAGTCAGAGTGTCTACAATATGGAGTGCCAATAAAGCACAGTTTAAAAAAAGTGAAGTGTAAAGAAAAAAAAACAGCTGTTTTTGTTTTACCTGCTCAAGTACTATAAGTTTTCTGTGCAGTAGTATTTAAGTCTCTTAAACAACAGGAAACAGAGGAGAAAGTTGTGCCAATACTGACCCTTGCATGGCATTGGCTGTCACTATTTATATTACTTAATGTCAGGCGGGCCTGTGCTGTGTGTTTAGGCTGTCTCTCTCCCCCAGAGTTTTCCAGCAAAACAGACTGAGAGTTCATTAGTCAGCTTTAACACTTGGCTTGTTTTTGCTTTTTTGACGTCCTGTCACTTACCCTTCATCTGGAGTTTTTCTCACTTAGTATGGGTAGCCTGCACTTCTCATGATCAAGTACATGTCATTTCTATTTTTAGAAGAGTGGAAAAACTTTTATCCTTCACTCACCTTGGTGCTCAGCTGGCGGGTTGTAGTCGGGCTACAGGCTTGCTGGCTGTCAGGCTAGCTACACGCTTTGATCTGGAATGCCCCCCTTTGTGGCTGTTCTTCCCTGCATTGGCTACAGGAAGCTCATTCTCTGGTTGCTAGAGCAACCAAGGAGGATGGCCCCCAGCAGGAGTAAGGGAAGCCTTGTGCTGCCTTTCAGCTCGTCGTCGTGCAGCATGCCTGCTGACCTGCGGTGGGCTTGGAGGAGGAGCCAGCTCTGCAGAGGAGCTTCTCCTGGCCCAGTATGGGTCCTGCAGCCCCACTGCCCCACCGTGAGACAGAGCTCCAGCATTAGTGCTGCTGCTCCTCTCTGCCTCTGCTGGCCGCTGCACAGCTCTGAATTGCTCTGCTCCAGTAGTAACAGGAGTGCAGGCGGCGGCAAGATGTCATCCTCTTCCTTTTCCTCCTCCTCCACCAACGATGGACAAGGGAAGCCTAAACCTAAATCCCCGTTTCGCAAGAGGGGGAGTCTGCAGAGCACCACCAGCCCTGGTGAGTGTGGGTAAGAGGGGGTCCCATAGGAAGGAGAAAGAAGTGAACTCTCAGCTGTCACATTAGCATGAAGGCAGAACATTACACAGATGCTTGTGCGACGACATTTAAGAATTCATGCTGCTTACAAGAGATAGGAACAGTTTTTGGGCAAGTTTTGTTCTATATCTGGTGCTCAAACATTAGTCATATTACTGTTATATGTATTTGATATTTATGATAATATATATAATATTTAAACTTTGACTGATGTTGTAGGTTTAGCTTTCGGCATGCTGGCTGCTTTAACTGTAATTCATTTCTCTATAAACTATGCTTGAACTAAACTAGGTTGACCTATTTATAATTCCTAATTTTTAGTAATAGGCACATGTTTGAGTCTGAGATTTTGACAAATATTGGAAAAACACACCTTGCATGTTCTCAGAGCCCAAACTTTAAAATGACAAGGACGTTTACTGTAAAATTGTGCAAAATGAAAAAAGAAGAAAAGAAAAAAGAAAGAAAGAAAGAAAAAAGCTGCTAGCTCTGTAACAAACAATAACTTTGACTGCTTGGTAACTGACACCCGAAATAAGAAATCATTTATTAACTCTGCTCTTAATAAGTTCATGTATACATGAATGCAATAAATTAATTATGACACAGCCAAACGTAAACACGGTAAAATATGGCTCAGACTCGGCTTTTGCTTATTTTTTGCTCTCATATTGTGCATGCAGCAACAAACTTTGGTACAGGAAGCCACCCTTTAAAGTGTTCTCCTTCCTGACGGTTATATGAGTTTTTGTGCTAGATATGCAATCTTTACGTCTGTCTTTATCATAACCCTTTTAAGCAACAACATTTTACTGGTTTTACTTTCCACGGATTCTCCTTATCTCATCACCCTGGGTTACTCAGAGCAGTGTGATTGTTTTATCTTGCAACTTCACCTTTCTCTTCATTACAAGAATCCTCCCAGAACTGTTTCCTCCAGGGGAACAGGGACCATATGGAAAAAAAACAAAACATAATTAAATCATAAAGTTTTTTGTTACTACAGCTGAAGATTACTGCATTTTATCCTCATTTTACATTTCAGTTAGATTCTCTGTAAGCATCTCGTATGCAATAACTAGTAACCTCTCATAAAGTTGTGTTGAGTGTGAGCTTTTAAATCAACCTTGGATGGTTTGTAACAAAGCTCATGTCAAAAAATTTAGGAAAAGCAGCTCCCGGTTCTTTCTGGCTGATATTTAGCTACTTTTTAGCTACTTTAGCTGTAGTAAGTGTTGTTAACTTCATAACAAATGTGAAAATGAAGACCATTAAGATGTTGCTTATTAACAATGACATCTTAATTGGGCTTTATCAGCACAGGCTTGCATCTTACTGGCAAATGTTTGTGTATTAGTTAGTGTAAGAGTAGTTTCAATGCACAAAGTATGTGTAAGGATTTCATTAACTGTAGTGTGATGAGATAAAGGCAAAGTGATTGGAGCTCTGGGATTACAGCTGAAGTTGATGGTAACAGGACTCTGTGGGGATAAACTTGACCAGCAATTTATCTGTGAAGCAATTAAATGTTGATGTTGATTGCATTTGAAGCTGCTCCGTCAGTGTGCCATAGTGCAGCACAAATGGAGGGATGCAGCAGCAGATCTCAGGCCGTAACTCATGTTGACTCACACTGTACTGTATTTGCTGAGGAGGCCTGTCTTTGCTGCAGTAATAAATAACTTAGAGGTCTCTCCATCCATGCAGTTATTTAAGACCGCTCAATTAGTCGCATGGCTAAACCCTCTGCACTCACAGTTCTTCATAACAGCCATATGCGGGCCACCCATTATAGTACCTCCATCTGACCGCACCAATCTGTTACCATTCCTGATGCCAATTTACTGCTGCAGAAGAAACTACTGTAGCTGCAGTTTGAGCATCTGGTGTTTTTATCCATGTCACGAACTGAAAGTCTTCAGTATTTCCTGTGTTACTTCTTGTTGAAACGCCAGAAATAGCTCAGCTTCACAGCATCGTGCCTTTCAAGCCATTGGAAGTTTAGATTTTTTTTTCTAGTACATTTTTATCTTTAGCACTAATGCACGATTGAAATAGCTCTCTCATGTAAGTGTTGGTGTTGATTTGCTGGTGGAAACATACTCGGTTGTCTCTTCTGCAGGAGTCTGTCTCTGCCTGCAGGCTGCTCTCTCCCACTGGACCGTCATGGCTTCACATGAAGCAGAATTTATAATGTCTTTGTAGCCAAGGCTACATGACGTGATATATATGTAGGGCTATTAAAGTATCTGCCAGAGAGGTGGAGGGAATTCCTTTCTCTGGCTTTCTGTTGTGATCCATTTAAACACAGAGGCTCTTACCTTGTTCTTCGCCAACTTACTGGCCTCTACCTCCGTTACCTCGTTACCTCGTGTAGCTTTTATCTGCAAGCCGTCTCATGTTCTAGCTTGTCAGATGAGTTTCATTGCCACAGATTTCCTTTGAAGTTGAGTCTTGAACTGAGTAACATTTTTAAAGTTCTGTTATCCATGACTCATGACCTGGATTTCCCACTATGTTTTTTGTTGTTGTTGTTGTTGTTGTTGTTGTTGTTGCATGGTACTGTTGGATAACATCTATTTGAGTATGAAAGCTCTCTGGCATTTGCCTTTCTTGTCCAGTTACAATCTAAGTGACTCAGTCTATCAACGGCACATTAATCTGCACGCCTCCCGCTCACTATACATCTTACTCCATGCTTCAGTGGACTGGTTGCTGTTTTCCCTCAACCACTCCAGCCTCCCTCTATCCTGGTTCATTGTTAACCAGACATATTGTTCTGTTGTAGCTTCTCTCTTTATTCATTTGTGTTCTATATTTTATGACCTGCTGAGTCATGTGGGCACTGTTCTGTTAACCCTTGGGGGCTCCTCACTTTTATCACATCTTGTTGGACTTTAACCAATGGCTCTAACCTGCATAATCTTTGTGCCCACCCACCTCACTCCATCCCCACCCCCGCCGCCTTGCCCTGCAGCAGACAGAAACATGTGACATGCTAACAGTAGGAGTCCCTGCCCACAGCCTATGACCTTACAGTTGTGGCTGTGGGTGTTAAAGCATATTGTAGGTGGCTGACTAGTCCACGTGAAATGGTTTTTATGGGTTTTTTTTCCTTCACAGATCTCAGTGCCAGTGTAAAATGAAATATATATTTTTATATTGTTAGACTGCATCAAGAAAACCACTAAGGACACACTTGAGACCAAGAGCAAGTTCAAGTTATGGCAAAATAACTTTTGTATCATTTAAAAAACAAAAAAACCCATTCCTTAACTTTGCTTGAACTCAGAAAGGCCTGTGTGTATATTCTGGTACTTTATTTTGTGAAGTGTGCAAAAAAATGTAATTTTAGAGCATTTCTTCAGTACATTTTAATAGCACAATTACCAAGTAAAGTCTTACACCTACATCTCACCACTAGAGGGAGTATCTGAAACAGAAATGTTTTGTAATGCCAGACCATTAGTTTTGAACAAGCGGCTGGTTGTTCGTGGCCGAGGGTCTTCGCCTGTTCTGTAGTCAGACATGACTGAGGACCAGTTTGCCGTGTGTTTGGGTGGAAAATTCCAGAGCTTTCTTCTGCTATGAATAGCTCAGTTGCTTCCCATGTATCAGAGGAAGTGTCAGCTCTGGAAAAGGGATTTTGGAGAGCCAGTTACCTAGGCCTCTTAGCTATAATGCCAACAGGTGGGACTGTTGTTGCTTGGGAGTGAGTAGATAACCCATAGAGTCAAAATCTCTTTTCCAACCATCACCACAACACACGCACACACGCACACACGCGCACACACAGAAGAGCCTGACTCAACATCATGACATTGGATGCACTGTATCACACCAGAGTGATCTGCACACTGACACACAGTGCTTACACAGTACACATGTGTTTTGGTGGGTTGTATTTCAGCTCTGAGGTACAGTTAAGCTTTGGTATGTCTCTGCTGTCAGCATGGCTCCTAATGAAGATCTGTTTTCATTTAATCCGCCTCATTTGATCACAGATGAACCAGCGCCAGCTGATGTTTGGCCCCTGTCTGGGTTTTTATGGTCCTGTGACCTCAGTTAGTCGGTAAATTGCTCCCCAACTACCTTCTGTTTACCTAATCTCCTGGCTCATATTCTTACTTTGTTTTATGAATACATGCGCACACATACATCTCTCCCTGCATGCTGTATGAAAAGATGTAACACAAAGAGGGATGTTTGCTCCCAGTTGGTTGACATTGATGAGTCTTTGCTGCAATTATCAAAATTGTCGAACGGATCTACATTTCTGGGTATCAGGTAGTGTTTAAGATAAAATGATTGCTGGATTATTCGATTAGTCAATCAACTGAAAACAGAGTAGAAACTGTTTGGATAATAACCTCTTGATGTCCATGCAGTGTGTTTCATGTTGACAGTGTGAAGTGACACAGTGCTCCTCTTTACTATATTCAGATATGATGAGAGCTGCGCTAACACAAGTGGCAACAGATGTGGTGACTGGACAGAGCTCTGGATAATCACAGAGGATCGGAGTGCGTCTAAGACTGTCGTTGTCTTTGCTAGTGGCCGTGTTTGTGTAATTTTGAGTGTGTATATCAGGTGTACAGCATGGACGGCAGGGAGGATTTGTTGTTTTGAGAACTCTTGATAGACGGGAACAAAGAAAAACATCATTAGTGTGAATGTTGGGAAGCCAGGACTATTTTGTTGAAATGCTTGTCCTGTTTTATTCACATGGGAAATTTTGTGCAGGGTTGGAGATTAGGCTTTGCCAGACAACGACCATAACAACAATGCCAGCTCTTGTGCTCTCCTGGAAGGAAGGGAGTGAATAAAGTTGCATGAGTACTCCCCTGTGCTGCTGATTAGTCCTATGGGAAAAAGATGTGTTAATAGGCACAACAGAGGCAATAGCAGAAAAGCACAGGCTGGGGGTGAAAAGTACACCAAACGTCCGACTGCTTTGGTGAACTGTGATTCAAAGAAAAAAGGTGGACATTGTTTAAATTAAAACTGAAACCAGCCCATAGCTGCCTGGTAACAGAATACTCATAAACAGAACACATACCCCTATTTACCCTTTATGAGGGATGCAAATTCCATCTTTCAGCACAGAGCAGAAAGTCAAAAAAAAAAAATTGCCTCAAGCTTGTTCAAGTTCGCACAAATATGACGCATGAGAAATCTCCACAAGTACTGTAGGGTTCGTTACAGGTAGCCTAATGTAAATCTTTTAACACTTTAGGTGGCTGTAACTTACCACATAATGACTGTAGCATTCATCAGTACAAAAAACGAACTAGTACTTTTACTTAAACCCTCCTAAATGCCAGTATGTTCATTTTAACTTACGTCAGAACGTCTGAATAAATATATGAATTTGGGATTTTATCTCTTCCAGAGAAAATCTAAATATGGCAACACCAACACACATGCAAATAAAGTAAATGTACAATGCAACTGTATTTGGCCCTAACAGATTCATTTCGATGTAATATGTTTTAATGAATTGGGAACTTATGATTAGCTTTCTACAAAGACAAATTCAAACGTTGCTCAATGAATATTAACTTGCATAGGGGCAAGTATGTAGCATAAAGCAATGCCACACACATAAATAGCTTAAGCTCATTTACAATGCTACCCGAGCCTTTAAAAACAAAGACTCACTATCATGATTCTCATAATATCTTGCATATGCTGGAGCTGTTAATTGACTTCCTGTCTGAAATATTGCACGCGCTACTCACCCATGATTAAAAAAGAGTAAAAAAATAGACATTATTCACCTACTCAACAAAACCTTTCTAAGATTTGTTTGTTTGTTTGTTTTTACAATACCAGGGTCTCCCAACTTTTTTTAAGCTTTGCACTTTCAAACATGTGCACTCACTACCAATAGTTGTGCTGGATTGTTTAAACCTTTGATCTTTTAATATATTTAATTTTCAGGATTTCTGGATTGTTGAATATCTCTTGTGTTGTTAGATTCAGCTGAGTTGTAAAAGTCCTGCCTACTTTGAAGACAAGATGTGAACTGACCACGATGTCATGAAACAGGCCACAGAGCAAAAGCGGCACCATCATTGTGTATCTAGGTCATTTTTTTTTCATTTACTGTGGGCTGTGGGTAGGTGTTGACTGTTGTCAGTTTTTTAGGATATTTTTAGCTTGTGGAGAAAAACTTCTTCTGCTGTCAAAACTCATATAAAATCCTCGTCTTTTTCTGCTATTTATTAAAAACAAGCAGAAATTCAACCCAAGAGTTTTCACAATTCACAAGTCTTTCTCTTTCCTCAACTTTTGGCCAACTTCAATCACACAAAGTTAGAGGAATGAGATGTTTCTGAACTACTAAATCCCCATAGACTGTTTTCTCAGAGTTAAAAACTAGCAGGAATTCCTTTTGCAGTAGCCTACAGGCTTGATCCATATGGCTCTCTGCCTGTCAAACTGGGTCAGTACACAATATTGAGTTTGAATTTTGTTGGCATTAAAGATGAAACTCTCAATCATTAAAGCAGCATTGTCATCATGGTTTCCTCTGAATCTTGTGTACTGTACATTGTCGGTTGCAGTAGCAGCTGGGCCATTTTGTATGTGATGGTATCGCACAAAAATGAGGATCTGTCCAGAATTCAGTACCTTGTGTGGTTTGTGTGTGCCTTTTGTGTGTCTTTCATGTGGATGTTTGTGTGTGCTTCTGTGTTTCTGCCCATATTTGTTTGTCTGTCATCTGGAACATTCCGTAATGGTCTATTGAAAATTCACTTAAAAGGAAGAGGCCTACCAGATATCTTGTACACTCTGTATAGCAAACATGCCTTCCTTGTGCCGTGCAGCAGTCATGTGAGAGAGGAAGGAAATAACCTCCCCTGGCATCATGTGATCGGTGGAGAAAGTAAAATGGTATGCAGTATGTAAATGAGCTTTCTTGCATGGCAACACAATCATACTTATTTACTTGTATGTGCTTAGTCATAAGAATATGGGCCTCACAAATAAAAGCAGTCACACTTCAACATTTAACTTAAACAACTGGCTGTCGCCTAAAAAATTATTTGAAGCAGTTCTGTTCAGTAGTTATTTCCACAGGTAGTGCACTGATAAAACAGAAGCATCAGCTCCCACTCATAAACAGCAGGAACGGTAATGAACATAAAAAAACAACATTAGAGAGCCCATTATTTAGTAACATTTAACATCATAGTGAGTCACAGTAATAAGGCAATTAATGTAGATAACAAGTAATAGATTAGAAGAACTTATTCAAAAAAATAAGCCAAGTAAAAGATTAAATTCATATAAATGAACAAATTAGAAACAATAACAACAAGCCAGTGACCACATTGCAGTGCTGCTGTGTTGGTAATTAGCCTACACATTAGACAAAGAAATTGATTGCATTTGAGTGCAAAGTGCATCTACGAAGAAGGAGTGTCTGAATCTGTATGTCCTCAACCCGTAACTATCAAAACATGATTAGATTAATTTAAGTACAGGGTTTGCCGTCATGAGATGATTGAAGCAGCGAATCAGCATAAGAGGAGGGAGATAAAGAGGAGTGGGAGTGGCCAAAGATGCAGGGCCTCCTCCATTTTACAGCACAATAGAACCTGAAGTGGTTCACCCCCGTCCCTCCCCTGTTTTGCCACGTGGTATGTTCCAACCCAGTATTTAAATCCGGGAGCTTGAAGGCTGTGGTGTTCATGGACTGAAAACCGGTGTAATCCAGGAAGCAGCTGAGAGGCAGAGGCAGAGAGAGAGAGAGAGAGAGAATCAGAAAAAAGAGGGGGAAAAAACTGCCTCGCCGGCACACAGGAGGTGGCGACAGTTACAACAGCAGAGGCAGAGAAAAGAGAAAAAGAAGGGCAGTTGTGTGATCCTGCTGTTAGAGCAACTTGTGCTAAGGAGAGAGCATATCTTGTCTCTCTCTTCTCTCTCTTTGCTGTCATTCTCTCTTTTCCGCTGTGCCAGCGGGGGAGGGTGCATCGGCTGTCCCAGGCCTAGTTACATGTCCCAGCATCCCGCAAGAGCTCCAACAAGGCCACTGCGACCGTAACGGAGACTGTGAGAACAGGACAAGGCAGGGAGACAGAGGTACTGTAACCTCTGCTGAGTAATAATAAACAGTGCCATGTATACTGTAGAGCCTGCTCATGTGAATACTGTTTGGAGAAGTTTCAGCAGTTTTGTGTGATGCAGCTTACTTATCTCTCAAAAAATATTGCACAAGTAAGCTCATAGTGATAGATGAGGTGCTAGTAAACACAGCTGCTGTGTACTGGAATTAGCTGACAGCATACAGAGGTTAGTTGGATAAAATGCAGAACTGATGGAGAAGGTTCTTTATTAGGAATCAAAAGCAAGTGGAAGAAAAAATACTTCATGCTTTTAGTCTGTTGCTGTTATTCTGGTAAATGGAAATCTTGGTGTGGTCCATAGTTTATTGCAGAGTCTGGCTGTTGCAGTGAGTGAATATGTGGGGCATCAAGTCCCTGCTGCTTTTTGCTCCAGTCTGGTATGATGCAGTAATATTTCCCAGTGGCTTGATCACTGAGATACTTGTGAGTGCACTGATGAAAACAAAACCTATTCAGTATATAGCACATGTTCTACAAGTACCGGTAAATAAAAAAGTCTGTTTGCAGTGGAGGCTTAATCGCTGAAAAGGTGAAAACAGGAAGAATTGCATGTTCATTAACACTGTACTCATCAGGCAGAACTGCTGGACTCTCAGATTTCAACATCCACCCGAACGTATTGACCTTCCTGATGTTGAAAGAACAGCTGACATCTGTTTTGTGTGTTGGTATTTGCGATGGCAGTGACTTTTCTGTCTCCTCTCAGTATTTCTGTAGAGGTAAATGTCTTCTCCCACAGTGCTGAGAATGATCCGCTTCATTTCAGGCGTGCAATGAAATGTATTTTTGTCTTTCCAGCAGGCTTTCATTAAGTTATTTTTAAAGGAAAATTAGGCCCCAACTGTTCACAAAGTGTATTTGCAGGCAGTACTTTCTAGCAGGCATATTTCATCATCCGTGTTTGTTTCCTTGCACCCAGCCTGCTGAGTACTGATATATTTTCAAGATGAAGGCCTGGAGTACAGGTTTATTCTCATCTGTGGTTGCTAAGGAACATCTGAGGCGTGTGTCATCTCTCTCCTCTTTAAGTGAAATCTGTAAAGAAAAACAAATGTTTCTAAACACTGAAGCCACAATTGTAGAGGACCAAAAGGTAAACTAAACACATGACTATGGGACACATACACACTGGCGTAGTTCTTACCATCAACAGTTTATCTCATTCTGAGATGGCTGTCGTACATTGTGTGACATCCCCGACGATTCATGACTTTAAACTCTGTCAGTGGCAACAGGCTGCTTTGTGTTTGAATTAGTCCAATTCAGTATTCCTACAAAAATAAGGCAATAGCTTTTATTTACCTGATTTGTCTTGATGAGCACTCCTGTGGTTTGATAATGGTGCACACAAGCTGATTGTGTTACACTGGTAAATATTATATTTACAGACATATGGTCACCTGTGTCACAATGAGAGGCTTGGCATTTTTGCTTATGAAGTAAAATCCTGTCGTATTGACACAATCGTAACGCTGTTGTGCATTTTTTGTCAAGGCTTGTGCAAACTTAGAAGTGTTCAAAGTAGTTTTTTAGGCCTTTTTTTGTTGTTTTTTTGACTCATTTGAAATCTTGTGTCATGTAATTTGGAAAAGTAGACCACAGTTTAAACAGTTTGATAACTTCAAATGTGATGTTGTGTAACAATTTGCATATGCATGTCACATTGTGATATACTGATTTTAGAAATAATTGTTTTTAATATTTTTAATGATATAAATCTCACTGCCGTGCTTCTTCTGTACACTGTTTATGTTCGTTTAAATTTTTAAGATGATTGTCTATTTGTTTTTTTGAACTTTCTTGGCTTCTGATTATCTTGGAGGCAGAGCCCTTAGCAGTGACTCAGGTGGGGTTGACTGCCTCTCTCTTCAGGCAAACAGACATCTGAAATTATTTTTAATATTGATTAAAGGGTGTTACACTAGTCTGGGTGTAGTCAGACATCATCATCTATACTTCAAAACAGAATGGCATGCGCATCATCAATAAGAACAAAGCCAGAAAAACACTGTGACCTGTGTCTTGCAATTAGATGGACAGTGTCAGACACACCCTTGAATTCATGGGGTTATGAGAGGTTAAGTCTCATTTAAAAAAGGCTTGATTACCTCTAAATTAAACACACCGTAGCATTATAAGTCTGTGAAAGGAGAAGAAAAACAAGCAGTGTTTGCTTAGCACAACAATTAATTTCTCCCTGCAGCTGCTGGAAAGCCACCTGCTAAACAATTACAGCAAAATAATGTGACACCTGCCGATGAGAGCTGGCTCTTTGCCACTTAAGCACGGTACCAACAGAGACCCGATGACCTACTGCCAATACTTTTTAGGTTAGGTCATAATTACTGTGTCTATCATAGACATAGCTGAGAGTCTTTAAAGCTTGTTTGTGTTTTAGTTTGAGCATGAGCAGACAACAGTGACAAAGGGGGACTTGCAGGCTGGCGTTGGGAGGTTACATGTATAAATAAAAGTACATTTTTCATTATTTTCTTGAGGCATTAACTGTTTAAACTGTCCATAACATGCTGTTACTGTAGCTCTCGTGTCATGCTTGGGCAAGGAAGAGAGCACAGAGCGTTACGACATGTTGGCATTTCCCTGACTTGCCATGCTTTGCCATGGAAGGCCAGATGTTGTATCTGAAATGCTAGTTACCTTGAATTTTTTTTGTAAATTGGGGTGAAACCCATCTCTTCTGTAAAACTTGGGAGATATCTAATTCTGAAAGTAGAGAAGTGCTGTTCGTCTATACAGTGGCTGAAAAATCTAATTATTTCTCTGGATATCATAATGTTTGTCATCACAGTCAATCAGTTTGTCCCAATGGGAAAGGTTTGGTAACAATGTGGGCTTGTGGGTCTTGAAATTTGTTTGCATACAAATAAACAGAAGAAATAGATAGAAAGATAAAATACATGACAATTGATATAGATTGTTCTGGTGCTGTGTAATGTTTTGTTTGACGCTTCTGTATATGAACTAGAATGGCAAGAACTAGTTTGCTGTTACTTTTTGGCCCGAGGGACAGGGAGGATGAGACAGGTTGGAAGGATTGTATTGATCCATACAGTGCAGAGGCAGCTCCACATACTCATTTCTCTCTGGTAGAGTTCAAAAGAACTGGTAGGTAGTGTCTGTGCATGGTGTTCAGGCTCAGGTCACATGGATGTGAGAGAAGGCTGTGATGGGGAGCTTTGTAAATATTACCCACAGGTCTAAGAAATTAACTCGGAATGACTCCGTGGAGATAGAAGGGCATTCCATTCTGAAAAAGGTGACACATGCATAGGCAGTTAATGGCATGTTTGATGCAAGGATAGATTTTTCTTTGCCAGCATTGTGGTAAAACATATTCTCATGCAATCTGGATCTGCACAGTAGTTTGAAACGAAACAAAAGTGTTTACTATATGTCAAAGCTTTACAACAAAACAACTGAAAAAGAAATGATGTTTTGTCCCAGAGGCACAGATTAAATTTGTCTCAACGGCAAATCCACAGTCTACAGCCGAACGTGCTCCCCATGGTTGTTTTCTATCATGAAAGACATTTCTCTTTATTGTTCAAGTTATAGATAACATTTTCAATGTCTTAAATGAACCTGAATAATTCACACATGCCCCTATGACTAATCAAAGTATGTCGCAAGTTTCCCTTCATAACCTTGTGAGGGCCTCTGTTGTTGTTTTGATGGTTAGCTCGTGCATTTTGTTGCCTTTGAATGTGAGTTTGCCATTCTTTTTGGATTAAAAGGTGTCACAGTGCAGAGCAGAATATTTGCCAAAGCTCAAAAAGAGAATTTGCTCTTCAAAGTTTTAGTCTTGTCTCCTTAACTTTTAACTGTGTAGTTTGTTGGGTTCCTCCCATTTGGTTGTGTTTACTTGTAAATAGATATGTATGTAGAAGGCCCCTTACAACCAAGATGTCAGTGACATAAATAAAGTTTGGGGTGCTGCATTAAGAGTCACCTGTGGTGGAAAGGCTGAGGGATTACATGGATACTATACTGGGGATGACTCTGTGAACGTGTCTGTTTACTCACAGGCATCTGTTTGTCCCTGTGAAAATGAACATGTCCTTTCAGCCACACACTGCATACTCTGTTTACAATCTGATAAAAAAAAGTTTGTTGATAACAGTGCCATTACATAGTTTGTCCACCAGTCAAGAGTGAAGTTTAGTTTTCAATGATAAAATGGTTGGCTCAGTACAAATCATAATTGTGCCATTGTTTTGTGTACCATATTTCTGTGAGAATCTTTAAAAGATGATGCCCAAAAGACATAAAACATCCAGCACTGGTCAGTCTTAAATGATATATGTATATGTTAAAATATTATGTGTTTTTGGGCAAAGTTTTGCCAACAGATCATAGCACAGGTCAAACCCTAACTTTGAAAGAATGTTTCCAGACTGGCAACCAGGAATTAATTTTAGTTGCTGTAAAACGAAATATTTTGCCATTTCTAGACACTTTGGATTTCAGTTTAAAGACGAACTGAAATGCCTTTTTCCAGAGCGTCAACTGCCATGTTGTGACGTATTCGCTATTCAAACAATTAAACGACCAATGAACAGGCTTTGGGGTCGGGACATAAGTTGGAGGAATCTGATTGGAGTGTTGTCGACAAGTGTTGTTCTTACTCCTTGGCAACCGTTGCTAGGACTTTGTTTGTTAATAGTTAACTACTAAATTTTAACACCAAGCTAGCATTAGTTTATTTAATATCTACAGGTTTTGTATTGACAGGTGGATTGACATGATATAATTGCTTGAATTAAAAAACCCAGGAGATGTTTTGAAGGATGAGAGACAGAAGTGGCAGGTTTAAATATAAAAATACGAAGTAATTCATTTTTTAAAATTTCTTTTTGTGACACATTTTTAAATTTGACTACAATAAGAGCAGGGATATGGTCCAAAAGGGGTTGAAGTGCATTTTTGACCTCCGCTAACTAAACCCCCAGAGTTCTGGCCTCATTCCTAAAATTCAAAAAACACATCTAGAATCCACTTGTTTCCTTGCAACTGGTCTCAGCTTGAAGGTAGCACTTGTGACATCACATTTGACCTTATTAACCAATTAAAATGCATATGCCTTGCAATAGCAGTGTTTCAACCAGTAGATGGCAGCCACTACACACATTTATAAACGGAATATGGAAAAGTCAGTTAATTTGCACTCAAATGTCAGGATTTAGACCTAAATTAATCAATCACACTACTAAATACTTTATAGACTTGAGTTTCTTGTGAAAAAAAGTGGTTTTAGGGGTTAAGTTACTCTTTATGATGCAGTGCAGTTATTTATCAGCAGTTGTAATTTGCATTTTACGTTATCCTTCGCAGAATTTTACCCTAAGTGTTGTCAGAAATTGTGTTTCCCTTCAGTTCGTGGTATACAGAATACCATTAGTGCAGCTGTTGTCATGTTCCTCACAGAACCCTTCATAAAGAAATCCAGCTAACCCTCTTGCTTGTGCCAGCTCTCACAGCTTCCTCCTCATTATGTCATTGAGCTGCGCCCTCGTGATGCTTTGAGCTCCAGTTTTTCCTCGTGGTGTGTTGAATGCACCACCTTGAACTAGCGAACTTGATTGATGCTCATACTATGCAGCGCAGTTTTCCATCTAGCTCAAAGATCTCAGCATATTTCGCCTCCCAGTACTTCACAAACTTTATGTTTTTCTCAAAATGTTTGCCAGTGGCAACTTGACAGCTACCCCGCAGATGTAATTTGCATCCTTTAAAACTTCTGTGTTTCATACTGAAATGCTTTACAGTGTCATGCCAGTATTAGAATACTATTGAGTGCCCTCTGTTCATTACTCCACAGCTTGGAGGCAGACAGCAGATGGCAGGGACTAATTGTCACAGGCCAGACACAGCACTAATAATGGCAACAATTATAGAGAACAGTGAACACACTATTCCCAAAGCTACAAACTTATTCTAAGTTTGTAAATCTTATTTATGCAGATAACTATGATACTCTATCTTATAATACTGCTCTAATTAAGTGCATGACTGTCTGTAGGAAGCATTCGAGACTTAGTAAATATGATTTTGTGTCTTCAGATAAGGTATTCTGTCTTCGGTAGCTCTTCTCTGTTGTGTTGGTTTAGTGTGAAGTGGAGCTGGCATCATCTGTTTCCAGCAGGTCTGGAGTGGGGAAGGCCCCTCTGTGTCATTCTCAGGTGTGTGTATGCTCAAGTTGTGTGTACTTGTGAGTTTGGTCAATTCTTTTTCAAGTGTGTGTATGCCCATGTGTGACTGAAGTGACACAGTATCTGCTGGTACAGCTGTCTTTCCCTAATCCAGTCTCTGTTCTTGGACATTTTACAAGAGTTTCATGCTCTGTCAAACATGGCAGCCACAGCTTTGGTCACCAGAGCTTTATAGGTTATCATGATAAGGTGCATTTGTTAAACCTTTGGCTGACTGTTAAATATTTGCAACAATTGTCTTTGTGTGTGATGTTTTCATTGTAGATATTAGAAAATTGGTCTATTTTTCCCTTAGCTAAAGGGAGAAAACTAGTTTTCTCTCAGTAGTCACTTTTTGCAACTATGCTCTCAGGATTTTCTGGGTTTATCATCAATCGCTGGAGGCAATATTGATTGCTCACCAATCAGAATGTGGTTTGTTTATTTTATTATTACCTTAATTAGTCTCAAGCCCCTGCTATGCTGTGATATTTTTGCAGTGTATGTTATGTAAAGTTTTTTGCTGATTCTCTAGTCTCACAAAAAAATGAAGTGTTAAGTGTAGTTGTATCTATGAGCTCTTAGTTGAAAAAGTTTCTGGCGAAATAAATGTGTGCTCACATCAGTTTCACAGATCACGTAAATCTACCCAGCAGTGTTCACATACTTCCTGCCAAACTTTTTTTTCATAAAATCATGATTTTGCACACTCATATCATCATGCTGCAGGCTTTGGTCAACCACAGGCAAATTGTTTTCTATTTATATCGAGGGAGCTTTGTCTGCTTTGTATATTTCTCTCTCTGTGCTTTGAAATGAAAGAAATGAAGAATAATTGTAGAGAGAATGACATAATTACTATTGAATTTGCTGTGAGGCTGCAAAGCA
>JAQLOL010000012.1:16877999-16893628 GCA_029783665.1 Naso thynnoides
AAAAAAAACAAAAAAAAAAGAAGCAAAAATCCATTGGTTAACAAGACACATACATTCATCCACAAGACAATCTATTCATACACATTCAATAATAAACTTTAAAGCAAGACACTATGTGCTACATCATCATCTAAAATTTAATTAGGGAGTGTGTCATAGGCATCTCATTGTTTGTAGAGTTTACAAGACTGGGCAACACTGGTTGAGTCTTTCACGTTGTGTTGAATGTCCTGAGCTTATTGCAAGGTTTTTTTTTAAGTTTTTTTTTTAAACTCTTAATGAAAAAGTAACTAGTGTTATTAGCTGTCCTGATGCTGAAATGTAATGGAGCAAAAGTATAAAGTAGTATAAAATGGAAACTCAAAGCTAAAGTACAAGTATTTCAAAACTGTGAAAGTGTATATTTCATATATAAGTGCAGTACTTGGTTGAATGCAGAGGTGAAGTGAGCAAATGTTTAGATTTTGGTCTCAAACAGGAAATAAAACACTGCAGTCTCACTTGGGGATGTTCCAGGCGTCTCCCAGTGACTGCCACATCAGGTCTTCTTCTAAGGACGCCTCATCATTCATCAGGCGGATACACTGAGGTGTCAGCAGCGGCGTAATGACGGTCGGCGGCAGATACCCTGGGCAGTGAGATACCACCTGTTGAGAAAAAGCACAACTCATTGTGTTAATGAAAAGTGTAATCTTCCAGTCATGATCAAACAGAAAATTCAGTCACTTTGAAGAGAAAATTTACATTCATATTTTAAATGCAATCTTTTTAACTGGAAGAGACAACTTTTAATACTATAACAAGATATATAAAGCAGTGTGCAAAAAGTTGCATTCAAATTCACTTTGTGGCTGCTTTCTAATAGCAATTGTACATTTTGGAGATATATTGACATCATATTTGTTAAAATTACTCAAATGACAACAGTTACCAATTAATTAAACATGAAAGATTTAGTCACTTACGAATGCTAATGTGGTGAAAAGGGAGTGAATCAGTTCAGTGGCACTGGGATTGTTTAGCTTTTCATTATGCTCACCCTGTGAAAAATAAATAAAAATAAATAATACAAAGCTTACAGCATCATGACCGTTACATACAAACTTTATGCTGTTGAGGTAAAAGACATAACACAGATCACAATGAGTCTGTGAACGTGATTAAGGGAACATACCACAAGGTTGAAAGCATATTTGAACTTTTGGAGACACTCTGCAAATCTACTGTCAGACGGCATGCCGTTCATCGCTGAAAAACAAAAACACCATGAAGCGGTCACAACTGGAACAATATGTACTTCTAGCAGTGTTTAACATGTCCTGCATTATATTACCTTTTCTTTTTTGCTTTTTCTTGTTATTTTCATATATCTCCGCTACTACAGCTGTTTGTCCGACGAAGGCTTCTATGTCATTTAAAATACGATTCAAGATTTCCTGTAAAGAAAGAAGAAGAAAAAAATTCTTTCCTCACTCTTCTTCTCTTAAACGATACCAAACATTTGCTCAGTTATAGTAAATTGGTCACCGGTTATCAGTGTGTAATGAAAAGGACACTCACGATGTCCCTGTCCAGTTCTGTGTATTGAGGAGGATACAGCGACATCTCCTCCTCTCCTTCGTCAGGCACAAACAGGTCAGGCTCAGAGAAGTCGTCTTCCTCTGCATGTACAAAAGGAGACTGAGGGGTTTGTATTGACTTTAACAACAACATATATGTTCTCTGATACATGCTGTTATTAAAGCTGTGTTTATGATGGAAAAAATACTTTGACTAGTGATTTAAAATGGTGTAATTATGTAGTTTGTCCAGCAGAGGGTGACATGTGATTAGCAGAGGGTCTGTTAAGTAGTGTTTACTGCCCAATGCACCGATGTTTGGAATAAAGATAGCTAAAATGTAAGATACCCTACCTACATTACGTGTCTTTATCACAAGTACTTGATAAACATATTCAGCCGATATTACATAAAATAATATCAGTGGATGTATTGGATATTGACATTTTTCTTGCTTCCTATGAAAGGTATCAGCATCTGCCCCAAAAATCTCACAATCCTTCGGAACCTGGTTTGTAAATCTCCTGTCACAAACTCACCATAGTCCGGAGCAATCCATGAGTCAGCCACAGGTCGCTGTCCCCTGGGTTCAGGGGATTTTGCAGCGCTCCGAGATCTGGCGTTGCTGCTTTAAAAGGCATTTCAATAAACAAAAAAAGTAAATCATGAATAAATACTAAAGTTTCAGGTATTTGTTTTCACTGACTAAAGCTTTTGAACTGATGCTTGAGTCCTCTTACCTGCGTGAAAGTGCTCGTGACAGATCCCTTTCGATATAGTCGGCCTGTAAACAACAACAGAAACACTTGTTCGCCCATTTCTTTCGCTCAACAGTCATGACAACAGCCGTGTCGGTGGATTTGTTCTCACCTTGACATCGTCACACTGAAACATGAAGACAGAGGTGGTTTGCCTTCTCCCCAGCTGGACCAATACTGTGAGAAGGCTGTCGAATACTCCCGAGTTCATCACAGCTTTCAGCTCCTGGATGTCATGGAGAGCCATGGACTCCAGCTCGGCCTAAAAAACACACTACAGGTTTTTATTTGCACAAACCAAATTATAAACCTCTGCATGGACACAGATGCGAGCCACATTAAAGGCAAAAAAACAACACAAAGTATCCTCAAGTTCAAGGTTAATTTAAGTTTAGTTGTGTGAGAACCTCAAAAAGTTACCCTGGTACTCTTAATTTAGAAACACAAAACTCCACAATGGAAATATTAAGGATTAGTCAATGATTACTGCATACTCCTTCCTCTGAAATATATTGTATATTTATAAGGTTTGGGGCCATTATGATCCTCTAGAGCTGTTCTTATGTTCCTGTACAAAGATTCTTAAGATATATGAACTCTATTAGATGGATTGAAAACATTCTACTAAAGGTCATTCACCCCCTATTAATAGAACAATATAATATATTATACGATAGCCTTCACAATCATGAAGCTTCAAACTAATCACATCCATTTTCATAATCACCTAGCTGTCGTCCTGGAGGAGACTTCTCCTAAGGGATTTGAATTTGAATTTGTCACACTCACATGGTACTTACCTTGGTTTCAATGTCAGTGAGCATCAGTTTGGGACCGCGCACCTCCAGCAGCATGCTCTGACCCCACACGCGACCCGCCCCGTCCAGCAGCGTCAGCCGCTCCACGCAGTCGGCTACATTTTTCAGCTCCTTCCCGTCCAGTTCACAGGTGAACAAGTGCTGCAGCAGAGAGCAAAGCAAAACCTTTTAAACACAACATGATTCAGAAAGGGTCACATTTATCTGGATATTCTCAGGTATGATACCTCCACTCTGTACTGGAATTTGTCCATGATCTGGTTTATTGATGATGCGTACTTTCTTCTTTGCTCTATTAAGACATGAACCACAGCTCTGTATTAGCTCTAAGACTGAACAGGTTTATCAGCTGATAATGTAAAGTGCAGTGTGAACTTACTGTAAATCAACTTTCCGTTTGGCCTCGACAGGTTTGAGGCCTGTGACACGTCCTCATCCATGGTGGAGTAACCACTGTTACAACAAATGCAAGAAATTCACAACACTGATCAACTGCTGATGAATAAAGTAATGAACCAAATAATAAATCAAACATAAAAAATTGTGAGATACAAACTTTGACTGGATGGATTCTGCATAGCTGTTGCTGTCAGCAAGACTGTTCCTCCTAAACATTGTCAGCTCTGACCACACCTACACAACAAGATCATAACATGAGTTATGCCCGCCATAAAGGTGTTATCTAAGAGGTATAAGCTCAATGAGCAACCAAAACCCTACCCATAAAATTAATTTATAACTGAAACTTTGTTGTGTCATCATTCTTCATTTACAATTGACTGAGGTGAAAAAACAAAAGTCTTTTTTGCATTTAACTGAGAAACTTTCACATTCACGTCAGAAACTTTTATTTAAACAATACCTTTGCAGTTACCAAATAATAAATATTCCTTTTTATCATTAACTTTTTATCTTTAGAAAAACATTATGATCAACATGACTACAATATCTTTGTTGTGCTGCTTGAATATTTCAAGAGCTTTACTATTTGAAAGATCAAAATAACATTAGCCAGCCCGAGCTTTGTAAATGTTTTTCATCAAGAAAGCCTCAGTTACTCTTGTTTTTGGCTTTGTAGATCAAATCAGTTCAGATGTTAAGGATCTATTTCATTAAATTTTAAGGAACAATCTCCACATATTTAAAAGACTGTGTGAACAGTGAAGACCATTTCATGATAATTAAGTCAGTAGCAATGAAGAAAGGACTCGCACACAGAACAAAAGACTCAGACAGATGTCTGGATGAAAAAATACATCACTTCTTTTCATTTTCTTCATACCATACCAACACATTTGCACTTTTTTGTCTATCAAGCCCTTTTGTAAATGGTATGAAGAAAATGAAATGAAGTGATATATTTTTTCATCCAGACATGTCTGAGTCTTTTGTCCTGTGTGTGAGTCCTTTCCCTCATTACTGCTGCGCTTCTCTTAACCACCGCACCAGTGTGTGAGATAAATTCAGGACTTTTTTATAAAGGTGCAGCTTAATTTTTGTGAATCCGTGATAATTAAGTCAGACAAGTTTTCTGTTGGTTCCAATCAGATCTGTTGTCTGTGAAGAACGTAAGGGAGGATTCTCTCTGAATTGTCTTAAATGAAATGCAAAAACACATTTCTCTATAGAACAAATAACAAAGACACATCCAGTTTGTTGTGGAGATTCACTGTCCAAAGCTCTTACCTTATTTGGCAGTTGACTAGTGTTGTTTCCTCCTTTTTTATTTACTGTTTAGGTCAAATACAGCGCATATATTAATCCTGTATCTCAGTCAGCGACATCATACGCACAAGACTCCCTCACAAAAGAGATGGACAAAGTCCTGTTGAGCTGACTCTGTTAAAGGTGTGAGATCTATGGTGTGGTATCCTACCTGAGCAAAGGTCGCCAATCATCTATCTCAGGAGGAGCTTAAAGGTCTATAAAAAAGAGAGACAACTAAAATTACTTCGGGCCTATGACTATAAATCCTGCGAGACGCACTCTGCAGAAAATAAAAATAAATCCACAAAGATGGAAGAAACAAAGCAGGGATCATTGTATTGTAGTATTTTTATTGCAATTCTCAGAGTGAGTCATATCTTTGTAACCTTTGTAATATTGCACTGATTCATCTCTATTCAACATTAAGTTATAAATGCTTACACATCTTTCTTAATGTTGGCTTCTTCTTATTCTGTATGTACGAGGCCAGTCATGTTTCTGTTCTATCATAGAGAGTGTGGTTAGATGTGGAACGACTGCAGGGTTTGGGAATCATCCTGTTTCAGCAAAATCAAAGTTGATGCATCTGGTTCTGACTGCATTGAATATGATTGGCCAGAAAGATCTAAAAGATCACCATAACCTTCAGTCTCTGTTTGACCACTGTGTTCTCCATCAGGCAAACAGATTTTGTATTCCAAGTGTGATCTGTTGACATCATTCAGATGATATGTGACTCAATAGAACAAACTAAAACCAAGCTACAGCTCCTTAATGTCTTTATCAATTGTTAATTTAAACAAAATCATTAATTAACAGGTTACCGAAGGGGTGCAGATGCTATAGATGAGGGTTATTTATTTTTCTCCTTCTTCCTTACTCCAGCCTGTACTTGTCCTGTGTTATTTTTAGGCCTTTTATGTGGTTTTAACCTTCTATATTTTATCATTTTTAAAGCTTGGTCAGTTAATGCCCTGTCGATGGGTGTCACTTTGAGGAGTGCAAGCAAAATTTGCCCACGTTCACAATCAGAAGTCAGATTGCATATAACATTTTTGACTGACGTGACTCAGCTGGCAGGCAGACAGGGACTTTTCATACGAAAAAACAGCCACAACAAAAGACAAGAAGATGGGTGATTTTTTTCTAATAACAACAACAAGCCACTCCCTGAAACTACACATGGCTGTAAAGGCATGTGTCCACAGGTCTGTGGTTTCAGAATAATGAGCACAATGAGCCTGTTAACATGTATCTGTCATGCTAATTATGCGCTCTGCATTCTGGGATGAGGATGGATGGTTGAGGGGGCCAGTAGTGGGTTGGGTGTGTTGGGTTATTTGGGTGCATGGTCAACTCAATGCCAACTGACTGTAGCATTACAAAGGATGGAGAAACATAAAAGGGAATATAAAAAGATCACAGCTGATTAAAGGAAAAAAAGCTCTTACACACAATTAGATTTACTGACTTCTGCAGTGATGGTAATCTTGTGAAATTGGCTACTTTTCCGTCTTCAAGCCACTGAAATCAGTGTATCAGTCTCAGAGACATGTTTTATTCAAAGGTTTGTTGTATTTATTGTGTATATTTTGTCAAAAATACACAATAATTTGAGTTTGTGAGAGAGAGAGAGATTAGATGTAAAAAAGATAACATTGTTTTAAATGTGCCTAAAATGGATCTCAAAGCGATACTTGGATGAGGAATTTGGGTTCTCCATGTAAGGTTTTATGTCAGTGCAAGAGTGACATGACCAGAGTTCAGGGTCAGACTGGTGCATTTTGGGGCGAAAGCAACATGGATTGCAGAGAAATGACATTTGGCACCAAAATATCTTTATTCTGTACATGTCCCAATAGACACACATGGTAATTGTCTCTCATTTGTTTGTATTTGTGTTCTTTGTCTGTTAATATACCTTTACATGTGTGTCAGTCATTTTCTTTGATTTTTTAAAACACATTTCTGTTGTGCTAACACCAGAGACTGTTTGTCAATCGACACTCCTTTAATAAACTTGAGAATAACGGGTGTATTTCCAGCTTTTTATGTCTTTTATTAAGTGGGAGACGGATGCAATAAATTCTGTATGGCTTGTGGTTGTTATTTCATTGGACCAGTACAAACACAGGAATGATCTATCTATCTATCTATCTATCTATCTATCTATCTATCTATCTATCTATCTATCTATCTATCTAGTATCTAAAAATAAAATTTCTGTTTGTTTAATACATACACACTCTAGCCGACAAACTTGGGGGCGTTACTACTTCTACTACTGCTACTACTTCGAACTCGGTCTTTTGGAATTTTAAGCAGCCGTTTGCTGGTTTGTTTCCTGTTGGTTGACAGTGATACAACAATTTACTGTAAAGAGCAACTTCATGGAAACATTTGGTGCTTCACACATCCTCATGTTTATCCTAAAGAAGTAAAAACTGTCAGAAATAATCACACTTGAGGGTGATCAAAAAAGAAAGTCATATTTTCAATCACTGTTCTTGTTTATTTTTAAAGAATACATTACAGCTCCTGTGGATCAACTGTAGTTTAAGTCGTTCTTTGTATCTAATCCATTCATAATATAAAAGAGTGTTTCTGCAAAGGCTTTTAAAAAATAGCCATATTTTTTACAATAGGTCAGAAGAAGGGAAATCTCAGTACAGTACATAAAACAAAACATATTGGTAAACAAAGGGTTCTCTCAATTCTGCTGGTAGTGAGTCTTAAACACATAAAATCCAACATGTATTTATTGTCAAACAGCATTCATGACTAAAAACTCATTGCAATTAGGGCACTTAAAGGATGCTGACACAGAAATCACGCAGCGCTTCATTTTAACTGGAGTCCAACAGAGGAGGCAACTAAACAGGAACTGAAAGTGACTGACGGAAGAAGACATGGTTTGACAGTAACAAGGTAAATTTACTCAAGTACTGTAGTACGGTACTCAAGTACTGTACTTAGGTATGTTTTTTGAATATCTGCACTTTACTTGAGTGTTACTTTTTGGGGAAACTTATTACCTTTACTTCCCTAAATTTGAAAGACAAATATTGTATTTTTGACTGCACTGCATTTCTGCAGTGTGGTGGTTTCTTTTCTTTTCTAAAATCTCAAAGATAATAAACCGTGATCATGTAGTTCTGCATGTGAAGTAGTGTTGCTGTATTGGCGTCTTGCGCATCTCCATGGTCAGGCGTAGATTAAACGTCTCTCAAATCAGGCAGTTCATTTAGTGACAGTAATGACGACTATGGCAGGAAAGGATGACGATTCTCTACCTGTGCACCCACAGCAAGATCTGAAGTCCATGTTCTAGATTTTGAAACGAAGAATGATTTATATTCTTTTAAATAGTCGCTTTGTTTACCACTCAGAAACTTCATTACAGCGTACAGAAATTTGCAGTCCGACCTGAGAAAGCATGTTGAGGTATGTAGCTTAACACTTGTTTTATTCCAAATGAACATTTCAAATTAAGTCTGTGCTCGTTGTAACTTAGTTGTCATTTTTATTCTATGGTTGGTTGTTAAAATTACTATTTTATTGATTTTACTGAGTTAACTTTCTGTTAGACGCTGCCGTTTGGTGATATTTCATTGGTTGTTCTGAGACATGTCTACAAAAATATTTTGAGAATTTACTCAAACTTATTTGTTAAAATACTTTGATTAATTTTTATTTTTGAATGTAGGTTCCCCAGTACTTTTACTAAAGTAATAATTTGACTGAGCAACTTTCACTTGTATTGGAGTAATATTTGACCGGGAGTATCTTTACTTTGGCTCGAGTAATGAAGATGTGTACTTTGTCCACCACTCAAAGTAACATTTTAACTTAATTTTTCTGATTGTGAATTACTGTTTCAGTAAAAATCTTCTGCATGTGTATTTTAGATGTGTGATGAAAGCAATAAAAGCCTTGAGATGGCCTGCTTTGTGTCCTTTCATTGAACACAACTTAAATACAGATGCAAAGTCTTGCAAAGCAAAAGAGTACAACCATGTTGTACTTTGACCAGGACCCAGGGACCGATCCACATCCAGTTGTCCTGATGAAGTTTTGTGGGTCGTCCTGAACCCTCGTCTTCACTCATTCAGCCGTGGCACAGTTATACAAGCAGGTACATTTCCGGGTCCATAATGCTGACATATGTTACATGTTGGTCCGAATTTCTCCTTGAATTTTTTGGACAATGTGTGTGAGGTCCAAACTCTGAGTCAGAGTCTTCAGCAGCATTTCGTCCTTCTGGACCCCCTCCATGAACTCTTCATAGGACAGCTCGCCTGAAAAATGAACAATCACACAAAGTGAGCTCAAAAACGCTTGGTGCTGACAAAGAATCATATGTGGCAGATAGGGTATGTAGCTATTTCCCATCCATCCCTCTCAACTCTAAAATTAATTCCCCCTCAGTGTGTGACTGCAGATGTCACCCTGGGGTCTCACCATCTCCATTGATGTCAATCTTGTCAAACACCATGTTGGCAAAGTCCTCCGCCGACATCTCACAAGGAGCTCCATTGATCGCACGAATAGACTAAACATGACACAAAGCAATAAAATCATTTTAGGAAGTAGGGTCGAAAAGTAACTGAGTACATTTATTCAAGAGCAATTTTGGGGCTACTTGTAATTTACTCATGTATTTCAGAGGGGAATCTTGTACTTTTCACTCCACCTCGTTTATTTACATCTTTAGTTGTTAGTTTTTTTACAGATTGGGATCTTACATTTGTCTTCATCCTCCTAATTTAAACAAATATCTGCAGCTCTGCGAGAAAAAACTCTCCCTCTTTTCGAACCTTTTAATTATCTCTACACCCCTGAAATTAATCTTGCTTTTGGACAGGGCCCAAACCCTAATCTGGGAGAAGACGGATGACACTACTTAATAATCTATGAACAAAAATGCTGCTTCAGCACGTGATGCAGTCATATTAACAATCCAATCCAATTATATAATATCCAATAAATATTAACTACAGAACCTATTTCCTGTGGAAAAATTTCTTTTATTTAGGTACTTCAAGTACATTTAGCTGATGACACTCACATACTTTTTAATAAGTAGGATTTTGAAAACAAGACTGTTACTTGTAGTAGAATACTTTTACATATTGGTACTAATACTTTTCCATAATTGTAAGATCTTGATGTTTCTTCCACCACTGTGAAGAGCAATAACATACACTGATTAAGAGTTGCTTACATGTCTTCAGCCACTAGATGTCAGCTGTGTCAGCTACTTGCCTTGTTACTTTTGCACCACCACAGCTCGTCTGTCCCACACTCCTCTAAGCTGAAGGGGGGATTTCTGTGTCTTTTACCACATTCAGATGCAGGGAGTCTTAGCAGGAATTTTCTTAGGTCTGTTACTAAGCCATGAAGGCTCATGCTCACCTTAATTATCAGAAGCAGCTCGTCTCGGTCAATGCAGCCACTCCCATCTATGTCATACAGTTTGAAGTACCAGCGTAGCTTCTGCTGAACTCCTCCTTTCAGCACCAGGCTCAGAGCGGCAACATACTCCATGAAATCAATAAAGCCATCCTACAAAAAAAAAAAAAAAAAAAGGACACTGTTATCATTCAATGTTTACTCCACGGTTTTCCACTAAAAAGCAGGCAGATAACATAATGAAGGCTGGTGCTTTTTGTAATGTCAATAACTATTAAATAAACGATCTTTTTGGAAACTGAGAGATTTATTCCTAATAAGTGAGCACCCACCTGCTCAGTTCATATGTATGTAAGCAGAGGCTGTACCTTTCTTGTTTAGGGTTGTAGGTCAGTTGGGTAAGCTGCGTCAATGGGATAAGCCTCCTCTCTAATAGACTAAGTTCCTCTCAAATAGATTTTAGTTAGCAGAAATAACATGAACTTTCAACTTTCCTACTGAAAATAGAAGCAAACACTGAAGCAACATTTATAAAAAATGAGTTGAACATGAACAAGTTTCTCTGCTTTTACAGTTAATGGACATTGAATGGATGTAAATGTTAGAAATAAGGTACATGACAACAAATTAACATGTTAGTATTTTCAGATTATTTGATGAGGATAATAAGAGTTATTCGACATTCTTATTTCTTAGATCAAAGTGGAGCTTGATTTTCACTTATGTGTATATGTTAGTATGACTTGGATTTTTCAGATGATCAGCATTGTCATAAGATATTTACCTCTAAATAAATACATTTAATGTGAACTAAACCTTTTTATGCAAAGGATGGTTTTAAAATATTTTGCTGTCAATGCTAATTAGTAAAATAAGGAAGTCAACAGTATTGTGCCCACCTTTACTAATAGTAATATTAGAATAAATACATTTTTCCATGTCAGAAGTTTAAAAACAATCTTACATTATTCATATCAAACGTTGTAAACATAGTCTTGACATAGGCATCTGACGTATCCGACAGATTCTTCAGGCCAAAGAACTGCTTGAACTCGTAAAAAGTCAGAAGTCCAGACGGGCACTCGGTCATGAATTTTTTATACCACTGATGACTCTCACAAGCTTGTAGTTCCTCCACAGTCGACCCGGTGCTATTTCCCATCTCAGTTTTTCAAAAACAAGATGCAAAATGTCCTGTAAAAACCATAACTAGACTGTACAGCATCCACTGGGCATCCAGGCATGGTCTGTGTGCAGACAGGAAAAAAAACTGTTTGCAAGCAGCAGGGGTCAGTTTGTATATGTGTGCGTGTGAGTGTGTGTGTGTTTGTGTGTGTGTTAGCCAATCATCTCTCTTTGCGTCTGTGTGAGGGGGTTCAGAACTTGTAATCCACTTTGCCGCCAAAGACTAATTAAAGAGACCTAAGAGCAGAAATAAATGCATGTGTACAAGTTGACCCCAGAAGACCAAAAATGTATATTTATAGATTTCCAATTAGCTTATATAAATCAAATATCAATTATTACTACTCATTTACTATTTCTTATACATGTATCATTTATTGTTCATTTAATTTTTTATGTAGACATGTGTATGCAGTGTGTATTATTACCTCTGCAGCACAGTTTATCTACATACTATCAATTTGTCCTTATAAGAGATTATCTGTAAAAGAACTGTCTCTCATTATCCCTTATTTTAGATGCGAGTGACTAACATACTAAGCATGCTAACTGTAGGTATATAACTGTGAATCTTAATGATGATCCCCCTTGTTGTTGTATTTATGCTTCTTTTTCCCCCCAGCCAGATTAGTAGATATATGTGCGAGGAGTGTAGAACATAAGCCTGCAGAGGAATTTGTGTGTTTCATCTAATTACGCACAGGGGTGATGGAGGTTCTCATGACATGCATACATTACATACAGAAAACATAGAGTTTATATTTTTTTCCATTTCATTTGTGGGTATTTGAATATTGAAAGTTACAACTGTCTAAGAAAATGGACTTTAGCCTTTGTGTAGCATTTCACTCTCTGCCATGGTTGAAGGCAGCAGCCCGCTTCTTGACCATGCTGTAAGGAGTGGTACCCTCCCCAGCGTTGCCTGCATGTCCTCATGGATGTTCCTCAGTGATCACCGTCAATCTTATCAGAACTGTCTGCTCTGTTGTTTTATAAACAAATAGTTTGCAGTCATGTCTGCAGCTCTGTGATGCTGTATACTTGATTCTAGCATCAACATGCTAACATGCTTACAGTGATAATAGTTGATAATAGTGGCGTGTTGATGTTAAGCATCAGTGGCCTTTCAATTTATTTTATACATTAATTTTGTTGTGCAGTGTTAGCATGCTAATACTTGCTAGTTAGCTCTAAATGCAAAGTCTAGCTGATCTGGTAAAGTCATTAGCTTTGCAGGTTATTGGACTTCAACCAAAGTCTTCAAAAGACTGTGAATGTATGTACAAAACTTAACATCTATCATCTATCTAACTGATGTTAAGATATTTTGATAAAAGACAAAGTCTTTCAGAAAAGGGTAAAGCCAACTTCTCAGTGAGGAAAAGTACAAAGTTTATTGAAGTTTGTGGGATTTAGTCTCTGGAGATCATACTGTTGTTGAAATTCTTCAGTCTGGACTGACGTGGCGAACTAAATGACCAACATTACCATCCCTAGACCGATTTTGCTAGCATGGCAAACAAAACAAAACAAAACAAAACAAAAAACATTCAATTAAAGTAAGTCGTAAATAAAAAGTTTGACTTATGGCACGTGGATGTTCACCTGCTTCATTGTTGGATGTTATCTAATCTTCACCATGACTGGCTTGTGGTCTTGCGCTGTAGGCCTAATGTCTCACAGGTGAAACAGAGGCCTCAGATGAAGTTTCAGTTTGGGGCCGTCCCTCAGCGAACACTATGAATGTGTTACTGCTCTGTCACTGCAGTCATTGATATGAACTGGACCTGACACTGACAGGGTCACTGACATACAGGGCAAAGAAAAGGTGAACTCAGAGCTTCGGTGGTGTCAAAGACAACAAATGCAAGTGACCGACAAACATCAATAGGTACACAAAGAGGAAATCGACTACAAATGCCATATTGACATATTTTAGTCAGGCTTATTCTAATAGTCCACACACACACAACTTTTTTGGAGTGCAAGTGCTGACCAACATGCTCAGCAAGCTCCTTGGCAGAAACATGAGTTTGAAAATATTAGATCATATTCATAAAGCTCCTTTCCTTAAGTCCTCTCACTGTCGTGATCTCTGAGCTTACCCTAGTTTCACTAGAGGAACATTGTTTTCTTAGACCTTCTTAAAGCTCCTCCATCTGCTGTCAGATCCATTGACGCCTGTTTGTTGGACTTAACTGGGATGGCAATATGCCTCCAGTGTGAACATCCACCACTTTCAAAGACAAAATTTCCACATAATAGTGACAGACTTTGTAACAGCAAGATGTTAAAGGCTCAAAGGCACGGTTTACCTAAGTAAAATGTTTTTATTCTCGTGTGTAGCTGTGTGATTATTTGCCTTGTTTTGAAGATGTATGCTTCCACTGATGGAGGTGACTGAAGTTTCGTTTTACAGCAGCGTGAATGGTAACACATAACCATTAACTATGGACCATCATACAATGAAATCACACCATGCAACGGATGACAACATGTTGACTTTCTGAACTCAGCACTCAGTCATCATTACTACATTATTGAAATATTACTCACTGGTCAGAACACACCCTTCTTTAAACTTTGCCTTTATTTGAGCTCAAATACACACCTGTGAAAAGTTTAATATCTGCATCTTGCAGAGCCGTAGCACCATTATGTTGACAAAATGTGTCCATCGGCAGGCACACAAGTATGTACATGTAGTTGCTAAACAACTGAACATTTGTCTCAGGGTTGTCAAACATATGGTCAATGGGCCAGAAATGGCCCGCCAGGGAGTCCAGTCTGGCCCTTTGGATGATTTTGAAAATGTGAATGTTGAGTTAAAAAAAAAAAAAAAAAAAACCCCACACATTTCACAATAAAATACATTGTCCTGTCTGTCCATAGGAGGGGTGCATGTCCTGACAAGAGTGTTGGTAACCCTTCACCTGCACACTGACTTGAAGGCTTCATATCAAAACAACACATCAGACAAGATTAATGTTGCACACAGGAGTTGCCAGTGGGGAATACTGTTGTCTAAAATGCAAAAAGTGGACACAGAGTGTTGGGTTTTCAAGAAAAATGGCCCACTTCTTATCTTTTCATTGAGGTTAATGGTAAACCAGTGTGTTTGGTGTGTTCATAGCACATGAGCATACTGACAGAATACAACCCTCAACACTACTATCAGACTCATCATACTGAGGATTTCAATAACTGCACCAACCAATCAGCTTGGAGTCGCTGTCTGTTGTCTTAAAGTGGACAGGAATGATTACACTGAACTGACTGTTTCTCAACTGAAAATGAATGTGATCCAGACTGAGGTGCAGAGTGTAAAGGTCAATGAACCCTTCTGTACTTTCTGCACCAATTTTAGCACCCTTGCTCACAACACACCCATCTCCCAATTGTGATCATATCTCTTATTTTATTTATTTAATCTTTATTTAATCAGATAGTCCCATTGAGTTTAAAACATGTTTTCCAAAAGCTATCTGACAAATGAAGTTCTACCAATGAAAATGACAGCTTGCATCCAAAGACAGATCTATAATCATGAAATATACTGAAACACTTTCCGGGTTCTTGGTGTCAACATTGTTCCACAGAACAAATCTCGCTCTGATATAATCTGTGGTGTCATTCACATGTACAACCCATTCATGCCATCTTAAAGGAATGCAAACTATTATTGATCTTTCACTTTACATTTCCTTTTACTGTATTGTCTTTAAACAAGTAATGTCAGTTTTCTTTGTACTCATTTATGATTTTGCTAATAGACAAAGCAGGGCCCGTATGGTTTGAGACTAAAAGAACACAAGAACAAATACAAGAACAGCAGAAGTTGATCAGATCAAATGCTGTATATTAGTGCCTGTAATTGGTTATTAGGGACACTGCCATGTCTCAATGGCATGTTATAAAACTATTATCAGCTGTATAAAATGACTTTATTAGTTTAAATGCAATTAAAAGGCTAAATAAACTCATTGGATCAACATTATGTGACAACATGTAACTGAATAAATGACTGAACAATTAAATAAGTGATAGGGTCAAAGAGGTTCTGATGTGATCCAGAGCTGTTACTGGTCTCATTTCATGATATCCTTAGTAAAGCAGAGCTGTACAGCATGTTCAGCACAGTGAGGCAGATAAAGTGTGAAGGCTCCTGCCAGCACATTCCTCACATTTTA
>JAQLOL010000012.1:16910028-16928113 GCA_029783665.1 Naso thynnoides
GAATAATTTTTTTTTAAGTCCCCCCCCCCCCTTTTTTTTTTTTTTAAAAAAAGAAGCAACAATGTTATTAGAACATTTTATGGACAGATACAGGAAAATTAGGCTACCGACATTCATGAAGTAGTGGATGGATTCAATAGGGGTTTTTTTTGTCCCATATCTAGTTAATGAAATGAACATACTGGGAAGAGATTCAATGTGGAAGACTGTGGAGACACAATCACTGACTCAATGTCCTTAGGAACTGTGGATAAAAAAGAAGTTATTGATATAGTAAACAAATGTATGAGCAAAACTACTGATGCCGATGATACTGATACGTGTTTGAAAAAGAAAATAATTGAGGGAATTGTGGATCCGCTAACTCACATGTGCAATTTGTCATTCAAAACGGGAAAATTCCCCCAAAAATGAAAACTGCAGAAGTTATTCCACTGTTTAAAACAGAAGCCAAACATCTTTTAACTAATTATAGACCTGTATCCTTGTTATCATAGTTCTCAGAGATCCTCAAAAGACTATATGGTGAAAGACTAGACAAATTCATTGTGCAACATGAACTTCTAATTGACAGCCAATATAGTTTTAGATCAGCAAGATCCACCGCCATGGCATTACTGGAGCTAGTAGAGGAGATAACTTCATGAATAGATACAAAAATATGCCCTGGGAATATCCATTGACTTAAGGAAAGCTTTTGATATGACTGACCATGACATTTTACTTAAAAAAAAAAAAAAAGACTGGCATGGTGTCAGAGGGGCAGCCCTTGACTGGGTGGAAAGCTACATAAGTAATAGACAGCAGTTTGTCCAGCTAGGACACCACAAGTCAGGGTGCTCAAACATTATTTGTGGTGCCCCACAAGGATCTATTTTGGGACCCAAACTGTTCATCTTGTATAGAAATTATCTGAAAAAGTGTCAGAAATACTTAAATTTGTTGTATATGCAGATGACACAAATATTTCATGTTCTAGTGATGACCCCCTCAGCTTTTAGTTGTGGTCAAGAATCAATTCTATAAATTAAAATGCTGGTTCGACATGAATAAGTTATCGCTAAACTTGAATAAAATAAAGGGTATGTTATTTGGAAATCGTAAAATAAACACTCAGCTTCACCTTGACATTGATGATGTAAAAATTGAAAGAGTATATTAGATCAAGTTTTTGGGTGTCCAGTTACATCACAAACTCTGCTGGAAACCCCACATAAAATATCTTTACTCAAAGGTATTGAGAAGTATTGGAATACAGGGCAAAACTAGACATATTTTGAATCAGAAATCACTTTACATGTTCTGCTGCTCACTTATTGTACCTAATCTGTCATACTGTGTTAAGTCTGGGGAAACACATAAAAGCACCCTACAAAAGATATGCACACTGCAGAAAAGAGCTATAAGGATAGTACATCATGTCGGTTATTTGGATCACCAATAACCCATTTTTAAATTCTCAAACTCATAAGTTCATGGAACTGGTCAAATATAAAACTGGTCAATTTATCTATAAAGTAATAAATAATGCTGTGTTACAAAACATCCAAAAAATGTTCTTGGGCAGAGAGGGAAGTTACACTCGGAGAGGGCATCTGAACTTAAAGCAACCTATAGTTCGTATGACTTTAAAAAGGATGTGCATCACTGTTTGAAGGGTATCCCTTTGAATGGACTGGAAGTGGCTTTGAAAATGAGTAGCCTAATAATATTTTAAAAAATTAAATGTGGGTGTAAGCAATCATTTTTGGATATGTATAAGAGAGATGAGCTTGATAATTAAATAATCTAGTAATATTGTTAATATATTGTATATTTGTATAATGGTGCATAGTATTATACAGTATGATATTGTCACATATAAATATGTAAGTATGCTATTTTGTATAATAACATAATATTGTTATATATGGGTTATGGGTTTTCAATTCAATTTTTAGAAAATCATCACTTCCGTTTCTGCTTACATTTTGCACAGAATCCCAACTTGTTTGGAAATGTGGTTGTAAGATTTGTGCTGCAGTTATCATTTTCTAACTATAATATAATTGTGAAGCTTTACTATAAACTATGAACTGACATGGAATGTTCAAATTTAACCCCTAACCCACAGATTTCAATTTTACAAATGTAATCTTCACAGAACTGTTGGGGATTGTTCCCTCGAGGTAATCTTAAAGCTGTAAGTTATCTTCAGGGAACGTTCCTCAAAGGGTCTCTGAAGGTTACACAGAAATAACCTTCAGAAAACCTTTACAGGACGTTCCCTAAAAGTTCCCTGAAGGTCACATAAAATACCCTCAGGTAACCTTTAGGGAACGTTCCCTAAAGGTTCTCTGAAAGAAAATATCCTCAGGTAACCTTCAGGGAATGTTCCTCAAATGTTCTCTAAAGGTTGTTGTAAAAAAAAAAACCTTTGGAGAACGCTCCTAGAATGTTCCTTGAAAGTTACATGAAAAAGAACCTTTAGGGAACCCTTACGGAACATTCCCTGAAGGTTACCTGTTTGCTGGGATGCCAATGAAAAGTGCTCGATGATAGCTTGTAACATTGCACAATAGGCTTATGATATAAAAGAGAATTCATGTCTGAAAAGACTAGCCTACTTGACTTGGCTAGTCTGAAGTGGTTTTGTTTAGCCAGAAGGATCAGCTTTATCTGTAAAATAGAATTGAACTAACAGGAAATCTGTCACCAGCGTTCGTAATATTTTGATTTCTGAATTTTGCCAGAATGGTTTACAACAAAACTGAAATTTTCATCATCACGCGACCTACTTGTCTAAACGATCCAACACTAACGGAAGAAGAGGAAAAAGAATCATTACAGTTGCTTTAGACTCACTCACTCACGTCGACACAATACACGCTTTTATTCTGAAGGCGAATAACCGGAAGTGTCAGATGAAGTATTGCCAACTGCACAGTTGTCTTCTTCTGTCCAAAATCGATGAGTGATTGGTTTTCTTGATGGTAAAGATCTTGTGGGTGTAGTGACGTGCTCACGGAAGGTAAGCAGACAGCGAAGTCAAGGGATTGAAATAAATATTTTCCATGCCAGTGCCACCACCCAACGTTAAGCTAGCGTTGTAACGTTAGACGTTGTTACACTGATGCCTTTGTCTCCGCTCTAACTAGATGATGTTGACGGCTAACCGTTAACTGTAACGTTAGCCAACGTTAGCTGCTGCGCGTCCGTCTGTGTCTGTCCATACTGAGTGACAGGCACGCGGACGACTGCTGCTCTGAGTGCGGCTGGTGTGTGCACAGCGGACTGCGGTCTGCGCGCGGCTAATGAAGGCTTGGTGACATTAGAGGGAGCGGTTAACATGTTTGGTTGGCTGTTTAAACCCCCACACACGCCAGCATCACCGGCGTCCGTCGGTAAAATGTCATTACAAGGGATAATTGTCGGTTGGTGTGGTTGTCACCTTCATAGTCGGAAAAAGCATAAAACCTGCCGGGAGTAGAGTGTCCGAGGAAAAACACCCTTAAATTCCTTATTTCACAGAGATTTTAATAGGCGTATCCAGCTGTCTACAGAAAAGCATGTCATTAGGGTTCATTTGAGGTGACGTGAAATTAGATGCCCGTGGCCCCATAAAATGCCCCCAGAATGTGAGCGTTTTATAGTGCTGTTCTGTGACTTAGGATAGTCAATATTAATTGTTACAAAAGTGTTCCTACATATTGAACTGTCTCCCACTCTTTTTTCGGCTTGTTGAGAACAAAACGTGAAAATGATGGTTTGTTTGAACACTGTGTATTTTAAAATCTTTTAAAATACATGTTTAGTATGGTTATGAATTATAATGGCCTTGCAGTCTGACTATAAGAGATAATCTGCTGAAACGACTAAGGGCTTTAGAAGGCCCTTTCTGACTAAAAGGCTTTTTGACAGTGGTGTAGTGCAGGTATACAGAGTATACCCACTCGTTTTTCAGTCTGCATTGAGTATACTAACTTGACTCCTTCCTAGGTTTTTTCATGTGTGGATGAACTAAAGAATAAGGAATAGTTCACTCAAAATGCCAAATTATGTAGTTGTCTCACCCTGTAGTCTGACTGTGGGCCAGTATTGACTGTAAAATCTGCACCTCTGTTGTGGTTAATGTTAACTTCATAATGATCCTCTTCGCTCCCATAAGTCAATCAGCAGAGGCTAGGTGATAAATGATGGGTCTACTACGGTCCCATTTTTGGATGAACTAAATGTGCAAGAGTGTTCTCACATGCTGCTGTTTGTAACACGTCGCTGTTTAAAAAAAGGGCGCTGGTTTTTGACATGACTCTGATGGCTGATCTGTGTAACTGCTTCTGTTTCATGGTCATTCACGTGCTCACAAGGACACTTGAATGAGGTGATGTTGATGATATTTGCAGCCCTGTGCCCATTAACTACTAAAACAAACCAAGATGTGTGCTTTAAAAATCTAAACACATATTAGTCATCAACAGTGCAGACTCTAGTTGGTAATCAGAGCTTCCCATTCACACAGCAGTAGTCATGGAAACGTGGGAGAAAAGACCTCTGTTAACACCTTGAGCTTGATGTTTTGTTTGGTTAGTACTAAGACAGTGAAACTGCCATGTACCGGGATTTGTAGCATTAAAACTGCTGTATCCAAAGCCCTTTAGCATCAACTACAATATACTTTCATGGCTTTGTTTAAGTGTGGCAAAAAAATTTGGTCTAATCTGCTTCAAATCATTTGGCCCACTCTTCATCACTTGGTCACAATATAAAGTACAGTGTTTAAAATGTACAGGTCCCATTTAGTTTTGCAATTTGGTTTCCTGGTTTTCAACCAAGCAGTCAGGGTTCAACTCCTAGTATGGAAACAGTTTCAGTTCTTTTAATCAACAGTCATCAAGCTGCCATTCACTCTTATACTTCCATAGCTCAGTTTGCACCAGACATCAACCCTATAAACAGTACACAGAACTAATGTGACCTCTTTGTAGGACTTGTTCTGTATTTGGTGCTAAAATATTACATAACGCAAGTTTTAAATAAGACAACAACCGCAAATCGTGACACAGAATATTTAAAAAAGGCTTTGTTCCACATCACCTGTTGTAACATACTGGGGCAAACATGGCCACAACTGAAGTGAGGAAACCTTTTTATTTATTTTTTTTACTCATTTATTTAACAGAGATAAAATCATTAAACATAGTTTCGTATTTAAAATAGAAAATAGATGCCATGTACACTGGTTTTTAGCCCCTGCTGATTTGCATCCCCTGTCCCTGGCTTGACTTTAGGATTAAATCGGAGGTACAAAAATACAACAACACATTGCTTGAAAATAACACAATATACTAAATGTATTAGTATATATAATATACTAAATTAAATAGAAATGTTCTGTCATCTTACCCTTGTTTTATATTCAAATTTGTTTCTAATCTTCAGTTTGAAAAATATTGTGTGGAATGGAACATTAAAGAATGGAACGTCGTATGTTTTGTCTCTGGCTCTAATGTAAGATTTTCTCTTTGGCTCTTTATTTCAGGGGTTCGCCATGGCCTTGAAAAGGAGAAGGGCGACGTCCCCCTCTAGCAGTGTGAGTGGAGATTTTGACGATAGCCAGACTTCATCGTTAGTGTCTTCAATTGGGAGAAAGAGGAGAAGGACCTCAAACATTCCAACAGTGGATCCTGTAATTTTTTTTATTGTTTTAATTTACTTTTTATTTCTATTTTTTATTTTTTGAATTTCAATTACGTTATTTTTTTTTTTAACTCACTATGAGAATTATGCTACCTACACAAATTGAAGTAGTTGATCTTGGAAAGGTTGTGGCTGTTTTTCAGTGTTGAATCCTTGTCATGCAGATTGCTGTATGTCATGAACTGTACAACACCATCAGAGATTACAAGGATGACCAGGGCAGGATGTTGTGTGAGCTGTTCATCAGAGCCCCCAAGCGAAGGTAAGGAAATTGATGAGTAGTCATTAGAAATGTGGATGAAATATTGATCTTTTCACCTTTCTTCTTTTTTTTCTCTTTTCTTTATTATTCTGACTTGTTTGATTTAGCTTGCTGCAGACAACCCCCGATGTTTGTTGAAAATAATAATTTAAAAAAATTATTTAAAAAAGAGATGTCCATGTAATTACATCCCTTAATATCAGTCAAGTAATGTAACATAAACATGAGACACAGATAATGCTCAGGTCCCTATTTCTTATAGGAATCAACCAGACTATTACCATGTGGTGTCACAGCCCATCGACATGATGAAGATTCAACAGAAATTAAAGATGGAGGAGTATGACGATGTTGAACAACTCACCAGTGACTTTCAGCTGTTATTCAACAATGCAAAAACATATTACAAGGTAAAAAAAATTACAAAGTAAAAACTGTGTAAATGTGGCTCAGGTTTTGCTCCTGCATGAATTTTTATTACTTGTATCTGTCTAGTCTGACAGTCCTGAATACAGGGCAGCCTGTAAACTGTGGGACCTCTACCTGAGGACCAAGAATGAATTTGTTCAGCGAGGAGAATATGATGAGGATGATGAGGATGGGTACGATGGACAAGACAATCCTGGAGGCTCCACAGAGGATGAGGTGACACAAACGCTGCCGATAACAAGGATTTATGTACAATATTCATGTCTGTGGTGGAATCCATGTCACCAAGCTGCTGAATCTGTTCGCTGTGTCTTATCAACAAGATGCAATTTTGAAACTTAGAGCCTACAACACAAATTTATAGATGAATTGGTGTACATCATTTGAAGAACACTAACCCTAAGTATAGTGCTGCATTAATTTGCAGAGTAATGTCTAAATAATTTAATTACTGGAAGGATGAGCTTTTACAATATGCACACTTACCATACATTTCTTACTGAGCCTGACTCCATTCCTCATTATGTTATATTTTATGTTATGCATTTCAGGAGCGTCTTTTCATAAGATATTGCTGGTTGTAGCAAGAAAATTCTTGAAATTTGAAGCCAGACTGAATGAAAGTGTATCTCTAAAATTTCTTTTACATCATTGATAAATTAGAATTCTTGACAGGAAAACAGTTTTTAAAAGCACCTTATAATATGAATGATAACTAATAGTTACCATTGTACACTTGTCATAGTTTTTCAGTGTATTTTTGACAGGATGTAGTTCTCTGGTGATATTTGCTAAGCTGTTTGACCACTTCTTTGTGACAGTGTGCACCCATCTGCTTGAAAGAGGTCCTCGAGCAGCTCCTTGATGCTGTGGTGTCTTACACTGAGCCCACTGGTCGTCTGGTCAGCGAGCTGTTCCAAAAGCTTCCCTCGAAAATGGTACGAGCGCCCTCAGTGTGATTTCAGACATTACCGATAAAATGAGAGACTTGGCTTTGATGCAAAGTTTGCCTTTTTTCATTTAGCAATACCCGGATTATTATGCCATCATTAAAGAACCAATAGATCTGAAACTCATTGCTCAAAAGATTCAGGTACGATATTACAATTTCTCTGTTAAATATTCTTTTGAATACTTTACAACATCTATTGATAAAATGTCCAATAAATGTATTTGCTTTTAGCTGGGCCACTACCGGAGTGTCACAGCCATGGCTAAAGATATTGATTTGCTGGTCAAGAATGCCAAAACTTACAATGAGCCTGGATCACAAGTGTTTAAGGTGAGTGTGTTGCTGAGAAATATGATATATGTTGATGAATTAGTGTTTGAAATACATACCTATGATCTGCTTATATGTTCAAGGACGCAAACACCATCAAAAAGGTTTTTGCACAGAAGAGATCAGAGATGGAACACGGGGAGCCCATCAAGTCCAGCATTCGTATCAGGTAAAAAAAAAAAAAAAAAAAAGACAGAAAAGTGGAATAAAGTCATGTTAACATTGCATTTTAAATCTGCTTCACGTCTTCCTCTTCTGTCCGTCTGTCAGAAACAGAAGGTCGGCCCAGGGAGACCGCCTCTCAGCCATCACCATGGCTCTTCAGTACGAAAGTGATGAGGAGGGCATTCTCTCTGGTACATCTTTATCATGCTAACATGCATCCACTGGGCATTGACTGGTATTGGTGGTCTGTGTTTGTTTGTATTGATAGGTGTGTCATTATTCATCTGCTCCTGTGTCTCTCAGGTTCTGTCCACTATGATGAGGGGGAGTCTGAAGCAGAGAGTATGACCTCCAACATGGACATGAGTAACCCCATCTTCCAGCTGTACGAGGCAGTTAGAGGTGCTAGGAACAGCCAAGGCCAGCTCATCTCTGAGCCGTTCCTACAGCTGCCCTCCAGGAAGGACTATCCTGACTACTACCACCAGATCAGTCAACCAATCTGCCTCCATCAGATCAAGTATGTATGTTTTTGTATGTCTGTGTCCGCAAGGGCCAGAAACATTAAAAAACATAGCAACATTTTGATGTGCCTTTAGTTTTTCAACCCTTGTAGGTATAAATGTCTCATTATGTGATTTTTTTTTTAAACAAGTGTTTATCAAGTGAATTTTATAATACATTCTAAAATGTTCTTAGGAATAAAAAAAAAAAAAAATATTTGTACAGCAAACATATAAAAATTGATTTTGTACGGCAGCAACAATATTGAAATTTTTGTGTTTTATCTAATTTTTTCAAGCAGAGGTTTATCAGAATTTTAAAATGCTATCGGAAAGAAAACCCATTCTGCATCTGCTTCATTTTTTCTAATTTGTCCATGTTTTCATCACTGATTTGTTTTACTTTGTTTCACCAACATTCTCTGTTTTATTTTCTACCCCCACGGCATCGCACACACTCACTGTACAGTACAGTATTTCTGTGCCCTCCTTCCCAAATGTGAGAGCCCGTAATTCCCCACAGGAACAAGATGAAGAACAACGAGTATGAGAGCGTCGAGCACGTTGACTCTGATCTGACGTTGATGTTTGAGAACGCCAAACGCTACAATGTTCCTCACTCGTCCATCTACAAGCGTGCACTCAAACTCCAACACATTCAGCAGGTCAGTAGCAGTGCGTTCCTGTCACAGCTATGGGATTTTTAAGAGGCGTCACACCCATTTTATACATATATTACCTGTTGTTTGCGTAGATGAAGAGAAAGGAGCTTTTGCAAAGAGATGATGACGATGGAGACAGCATGCTCTCCTCAGCCACGTCCGACACCAGTAGCACAAAAAGAAAAAGGTTTGCACTGTGTCACATTTTGCTTGCTCAACTCTATATAGCACTTTGTTTTTTTGTGTGAAGTTGACTTGCTTTTTGATTCCAGCCACAAGAAGAACACAAAGAAAAACCGTATGAAAGTCCTCTTAGCTGCTGTGACTGAGGCACGAGAAGCTGGCACAGGTAGGAGGCTCTGTGACCTATTCATGGTCAAGCCCTCGAAGAAGGACTATCCTGACTACTACAAGGTCATCTTGGAACCAATGGACCTCAGGACCATTGAGCACAACATCCGCTCAGATAAGTACATGACTGAAGATGCAATGGTGGAGGATATGAAGCTCATGTTCCGCAATGCTCGACACTACAATGAAGAAGGCTCCCAGGTAAATTCTGATCTGCCAGGTTAGTATTTGTGTTTACCTGACATTGATGCTTTAGTATTATATTCTCTTGTTCTTGAGCAGTTTTGAGACCTTCTTAAGTCTGAGAAGTGCATTTGTTTCCTGTTATAAAGAGTCAGATTATGAATCAGTTCTAAATTAGACGGATGGACTAAGATGTTGACAGAGGTTAGAACTAACTACAAATGAGCTTAAACTTGAGGAAGTAGGAGCTCCTCCTAATGATCGTCTCTGTTGCGTTCAAGGTCTACAATGATGCTGACATTCTGGAGAAGATTATGAAAGACAGACGTAAGGATCTTGGTCCAGCGACAGATGACGATGACATGATGTCACCAAAGTTGAAAATAAGTAAGACTGATTTACTCCACTTGACCAAATCAAATCCAAGTAAATGTGTCAGTTTGTGATCAGTAATGCAACTGGAAGGTTGGTTGTTATTAACACACACAGACTTTGTCTGATTGCAGGAAAGAACAGCATTACTCTCAAGAAGTCCAAGTACTTAACACCCTTACAGCAGAAGCTGAACGAGCTCTATGAGGCCGTCAAGAACTTTGTAGACAAGCGGGGCCGTCGCCTCAGCACAATCTTCCTGCGGCTTCCGTCTCGTGCCGAGCTGCCCGATTACTACATTGCCATCAAGAAGCCTGTGGACATGGAGAAAATCAAGAGCCACATGTTGGCTAATAAGTACCAAGATGTGGACGCACTGGTGGAGGATTTGGTGCTCATGTTCAACAATGCCTGCACTTACAACGAGCCAGAGTCTCTGATATACCGTGATGCCCTAGTGCTGCACAGGGTGCTGTTAGAGACGAGGCGTGACCTGGAGGGGGGAGATGATGCCCACGTACCCGACGTGCCTCGCCTCATCCAGGAACTCATCCGCAGCCTGTTTGTCTCTGTGCTCGGTCACCAAGATGACGAGGGCCGTTGCTACAGTGATTCGCTCGCTGAAATTCCTGCTGTAGATCCTGCAAATCCCGAGAAACCAAAACTGAATTTTGAGATTATCCGAACTAATGTGGATCGAGGGCGATACAAGAGGCTGGACGTGTTTCAGGACCACATGTTTGAAGTGCTGGAAAAGGCCAGACGATTGAATAGGTGAGGTCTTGTTAACCATACTGTGCGAAACCAAATCAGTTGTCTAAGCATCTTCTTGTGCACTGATGTTGTGGGACTATTTTATTAAAAGAAAGCTGAAGTTGAGTTACACTACACATGCTCTTTACAGGACCGATTCTGAGATCTTTGAGGATGCTGTGGAGCTGCAGCAGTTCTTCATCCGGATCAGAGATGAGCTGTGTAAGAATGGGGAGATCTTGATGTCGCCTGCTCTCAGCTACACCTCCAAACATCTGCACAGCGATGTGGAAAAGGAGAAGAAAGAGAAGCTGCCCAGAGAGTTTGAGGAAGACAAAATCAAAAGGGAAGAGGAAAAAAGGGGTATTCTGTTTATTTTTTTCAAAAGTCACAGTACATTGAAGTTTCAGTATGAATTGTCTCAGTGTATATTGTGTCATGCTTTTACTGAGTCAGTTGTGTATTCTCAGAAGCAGAGAAGCGAGAGGACTCTGTTGGAGGATCATGGCAGTCTAACGTGCAACGCACATACAGTCAGGACTGCAGCTTCAAGGACAGTATGTACCACGTGGGAGACTATGTGTATGTGGAGCCTGCAGAGCCAAACCTCCAGCCTCACATCATCTACATTGAACGCCTTTGGCAAGACGACACTGGTAAGTCTAATTTTTGTACTATTCATACTGTGATTAGTAATTTCTGTAAGAATTGTGCATTGATCAGTCAGTGTTCCAGTTCACTGTCACGGTTTTTACTGAGACCAGGTTTCCTCCCTCCAACAAATGCAGGTGAAAAGTGGCTGTATGGCTGCTGGTTCTACAGGCCAAATGAAACATTTCATCTCGCCACAAGGAAGTTCCTAGAGAAGGAAGTTTTTAAGAGTGATTATTACAACAAAGCTCCTGTCAGCAAAATTCTGGGTAAATGTGTGGTCATGTTTGTAAAGGTAAATGCTGCTTTTTTCCTTCATGTTTTTTTAGAGAGACGTTTTGTTTTTATCTCTGACTGTTTGAATGTGTAATGACCAAATATTTATGGTCTGTGGGATTTTAGGAGTACTTCAAACTTCACCCAGAAGGCTTCAGAGCCGAGGACGTCTATGTCTGTGAGTCACGTTACTCAGCCAAGTCCAAGTCCTTCAAGAAGATCAAGATGTGGGCAATGCCTTTGAGCTCTGTGCGGTTTCTCCCAAGAGAGGTGCCTCTACCTGTTGTCCGTGTGGCATCCATGTTTGCCCCCAAGCAAGAGGAGAAACCACCAGAGATGGCTGATGACAGCAAAATGACAGATGGTATTGTAGATAAGGTAAATACCAGAGTGTTTGTCTGTTTTTGCATAAAAATTATAGGGAACATTTGAAATATTGCAGACTATTGTCAGGAAAACAATATGTGTCTGCAGGAGAGGGAGGATGTTCCAATGGATATGACCAATGGGGAGCCGGGTTGTCAGTACTATGAGCAGCTCTGCTACAACAACCTGTGGCTGAAAGTTGGGGACTGTGTTTACATTGCTTCACATGGACTAGTGCGCCACCGAGTGGGCAGGTAGAGTAAATACATTTACAGTCCATGCTCACATTACATTGCATTTATTGGTGTTTTATTCTCATTTGGTTGAAAACTTGACAATTGTTGATTTTTTTTAATTTTTATTTTTATAATAGCTAATTTTAATGCAGAGGACCTCAGTGAATTTTTTCAACTCTACACTGAAGACGTGACCTCCTTCCCGTCAATCAGGGACACTTGAACTCTTTAAGGAGCTTGTCACAGTGGCATGACAATGAGTTTGCAGCTAAAAAAAAAGTCTCTGATTCAATTGCACTAACTTTTTTGAATACATCAAACAGGATAGAGAAAATGTGGATGCGAGATGGAGCTGGCTACTTTTTTGGTCCAATCTTCATCCATCCAGAGGAAACAGAGCATGAGCCCACTAAGATGTTCTACAAGAAGGAAGTGTTCCTCAGCAACCTAGAGGAGACTTGTCCGATGACCTGCATCATAGGTACCCTCCTATCTGTACACTGGGTTGAGCTGAAGACCGCTTCACAAATGGGGCAGTGTGTATAGTTTTGTGTTAGTAGCTGACAGAAATAGTAATTTAATAGCATTTCAAAGCCACATGAGTCCATTTTCGTGTTTCACAGGGAAGTGCATAGTGTCGTCCTTCAAAGACTACCTGTCATGTCGGCCAACTGAAGTGCCTGAAGAGAATGTTCTGCTCTGTGAGAGCCGCTACATTGAGAGTGAGAAGCAAATGAAGAAGTTTAAGGGTCTGAAGCGCTTTTCCCTCTCTGGGAAGGTGGTGGAGGATGAAATCTACTATTTTAGGTGAAAAAAATGCTTTAAATGAAGTGGTAATGTTACTGTTGGCAGCAGGACAGAAACAAAAAAATCTTTGTTAAAGAGCTATAAAGTGAACATGCACTAAGTCTCAATACAGGAAAATGTAATGCTCCTCTATAGTTAAATCTTTGGTAATGTGCCTTTATGATTTTCTCTGTTTTCTAGTTTAACCAAAAAAAAAAAAAAAACCAACCTAAAGCGTGGCAGCTATTTTCCCTACCTGAAGGATTGCTTTGTAAAAGTTGAATAAGTTGCTAAGTATATTTTTCTGATTGCTTTATACAGGAAGCTCATAGTGCCCCAGAAGGAGCCATCGCCTCTGCTGGACAGGAAAATTGAGGAACTGGAGGCCAAGTTTGCTGATATGACAGATGAGGAACTAGAAGATCTTGGGGATGATGATGGCGAGCTAGGGGACCAGTCTCTTCCTCAGATGCAGTCATCCATGTCTAGTGACATGGATATCATGCCTTACACTCCTCCGCAGGTCAGGGTGGAAGTATTTAATTGCAAATGTAAATTTTCTCTCCAAACTGACAAGCAATCCTTTCTTAGTTTTCTTGTGACATGTTGCATATTTGTGAATATATTTCCTGTATTTGCTCACAGTCCACAGTAAAATCCATAAAGGGCCTTGCAAAAAAGGAGGGCTCAAAGCGGAAGATCAATATGAGCGGTTACATCCTGTTCAGCAGTGAGATGAGAGCGGTCATCAAAGCCCAGCACCCAGACTTCTCCTTCGGGGAGTTGAGCCGCCTCGTTGGCACAGAATGGAGGAACCTGGAGGGCTCCAAGAAGGCAGAATATGAAGGTGAGCAGAACTAATAATTCCCCTCTTAGTCCAGATGTTTGTATTTCAAGAATTGTGGACCATATAAAGTTTAAGCCTTGTGCTTGTCTTTTTTGTGCTGCAGAGCGAGCAGCTAAAGTGGCCGAGCAGCAGGAGCGTGACAGATCCCATCAGACGTCCCCAAGAGCAGGTACCCCAGTAGGGGCACTGATGGGGGTGGTGCCTCCCCCAACCCCCATGGGGATGCTAAATCCCAGCATGACGCCTGTGTCAGGTAACCCCTCATAGATGCAGATGGATGCAGTGTACACAAGAAGGCTGGAATAAGAAGCTGAACTGCTAGATATATTCACATTTCAGTCTCCTAATCACACCCATGTCAGTGTGTTTGTGATGTTGTAGTGTTGTGATTTAATTTCATGTCGCCTCTAACCTCATTCAGTGATCCCAAACCTTGAATGTTGTACAGTTCTCTTTATTCTTTAACCCCTTACATCATAGTAGACTCCGCATGCCTGTGTTAAAATATAGAACATGAAGTGGAAAAGCTGCTGTACATCATTTGAGAATTGGGACTAAAGGATGAATTAGTGCTTGTCAGTAGAACATGTGCACCAACTTTTTTTCATTTGTGTGTCCTTTATTTCCATTCCTGTTCATCATAACAATCTGGTTATATGAAAGCATAAATTGTATATTAAAGTCTTAGTTTGGATTTGAAGTGGGGTTGTATAAGACACTTACCATTGGTCAGTGTATTAACCTACAGTGGATGACAGCCGACACGACCTCAGTTTGAGAAGCAGCAAAAGTACTGGCATCGGAAGCTAATACACTGCTTGTGGACGAGGCCAGCGGTTGAAAGTATTTAAGCTAGTTCCTTGCTTAGCTCCTGTGCTGATTGTCATGCTGCTTCTCCAAACTGGGATAATATACTGACTGTGGATAAGTACCTCATTCACACCTACTTCAAAAAGCCTGAGCCGACCCTTAAACATATTTCTGCATGCTTGGTAGTGAAGTAGTTATTGCATGTTTAACTAATGCATGCGGCTGTCTTGTGCTACTACTGTTCCTTCCTAACAAGGTATGATGGATGCATATAGGGCAGCTATGATGCCCCTGCAGGGCCACGTTGCAGGCATGGTTAGTATGACTGGCATACCACCACATCACTTGGGGGTGCCTGTCTGTCCCCAACATCTCCTGCCCGTTATGCCTGGGTTCCCTGGAATGCCATACTTTGGTAAGAGTGCCATCATAGCCACCTCACCTGCCACGCAGTTGCTTCCTGTCTACCAATCTGACTCGCTGGAGGGGCTACCTGTACCAATAGGCTGAGGTCCTTGAGTTGATGACAACTTTGTTGAGAGCACACAGCCTCAACTGGGTCTTGGTTATTTATCTTGCTCATTACCAGTAGGCTTGTTGGTAATTTGCCATTGAGAAAGAAAAAAAAAAACTCCAATAAGTAAAAAAATAAACCTGATATTTTGGTAAATTCATTCACAATTGGCATTCTTCAGTATTCTAATTTGACTGAAATGGCATGAGTTAATTTCAGAATTGGACTTTAAATGTTGTATTTGTAATGTAAATGTGACCAAACCAATATCAGGTGACTTTGTGCACTTTTTGACAGTATCTTGATGTTGAATATGCCCACAGGTGTCAGCGGGATGGGGGGTGGATTCATTCATGGATCCCAGGTAATCTACTGATGTTCAGCAAGAAAGGAATAATTGTATATAATTGTATTTACACATTGTATCGTGAAGCATCCAATGTTATCTTTGTACATAAATGTGTTATATTAAAGCAATAAGCCCTGTGAGGTCATGATTTAAAATGATTTTAGAACAGCTAAAGGGTGTCGTTAGGCACGACCCTCAGTAAAGCGCCTAACAACACCCCTTAGCTGTTCTAAACTCACTCTATATCATGACCTCGTGGGGCTTACTACTTTTTTTAAAGTGGTTAAATACATACCTGGCAAGTTTTCATAAAATAAATACAGCAACAAAAAAATGCAATAATTTATTGATAACAACCATTCTTCTGCCAAGCAATATAGTTCTTCAGCTACATTTAGCAAAATGGTTGCCTGGCAACACACAGATGCAGCACACCGATGCAGCAACACACAGACACAGTGGAAAGCATGCCTAAAGATGGGGTGACTATTAACATTTATCAGGATATCGCCATCAATTGTGAAATTGTTGTCATGTCTTTCTCAGCCTTTTTTTTTTTTTTTTTTTACTACTCCAATGGAAACGTCATTGCTTGCTTGGTAAAGGCGGGATCTTTCATCAGACACCAGGAACAGCTGATCGGTGGATCATTGATGTATCGGTTAAGTCCCTCACGTAGGCCAACATAACTGATGAAACCATATGGTTTACCTTTCCTGTTTGTGGCATAAAACTGATGGAGAGGCTGGGCTTGCTCCATTTTGGTGACTGATTTTGAAATCGATAGCCTAATCTTTTGGCACACCAGGTCTGGAAATAGCAAACCGACCATGACGTCTATTTAATAATCCCAGCTTCGTTTCATGACTTTTCCAGCTCTTTAGTGTTTCTCTTAAATTTTTAGTGTGTCTCCTTTTTTTTCTCTTCCTCCTCCATCCTGTCCATCTCTTTCCACCAACCATCAGGTTTAGCCCTCCCAGTAATTGGAAAGTAACAACAAAATCTGACATTTTGAAACTTTTGTAGCTGGCGCAGTTATACTGTTGCAGTGCGGTTGCAGCTGTGTCTTTGTAGACATTTTACAACAGCTTGGAATGTGGCTCAGCCAATCAGAATCAAGGACCGGAACTATATGTTTTATGATATATAATTGGATCATATGTTCATTTGTAACTACCCAATATTAAGTCCATGCTGTTTCTCTATTATGATAATAGTCTCTCCAAATAACAGAGTCTCTGCAGCAGTTGCAGTCTGCAGAATATTTGTAAAACATTTATATCAGGATCATCGCGCCCCACCCAGTGTTACTGGCCTTTTCCACTGTGAAATGTCATACATAGGCACTACAAGGCAATAATCCACACAGTAATTCAGCCACAGTGCAACAACATGAACATGTCATCAGTACCAAGCAGAGCTCACGCCACAGATCTGACCTTATTGATAAATCAGATTGTTTTATCAGCAAAGCTAACAATACAAAACTCTAAGTGCCTTTTTTTACCGGGCTGAAAATACTCAGCGTTTATTGACTATGTCCACCCTTCACCAGGTAACATAGTTTAAGAGTGACAAAGTCTGTCTTGGAGAATGTTGTGGTATAAAATAAAGCTTAATAGAAACAAACTACAAAGGCACTCAGAGAGCACATACCTTTGCCAAGAAGCAGAGTCACACACATGCACCTGTACAGATACACACACACACACACACACACACACAAAAAAGGAGAGGGATAGTCGCTTAACAAAAGGAGGGGGACACCCCTGCTGTTCCCCCCAAGTCTCCAGTATGGCAGTGTAAAGCATTGCCATAGTGCCCCCTATGAATGCATTGTAATTTTATTTCTCTGTGTGACCAAACTCAAGGCAGAGCCCAAAACAGTGTTCACACAAAGTTTGGCATTGATCAGACTATTGGCCACTGAGTTTTGGCCATTTAAAGTCAGAAACACAACTGTAGCGCCCCCTGTGGGTGCAATGACAGGTCCTATTTCCCCCCGAATTTAGTTGGTTTATCCTTGGCCCAGTCTACAGCCTTCCTCCAAGTTTCATGAGAATTGGCCCAGTAGTTTTTCCATAATCCTGCTTACGAACAGACAAACAAACAAACAGATGGCACCGAGAACAATACCTTCCTGGCGAAGGTAAAAAACAAATATTAGGGGGCTGGTGGCTGTAATTGTACCCAGATATTAATGTAGGTGAAATGCTGTTAATTATAATCTGAAACTGAGAATAAAGGTATTTAAAACTTTTTTTAGGCAGGTTTGGTGGGCTCAGGGCAGCAGGCTCCACCACAATATCCAGGACAAAGCCAGGTGGGGCAGCCAGCACTCCAGCAGCCCTCCACCCCGATGTTTGTGTCCCCACCAGCCAAGTCTCAGCGGCTGCTCCACTCTGAGGCATACCTCAGATACATCGAAGGCCTTACTGCAGAGTCCTCTACCATTAGCAAGTGGGACCACACTCTCTCTGGTTAGTCTTGTTTTTTAAATGTCCACTGATTAACTTGACATTAAAATGCAAACTGGTTAAAAGCTCTGGAGAAATGGCTTTCTGGGTCTTGCATGTCAAACTTTTAACAGTGAGCCCTGGTTTAAGCAATAA
>JAQLOL010000012.1:16928824-16946437 GCA_029783665.1 Naso thynnoides
TTTAAATTTTCTCAGTTGCCTCGTGTTGCTGAACTTTGTTGAGACCAAGGAGTGGGCGTGTCTTACGGCTTTCGTCTGACATGTGCGCTTGCGCAGTACACAGACCGCGCAGTTCCTTTTGCCTGTACGTTTGAAAGCTGGCAAAGCGAGCACGTCTGGACCGTTTGTAGTGTCTCCACATCCCATCCTGACTGAAATTTACTGGCACGGTAAGACGTCCATATGCTTTGGCAGGTATCATGTCCGCTTGATGGGGCTGGAAACTGAAAAGTGGATCACACTCCAGTATCTTGCGATTAAATACGTTTTGTTCGGAAATTAGCTCAGTTTGTGGTTAGCTCAAAACAAATTAGCAAGCTAACGCTAGCATTAGCACCCTGACTTGGAGAAGACCGGCCACTGGATAAGCCTATTCACTGGAGTTTGGCTAGCTAACGTTACTGCTTTCTATGCTGCTTTAGCTACTGTTGTGTATTATGTTCTTAGTTCGGACGGTGGAGAAACTGAGAGCTGTCTTGATAACATATCAAGTTCATGCGAAAACCTGGCTACCATGTGCTAATATTAGAACTTGCTGAAGTCTAGACAGCCTTAACGTTGCTAGCTTAACGTTAGACACTGGACTGCATACACCGGTCTGGAGTCAGCAGAGCTAATGTTAACTTGACTAAGCTAACGTAAATGCCAGACGGAGGCAATGTATGCTAGCTAGCAAGCTAACGTCAGCGGCAAAGTGAATACATGACTGACTTACTGGCTGCCGTGGTTTAAACTAACAATTGTTATCGGGACTCACTGACTTGTTAGAGCGGCGAAACTTTTGGGAATTCAACGGTAATCACAACACGGTTTTCATCCAGTAAATTGTTCTACATAAGGTGACTTTAATGTGATCTGGCAGGACCCAATATACTCGCTTTAATAACGCATGGCTAAAATGTATGTAACGGTGCATCAGCATGACAGAACTACTCAGCAGTAAACGTTAGAGAGTCACCGATTTGAAGTCCATCCATATTTAGGTAGGCAAATTGCAGCTAGACACCGGTTTATCTCTTTCTTTCATTCATTCTTTAATTTTTGCCCTTAGTTTAGAGCATGGAACTGAACGATGCTAACCTACAAACCCTCACTGAGTTTCTCAGGAAGACACTGGACCCAGACCCAGCAGTCAGACGTCCAGGTAATACGTATAAACCAGGTTGATGTCGTTGTAGCATTAACTTGCATATTCTGTTGCAGCCTCTTAAGTCATTAACCTTTTTCTGCTAAGCATTCAATTGATAGGATAGACATTGTTCTGCAACACTTGTTTTTTATTTATCCCTTTCCCTAGCTGAGAAGTTTCTTGAGTCTGTGGAAGGAAACCAAAACTACCCATTATTGCTACTCACTTTGCTGGAGAAGTCCCAAGACAACGTGATTCGTGTTTGTGCTGCTGTAACGTTCAAGAACTATATCAAAAGAAACTGGCGCATTGTGAGTCACCCCAAGTAACAGCAACTTTACATGTTATTGACTCTACTGATATTTTGTATCTTGCACGTGTGCAAATATTTTCCTGTGAGAAACAAACTTAATATGAAGCAACATTTAGTAATGACTGTTAAGAAAGCTGTTGTTGGTTCGGTCTTGTTGACTCTCCTAATTTTCTGATATGTTTTTCTTACAGGTGGAAGATGAACCAAACAAAGTCTCTGATTCAGACCGGACAGCAATCAAAGCAAACATAGTGAATTTGATGTTAAGCAGCCCAGAGCAAATTCAAAAACAGGTACAACCTTAAATTGTTAGAGTGCCTTAATGGATCTGATTTGAAAGTGTGAGGAAGATGCTCAACAAAACATCTGTTTATGCCACTTCCACAGCTGAGTGATGCCATCAGTATCATAGGAAGGGAAGATTTCCCTCAGAAATGGCCTGACCTGCTTAAAGAGATGGTGACCCGCTTTAGAAGTGGGGACTTTCACATCATCAATGGAGTGCTTCGTACAGCACACTCCCTCTTCAAGAGGTAGAACTAACTTCTTGATGGTTTTAAATCTTATAAGGTTCACTTTTAAAAGAATTGGTCCAATCTTTTCTGTCCTTCCTTTCTTTCTTCAAGGTACCGCCATGAATTCAAGTCCAATGAGCTTTGGTCAGAGATCAAACTAGTACTGGACACCTTTGCTCTACCTCTGACAGAGCTCTTCAAGGTTTGTGAAGACTTGCAGTTTAATTGCCACAACATCTAAAAGTAAACAAGTCACTAAAACATCTAACAACTGTTGGACTGTTTGATGTTGTTATGACATTCCCATATGAATAAGTATTTATAGTTTAGTTTTCTCTTGTCTTTGCTCTAGGCTACCATTGAGTTGTGTCAGACTCATGCTACAGATGTCAATGCCTTGAAGGTCCTCTTCTCTTCCCTGACACTGATCTCCAAGCTGTTCTACAGTCTGAACTTCCAGGTCAGTTCAGGTGTCTTTGTTCTGAAAGGCTTCTCTGTGGTAGACAGTTGCTTTGTATCTTTTGTAATTAAGGTAATCCCTTTTTTCTCCAAACAATGACACATCACAAACCAGACCTCTTTGTGTGCTAATTTTCCATGATACATTTTGGGGACATTTGTTGCTGTTATTGATGGTCGCAAAGTCTGTCTTCAGTCTACAGTTAAGGGCCGTCTACACCATAACTATAATTATAATTACCATAAAAAGGTTGTTTTAAAAATCATTCCAACTCAAGTGAATGGCCGAGTCAGCACTACAATGACGACAGTGGCAGACAATATTATTGGGTTCACTGTAAGAGCGATTTGATGAATAATAGAAACACTGACAGCCAATGAAAATCAGAGCACATATAAACGTTGTAAGACGTTGTTCCCCACTTATGCCACAAGAGGGAGTATACCCTTAAGTGAGCACGTCTGTCAGGAGTAAACATAAATGGACCTGGACAGATGTATTGTAGTGTTCATGTATTTTGCAGAATAGAGGTAAAGGAAGAAAACTAAAATTCTTGTTGACTCTTTATTCAAGTGTGCAACACAATGCATGCTTTTTCATCTAGAGGATCCACACGTTCTGAATAAATTGTAACAAATGTATCGCTACTGCAAGCATAACTACTGACTTTTATGATGCATTTTGCACCATGTGGAGGTCAGGTCAGCTTCTTTTTTAGTGGCTCATAATACACTTGACTTTGATCAGGGATGTGAAACATTTGTCTGCAGCTATACTCTGCATTATTACACAGGACCTTCCAGAGTTTTTTGAAGACAACATGGAAACCTGGATGACAAATTTCCACGGCCTTCTTACTTTGGATAACAAACTTTTACAAACAGATGTAAGTTTTCTTTTCCTCACTCCCACAACACATTTTCACCACTGCTGTGCTTCAAAATGTTTCTCTTACACATTTATGTTTGTTTTTCACATGACATCTTGATAGGATGAGGAGGAAGCAGGTCTCCTTGAACTGCTGAAGTCTCAGATATGTGACAATGCAGCTCTTTACGCTCAGAAATACGATGAAGAGTTTCAGCCGTATCTGCCGCGCTTTGTCACTGCTATCTGGAACCTTTTAGTTTCTACTGGCCAGGAAGTCAAATATGACTTGGTGAGAGCACCGTTCTCTGACTTTTCGTCTTTGTTCTTTATGAAGTTCACTCTCCTTGCGCTAACAGTGCACCTTGTCTTTGTTGCAGCTTGTAAGCAATGCTATCCAGTTCTTGGCATCAGTCTGTGAAAGGCCACACTACAAGCATCTATTTGAAGATCAGAATACACTCACTAGCATTTGTGAGAAGGTCATTGTGCCCAACATGGAGTTCAGAAGTAAGTTAATGCTTTGTTCTTGAGTCACGGTACTGTTCCTTCAAATGTTATCAGTAGTGGGTGTCATTCAAGGTTCTGCCTGCTTGGACACAAACGTGCTTGTATACTGTGTGATACTGACTGGACTACCTGTAATGTCATTAGGTGCAGATGAGGAGGCATTTGAAGATAACTCTGAGGAATACATACGAAGAGACCTTGAGGGATCTGGTAAAGATTTCTATTATTAACCATCTCCTCCCTCAATGTAAATAATCCACATTAAAAAAATTGTCATTCCTCTTCACATTTATAATTTGACCGTTGTTTGCGAAGCGTCTTTTCTCGCACAAAAGTCCAATATGCTTGGTTATGTAGTAATTTGAGCGATTTAGTTGGAATGGTAAGTTTCCCTACAAAGTTTCAGTGTACAGCTTTGCAAATAAAGTCATGCGAATGATAACCTTGTTAACCCTTTTTTTGTCCTCCCCCCAGACATCGACACACGTCGTCGAGCAGCATGTGACTTGGTGAGAGGCCTTTGTAAGTATTTTGAAGGCCCTGTCACAGCGATCTTCTCTGGCTATGTGAACTCAATGCTGGCAGAGTATGCTAAGAATCCAGGGGAGAACTGGAAACACAAAGACGCTGCCATCTATTTGGTCACATCACTAGCATCTAAGGCGCAGACACAGAAGGTATTGCCGATTTTCATTTTTCAGGGCTATTAAATATAAATAACTAATTCGATTAGCATTTATAAGCTGTGCTCAATGTAATTAGAATGATTTGATCAATCCTTTTTTTCCCCTGTTTTCTTCACCAGCATGGAATCACACAGGCCAATGAGTTGGTGAATTTGACTGAATTCTTTGTGAACCACATTCTCTCTGACTTAAAATCCCCCAATGGTAAGAATACGTACACAATGAAAAGACTTTTACAGTTGTCCGTTTGTAATAAAGTGTCAGTACATTAAAGAATTACAAAATGTAAAATGTGTTGCAACATCTAGCTCAAGTTAAGTTTGGTTTATCAGGTGATGTAAACATGGACAACTTGTTGCAGGCTTTTAACCTTATTATTCAATTCTGCAATTGTTCTATGACTTGGACAGAATCAGCAAACTGTGGTCTACTTTAAAGCCCAAAATCTGTTTGTGCATGCACATCAATTAACATCAAGCACTCATTGTCATTGTAGTTAATGAATTTCCAGTGCTGAAGGCCGATGCTATCAAATATGTCATGATCTTCAGAAGCCAGGTATGAACCATTTCTTTCTCTACAACTTCTTCAGTTTTAAAAAGCAAACTGAAGACTGCAGAGTTCTTCTCCTGTCCTTCATCAGCTTCCTAAGGAGCATCTGCTGCAGGCAGTTCCTCTGCTGATAAGTCACTTGCAGGCAGAGAGCACAGTGGAGCACACTTACGCTGCCCATGCTTTGGAGAGGCTGTTCACTATGAGAGGCCCCAACAACAGCACACTGTAAGTGTCAACAAGAAGAGATGCCGAGATTTGATTTTACCAAAACAGTTTCTCGACTAATGAGTGTTTCCCACACGCAGAAAGAGTGACTTGTAATTTTTTAAGTGTTTTTGCATTATTCAAATAAGTTGGAATTTATTATTCTTCAGTCCTTAAAATTCAAAACATCCTTACCCATTCCAGTTTAGAACACTGATAAGATAGCTTTAATGTGAATATTTAATGGTAAAGCTGGACAAGATTTATGTACATAAATCCCATAATGTGAAAAGCCAACATTTACTAAATGTTATTTTTACTAGTATGTGTGAAGTAATTACCAATACCTGATATTAGAAAGATTGCCTGTTCATTAACCTTCTCTCCAGTGATCAGTTATTCTTCATTTACCCACAGCTTTGTTATAATAGCAGTTCTTTTGGCTTCACAAAAATTTGTAAAAGCAGCTAAAATGAAACAACAGAGCTAAGAGCAGAAATTGGCTCCTACTTTTGCATCTATCTGTATAACTACTAACAACCATCTGCTGTATGTGTTAAGTATCACTTCTACAGAGATGGCACCTTTTACTGAACAGCTGCTCAACAACTTGTTCAAGGCTCTGGCTCTTCCCGGTTCTGCAGAAAATGAATACATCATGAAAGGTAAACCTGACTTTGTTCTCTTAATTAAATGCTCACTTTTTATCTTCCTATTCAGGTTATGTTAAGGTAGCCTCTGTCTTTAATTTCTTGTCTTTCCTCTAATTTTTAAAGCCATCATGCGCAGCTTCTCCCTGCTGCAAGAGGCCATCGTTCCCTACATTCCCACTCTGATTGGTCAGCTCACTCATAAGCTCCTCTTAGTCAGCAAGGTAACACGCACTTCACTTTTAAAGGACGCAGATAGACTCACCATCATGCTGGTTTGTTTAGGTGACACGGGTCAATCAATGCAAAATCTGTCACCCATTTTCAGAATCCCAGCAAGCCTCACTTTAACCACTACCTGTTTGAGTCCCTGTGCCTGTCGGTCCGGATCACCTGCAAGGCCAACCCCACCACTGTCAGCAGCTTTGAGGAGGCACTCTTTCCCGTCTTCACTGAAATCCTTCAGAACGATGTCCAGGGTGTGTCAATTATCTTTGGAACTGATGTCTTCTTGTTGACAGTATGCTGATAAACACAGCTTGTAGTTGATAGAGGCAGCTGAACTTATCCTACATTTGTTCTCTGTTGCAGAATTTCTTCCATACGTGTTCCAGGTGATGTCTCTCCTCCTAGAGATCCACTCCAGCTCTATCCCCTCTTCCTACATGGCTTTATTCCCTCACCTGCTGCAGCCTGCACTATGGGAACGGACAGGAAACATCCCCCCTCTGGTGCGCCTGCTTCAGGCTTATCTGGAGAAAGGAGGTGCCACTATTGCCAGCTCTGCTGCAGATAAAATTGTGAGTGATGGCAGTGTTTTAGTTGGGATTGTGTCTATTTTTTGTTTTTATAATGTATCAATTGAATGATTCATTTATTCTTCAACTAGTATGTTGACAGTCTTGCTCATTTTTTCTTTCAGCCCGGCTTGCTCGGAGTTTTCCAAAAGCTTATTGCCTCTAAGGCCAATGACCACCAAGGTTTTTACCTTCTCAACAGCATCATAGAGCACATGCCCCCGTAAGTACATTTGTGTTTTCAGTGTATAAATCCTCTAAAAAAATTTGGTACTTGTTGTAAATTGATTCTTTTATTTCATGATGTGTTTTGTTTTTATTTTGACAGAGAATCCATCAATCAGTACAGGAAACAGATCTTCATTTTGCTCTTCCAGAGGCTACAAAGCTCCAAAACCACCAAGTTTATCAAGAGTTAGTACAGTTATCTCATTACCAATGTTGGTGTTCTTTGAGAGCACATGCTTGTAAACTCACAGGAATTGATGACAAGGGTGTGATGTCAGCCACCAGCTGTACTGTGAACTACTTTCTTATGCTGCGCCTTAACTGTAACCTTTTTGCTGGTTCACTCTGTTTCTCGCAGGTTTCTTGGTGTTTGTGAACTTGTATTGTGTCAAATACGGGGCTATTGCACTTCAGGAGATTTTTGACAACATCCAACCAAAGTAAGTGTATGTTTTTACCTCTGTATGACCAAATGATGTTGACAGAAAGAATGCTGTTGTCTGCCTGCAGTTATTTAATGGGTTTATCACTCAAGATAGCGGTTAGCCAGTAGAAAAATGACAAGTTCCACAGAACAAACACTTCAAACGATCCATTATCTGTCAGTCTCTTTGAATTTGATGTCCCACTCGAGCCCATCCTCATTACAGAGAAGTGCAGTTTTCCAAAAACAACATATTATAAAGGAGTCCTACGTCATCAAACCCTCATCCTATTAAGCTTTAAGGGTTGCTCACTGTAAAAACAGAGAATTTAGAGTCAGCTTATATTCTCAGCGCCTCCATTAAGTTTCACAAGCAATCTAGTTTGATGAAAGAAAAAGTGTTTATAACCTGCACACTTCAATCCTGCAACGGTACTGTATCCACCTCCCCACAAGGCATAGACAGAGGTTTGTGGATCAGGTTTAATTAGATGACAAATGTTTGTATGTTAGACAAAATGTGGAACCCACTTCAAAATGAGTCTAAAAAGACGTCAGTAGTAAGAAAATGCAAAAGGGAGAGAGAGAAATAGATTGTATGGTATTGATTTGGAGGCACTGTGTTCATTGGAAAATACTGCATTTATATTCAGTGTTACAGTGTGAAATAGCTGCCTGAAATTTTAACATCCTGCCTGTAGTGTAGATATTTCCCAAGAGACTTCTGACCCATTGCCTCTGCTGGTGTCAAGTGTGGTTAAGTTTAAAGGCTGCATAGTTTTGACAAAATGTATATTAACTGTAGTGATGCTTACCTTTTTTGTGTTGCAGAATGTTTGGTATGGTGTTGGAGAAAATAGTTATTCCAGAAGTTCAAAAGGTGTCTGGGACAGTTGAAAAGAAGATCTGTGCTGTTGGTATTACAAAAGTCCTTACTGAATGTCCTGCAATGATGGACACAGAATACACGAAACTCTGGTAAGAAATCAACCTGAACACAAATTAATTTCTTATGTTCATGCAGTTACTGAAAGCACATTAAATCCCACCTAGAGTCCGTCCACACAGGTAATCATCGCATGCTCACTTCCAAGGGGAGGAGCAAAAAAAACATCTGCTCCCTGCAGTGTTGCCAGATGGAAAATATATTCACAGACCACTTTATTAGGTACACCTGTTCAACTGCTCATTAATGCAAATTTCTGATTTAAGTGACTTTGAATGTGGCATGGTTGTTGGTGAACGGGCTGGTCTGAGTATTTCAGAAACTGCTGATCTACTGAGATTTTCACACGCAGCCATCTCTAGGGTTTACAGAGAATGGTCCGAAAAAGAAAAAATATCCAGTGAGCTGCAGTTCTCTGGGCAAAAATGCCTTGTCGATGCCAGAGGTCAGAGGAGAATGTCCAGGCTGGTTTGAGATGATAGAAAAGCAACAGTAACTCAAATAACCGCTCGTTACAACCAAGGTATGCAGAAGATCATCTCGTCGAACCTTGAAGCAGATGGGTACAGTAAAAGAAGACCACACCAGGTGCCACTCCTGTCAGCTAAGAACAGGAAACTGAGGCTGCAATTCACACAGGCTCACCAAAACTGGACAATAGAAGTTTGGAAAAACGTTGCCTGGTCTGATGAGTCTTGATTTCTGCTGCAACATTCAGATGGTAGGGTCAGAATAAACAACATGAAAGCATGGATCCATCCTGCCTTGTATCAACGGTTCAGGCTGGTGGTGGTGGTGGTGTAGTGTGGGGGATATTTTCTTGGCACACTTTCGGCCCCTTAGTACCAATTGAGCATCGTTTAAACGCCACAGCCTACCTGAGTATTGTCGCTGACCATGTCCATCCCTTTATGACCAGTGTACCCATCTTCTGATGGCGACTTTCAGCAAGGTAACGTGCCGTGTCACAAAGCTCAAACCATCTCAAACTGGTTTTTTGAACATGACAATAACTTCGCTGTACTCCAGTACTAGCAAGGTGTACCTAATAATGTGGCTGCTGACTGTATGTCAATACCGTACTGCAGCTTTAAAATGGTCGTATTTTACAGAAAATTATCGTACATATGAAAAAAATGAGAAAAGGTCCGAAAACTACACAATGGTAGAACAATGTCCTGCACACCATATAAATGTAACAGCACAGAGGCTCTGTCCTTTGAACGAGACTGGAACTGTGTGTCACACAACACAGTCAGCTGCATCCTACCACACGATCACTCCTTCCATTGTTACCTTTAAATATAAAGGCACTGTATCTGCACACAGTGTCAGTGTTGCACCACAGGGAACCGAACGCATTTAGAGAAATTGCAAAATTATCATACATTCTTCCTTTTTTGGTATTATTTATCATACATCGTACAGAGGGCAAAATTATCATACGAATACAATACTGGCAACACTGCTGTGGTGAAGTAGTCACATCTTATGTTCAGCTTTGAAGTTTGACCAACCTCAACAAAAAGGTGTGTGTGTGTGTGTGTGACTTCCTGGTTTTCTGTCATTTTGGCGTTTTTGTAAAATTTCCATCATAGCTTATTATTACCCCTCATTTTAACTTATGCATTTTAATTGTAATATTGCAGAAATTACAGTATCATTGAATATACAGAACAAATTTCAAGGCTAGATAACGCATTTATAAGTACACAGAGAGAAAAATTAACAGACATTAACCATTGCTTTATATTATGTGGGGGGGTTTTTTGTTTTTGTTTGTTTTGCTGCACCACAATCATCCTCACATTTAGAAATATCCAAATAATCTCAAACATGGTAAGATAACTATGACAGCAATGTTCCTTCAGTGCATCCAATCACAACATGACACATGATTTGTTTTATGTAAACAGTGATTACTACAGTAATATACGGTACATGTTTCAGTGCAAGGGGACTCATTGACAATTTGACAGCTGCTACTGTCCACAGAGACACAGTGTTGAGGAGGACAGTGAGTGAAGGATATAATTTTTGGTGTATAAATAAGGAAATTAAATTGTGTGTCAGACAGCTCCCTCAGATTGACAGGAAAGAAGCAGTCAGAGAGAAAGTCAGACTTGTTAATGAAAACTTTCAGTCAGGAGGTCACCTTAACAGAAGAGTCTAAGTTGGCTCCCTCTCTAGAACGAAAACCCAGAATTTTCCTCTCTCAGGGTTAACAAACTCAGAGTTTTCTCAAAATTGTCTTGGTTTTGATGTATCTGTTCAGGATCCCTCTACTCCAGGCGCTCATTGGTCTGTTTGAGTTGCCAGAGGACGACAGCATCCCAGACGACGAGCACTTCATCGACATTGAAGACACACCAGGCTATCAGACCGCATTTTCACAACTGGCCTTTGCTGGAAAGAAGGAGCACGACCCGATCGGAGACGCTGTCGGCAACCCGAAGATCCTGCTGGCTCAGTCTCTACACAAGCTTTCTACAGCCTGTCCTGGAAGGGTATGAATATTCAGCAAGTTATTCCAAAACTAATGTGTTGCTGTTCTTTTAATAAAGGTAGGATAGTTTTTTGGGGGCATTAGACACATTGAGATTATTGCCTGCTTGAATGGAGCTGTGCCCTGCTACAAAATATGGGACGATGCAGAAAACAGATCAGTGAGTCTTGTCTCATTTCTTCCTTGCAGGTTCCCTCGATGCTGAGCACCAGTCTGAATGCAGAAGCCCTTCAGTTCCTGCAGGGGTACTTACAAGCAGCCACTGTACAGCTGGTTTAAAACTGATGTGATGGTGTTCACTTAATACAGAGACCACAGTACACCGCAGGAGTAACCACGGTGACCTCAGGTCACACATCAGACCTGCTTCAGCTGACCTTTAGTCTTTACAGATTGGTTTGACTCGACAGTTGATGAATTTGCCCGAGAAATGATCATTGTGTCTGTTGTTTGGGTGTGCTTCCTGACACAAGGTTTTTTTTTTTTTTTTAAGGGTTTTTAAAGACATGACCAAAAGCTGACTTAACTGAAACACTGTTCAGTGTTTGGACCCTTTGTTTGCTGTGTGGCAAAGCTAACAGAGATTTGGATGTTAAGTTCTGATACAATTGTCAGTTTATTCCAGGAACAGCGGCATCAGCGGAAGAATATTTGGACAGTATTATTGAACACTGATCATCTGAATTATCGGAAGGGATTTCTTTAGAGCTTCTTTTCTATGTTTGAATTCCTTTTTACGGTTATTGAGACTGTAGGCTGTGGCTCAAAGAAGATGATTAATATTTTTCTGTTGCATGTTTCCTGTAGATTTGTTCATGTCTAAGTCTTTGTTTCTGCAATGTTTGTCCATGTGATTAAAAAGAGGCACTTGTATAGATCTGCTGTTGCGGTTTCTTTTCTATTAACAGTAGCAGATGTTGAATTTATCTGGGTTTGTGAACCTTGCTGGCTCTTTGGCCTCTTCTGTAGAGGTAAATCAATGGAGGGATTTTTCTTTTCTCCCTGGCTGCCTTTCAGGTCCTGTTATTATTTTAACAATGAATGACCTTCAGCCCGGTGTAAAAATAAACATGCATGTATCGGGCTCTCCCTTCAGAGGATAATTTCATGTATTCAGAACATACAGCATGAGCCTTTGGTGTTGCATCAGTCCATAATTTAACAAGATTCTAAGAGATCATTAAAAAGTTCTTTAAGAGGATTTGATGTAGCCGTTGGAGGTCTTCAGTTCCACGTTCTTAATGAATGGTAGCATACATTTGTCACCCCCCATGAAGCGATATGTTGCAACATTTGCATCCCAAGGTAGCAATCTAGAAAGAGAAAAAAAGTCCCACAATTTATAATCTTGGTCTGACGATGTACAGTTTATACTGTAGTTGTTTGATAAATAAGAAGTACTTACGCTCGTGTAAGGAAGGGTATATACATGAGGCGAGGGATGCAGATCATTTGCTGTTCGGCTAAAATGGCTTTCATAGACTGCTGTACAGTGTAGAGTGGCTCCAGAGGTGGAATCAGACTGCAGCTCTTTCCTGATAGATGTCAAACACAAGGGAGGAGTAAGCATCCATTAGTTTTCCAGTGTTAAAAAAAAAAAAAAAAAAAAGAGAGATGAATGATGCTCTCTAACCTGATTTCACAGCCTGCAAACATCCCTGTGTCTACAATATAAGGGCAAACCAAAGTGGTTTTGATGCCATCCAGGTCCTCTGCCAGCAACTCATGTGTCAGCGACTCGTGAAAACCAACAGCTCCAAATTTACTGGCACAGTAATCCTGAGAAGGAAAGTAAATACAGGCAAAGTGATTAATATTTAAATGTCTCATAACAATTAATTGGTGAAGGATTTGTCTGTTCAGTGTGTAGTTGAGGAAGTCCTTAATCACGTCGTACCTCTACGCACGCAGTGCTAAACAGTCCGAGAGCACTGGCTACTGTTACAATGTGACCATGGTTCTTTGCTTTCATCTGCGGCAGGAAGGCTTTTGTCATCTGTTGGTTCAGGGGGAAAGGGGGGTTAGAAAGATTATATCAGCGTCTCTCAATAGAAACAGAAGATGACTAATTAACCAACGAGGCCTGGAGCTATGATCCCTTGGTGCAAGCTCAAATCATGCCTCGTTAGCACTGAAACATTGTGTCCTTCACAAAGGTAATGAAGACCAATTAAAGGTGCCCTATGGAAAATTGTACCACAATTCAGTACAAAATCTTGAAACCCTCCTGACTTTGTCCAAGTGTCACCCACACATTCCAGGTCTAACTCCTGGTAACAGTCTCATGTCTGCAGTCAACAGTCATAACACTGACATAGACTCTTTTACTTCCACAGTGCTGTTGACGGTTCAAAGTACTAATTTGATCTACATGCAGTTGTTATATTACAGTTGGTGCTTCAATGTCACGTGTTTCACCTTTAAGGAGATCTAAGAAACTGTTTAGGACAAACCCATATGTTAACATTATGCTTCGGAAACCATATTCTAACTTATTATTAGTCACTTAACAAACAGCTGATTAAAGTGCACAAAGGTACATTTGGCCCCTTCAGTTGGTTTGCTTTCATTTGCTAGATGAACTTCCTTTGTTAAGAAACATGCAACCTTATGTGCACTGATGAAATGAGCATGGTCTGGGTTAATTACTGAAGCTCTGTCCCTGTTTTTGTGCCAATGTCTTCAAGTTCAAAATCTTGTTTAAGACATTTATTTTTATTTTTGCATTATTCGTACATGTCAAAGCTGAGGCCCACACAGTACAAAATACACAGAGACTGTGAGCAGCTAGAGTTTAATAAGAGCCCATCAGCTCACTTTCGCCCATCTGCTCACATACTGTTGGTTCCGGAGCTGCAGCCAGCCATTACCAACACAGACATTCTCCTTTGCCAGATCAGGTGCTTTGGAGTTTGGAAGGGTTTTTACCACCACCCGCTCTGTCTGTTGCTCATATCTTTGATATTTGGTGCTAATGAGCTTACAGTTTTATTGTATGAGCATGACTGAGGTTTTGAGTGGATCAAAGGCATAATCACATGCTTCCTTTACTGGTGGGCTCGCCTTTCATTCTGGATAGTAACCTCGTGTTAACTTGGACACATTTAACAGTCATTCTGTTGTGTGACGCACCGGCGCTGCTGCGGCACAGGCTGCTCTGATCCCTTCACACATCAGCGCACAAACACTGACCCGAGCGGGCGGGGAGGACCGTGGTGAATAGATGTTACATAATACATGTCAGGCTTCCATGCCAGCTTGGTGCTTAGCAAAGGAGTTTTATGATTTTGACTGTGCGTAAAAAGTGCGTGCGGCAAAGTCTCACCCAAAACAGCGCGTGGCAGTTCACGAGCAGAGTCCTCTCTAAAAGCTCGTCGGGGCAGTCCAGCAGCCTCCGTCCGGCCACCACGCCCGCGTTGTTGACCAGTATGGAGACCTCCCCGACCTGCGCCCTCACCCTGCCCGCCGTCTCATAGATGCTTTGTCGCTTGGACAGGTCCACCGTGTACGTGTGCACCTGCGCTCCCAGCTCCCGCGCCAGCTTGGCGGTCTGCTCGTTGGCATCCTCGTTGCAGTCCCACAGCACCAGGCGCGCTCCCTCTTTGGCAAACTCCAGGGCGAAGAGGCGACCCAGCGCGCCCCCGGCCCCTGTAATCAGGCAGAGCTCCCCATCAATGCACTTCAGCCTCGGCCGGAGGAAAGTCTGGACGACGGCGTTCAGGATGGAGAAAGTTAGGTCGATGAGCATCAGCAGCAGATCCACTATGAAAATCATGATGATCAGATTCAGTCCCTCAGGAGAAGTTAATGAGTGACACAAGCAGACCGCCAAGCTTTAGAGTTAGCTGTTTGTCTGCGTGGCGCGCGATTGGATGGACATTTTATATAACTTGTGTAGCGGATTAGGACGCCGACTGATGCTGGCCACCAATGGAAGGGCTTTTTGTCTGATGACCAAGGAGCTGACAGTCTTAACCCGTGCACATTCGTAACTGTTCATAAACAGGTTGAGTAAGACTGAGGCAGAGATTAAGACAACACTCAGATTTAGAGCAAAAGCCAGCAAAGCATACTTGACTTCCACTAACCTGAGAAAGAGCCCAGAATGGTAAAATATAAGATGTTTTTTGTTTGTTTTTTTTAAGCTGTGATGACCTGAGCAGGCCCCATTAAAACGTGTTTATTTAATTTATAGCTTCTTGTTGTTGAGTTAGCTCAGGTAAATGTTGGACAAATCTGCAGACAGCCATATATTTTTGATGCAGCTTCGATTACATCACTCAAGTGACCATTAAAATCAGATGCACACACTGATGTTTATTTCTGAGGCTTGAACTTGAATTTGGGGGAGGCCTACTTCAAGGGCGTGTATATGGAGTGGCCACGGGTGGCCCATCTGATTGGCCACCCCAGGTGTCAACCCATTTGATTGGTAATCTGCCCAGTCAGAGGTGGGCCTGTTTAATGATAAATGACAAACAGTTATAACATTTACTTCAAAAACTGTGCAAAATTATTAATGTGCTTTTACTGCCTCTCAGGTTTGAGATTGCATTGCACCTCTGCTCTCAGTTTAACTGTCATTTTTTTGGTCAATTTAGCTAAGCCTCTGTATTTTCATTTTGTTGGCACTTTCTGCTGCGACTATTGTTGAATTTGCTGTTTTTTCATTTATATTTAGCAAATCTTTTCAAAGTACAATTTCTCAAAAAGAAAAACAGAAGAAAGCTTCATGCTACATTTGTATGGTGACACTCTATTCTGTGAGTTGTAGGTCTATTTATCCTTTAAATTAAACTTTTAACACTGTAATGTCAGTAAATGTAAGTAGACATTGTTAGTGAAGACAAAATTGGTAAATAAATCCCATTTCGATGCTTGTATGTGCATGTGCATGCATATTGATACTTCAAGCCACCATGCAAGGGTGACTCAAATATCACCAAATACCCTCATGCCACCCTTTCATCCCCTCTTGGGCTACCCCAGATAAAAAAGTCTGGACACACCTCTGGCCTACCTGAGTCTTTGGTGACACTATTTATATTACAGTTGCAACATATGTAGTAATTTCCTGACACTTACAGTGTAATTCTGCAAAACTTGAGGTGTAATAGCATCTAATGAATCAGTATATATAAAATGCTCACTTGCTAAAGCAAAACAAGGGAGTGACACTTGGGTATTTTAGTTTAAAGGAGAAAGAACTTGTACTATAAACATCATTTATCGTTGCAGCTTCGCAAATGTGAGAATTTTTTTGCTTTTCCTTTTAACAAGTTAATTATTTTCTAATTACAATTTAGTCATTTGGAATTTTGTAGTGAAGGAATCACGTTGTGTAATTGTGATACTGCGGCACTATTTTTGAATTTTTAACAAACCAATCAATAAGGAAAATAATCAGCAGATTAAACCATGATAAAAATTAATCATAATTATAGTGCTGTACAAAACAGTTTAAATCAGCTCCACCACAACCAATTATGAGAGTAAAATTACGCTTTTGTATTAATGAATGACTTATATTAAACTGATAATATAGAACAGTGCAACATACACAGCAGACATGATTCTGCTTTAAATATTTTCACTTTGAATGCTAAAAATGTTTTCCTGATCTTTCATAAACTTATACGCTTAAGCAACTTTTTGAACGCAGACTTTTGGAGTATTTGTACAATGTGGTATTAGTACTTTAAAGATCTGAATACTTCCTCCACCACCACCGTTTCATCTGCACTAGGATGTATTACTCCACAGAGGGAGGAGTTTATTTTGATTCATCCCCATTCATTAATGCTGGAATCACTTCAGGCAAGGATCTGTTAACATCCAGTATACAGTGATCAATAACCCATGAGCACGCTGATAGTTTTAAGGTAGACAGAATGTTTTGAAAAACAATAATAATATAAAAAAGTCAACCGATCTTTTAAAAGAACTGTGGCTTTGAGCATTGAATCTAAGGTATGTGGTATCTCTAGTTTTGTGTGTCTGTTTTTTTTTGACTCCTCCTTTTACGTCAAAATGTTGTCACACAGTTTGCAGTGAACTCTGAGTCACACGAGGCAAGCCTCTAATTATTGTGTTTCTGCAGAGTGATCTGTTGTGTTTACATGCCGAAACAAAGGACGTAGTTCAAAAGTTTATTCTACTGTTCGGTGTCACTTATAGATGTAGCTGAATATAGCCACAGTTACTGTTGCTACTGTGATGCTGCTCTCTTTGTCCACACCCTAACATGTGAAGTTGTCAGTCATATTTAAATAAAAGCTTCAAATCTAATGTCAGTCAACCAAATAAGCACTTTCTTAAAGTTTAAGGATTTGGGTTTTTTTTTTCTTTTGAATCATTGTCTACAAAATGAAGGCAATACATTTACAGTTTTTTATACCTAAGAAGAAGCATAAATTCTCCTTTTTTGCACTTAAACATGTTTAAACTATTGTTCTTTTGTGATTTTGGATTTGCCTGGATCACCAATAACAACGTTGTTCTGTGTAAAAAGCAACTCATAACTTTCCTCTGACTTTTGTTTGACTTTATGTAAGATCTTTACCTCCACCCACAACTGACAACAGTAAACTTCTTTTACATAAGTGTAATATTTTTGGTATTTTTCAACTATGACTGATTTCCTCTTACATCAAAATTTCTTTCATCTGTTATAGAAGTTATTCCTGATCCATGATGTGAGGCGGATTATCCAGCTTGGATAAAATGTTAAGGTGATAAACTGCTTAGCACGTGTGCACAAAAATCCCTAATATGCATTCGTCAT
>JAQLOL010000012.1:16952783-16965178 GCA_029783665.1 Naso thynnoides
ATATTCAAACTCCTACTAAACTGGAGGCTCAACATAGAAAATCTCTGTAATGTTTAGTGCCACCTCTCCAGCAAGAGTGAGGATCGTAATCATCGTCATTAAGTTCGGATTATCAGCTACAATAAGAATGATGACTCCCCCTAAACAACTTTGAGAAAGTTGGGAAATGACCAATTTTTTAAAATGTTTTTCTCCAGATTCAAACTCTGATTATCTGAGGGACACAAACAGACATTTAGAAACAATCAAAATAAGAAAAATCCAACAATAAACTTTTTTTTCCCTTGTGTTCATAATAAAAACAATTATCATGTTAAGGTGTTCTCTCTTGCCCACAGTCGGACACAATGGGAACTATAATGAAATTGATGGATGCAGCCTCACAGTGTCTCTCTGTGTTGTTGAAGATGTATTCTGTGCAGTAAAAATTATCGATGAGCGAGACGTCAAACCCCTGTTAAACAAAAACAGACTGAAAGCGCTTGATTCTCCTCAAGTTCACACTTAAGACAGGAGACCAAGAACGCTACATCACAAGAGATATTCTGAGTATGAAAGATAAACATTGCACACTCATATACTTTTGTGCTGTCTGTCTGTCTGTCTGTCTGTCTGTCTGTCTGTCTCACACATACAAACACAAACAAAGACATGAGTGACAACATAAACTAAGGCCAGTTTTGAAGAGGGAAAAAGAGAAAGCAAACTATACATTTCCCCAACACACTGTTGCCTTTGTAATGCCATAATTATACACTGTATAACCATAACTTTGAGAAAATAGAAGTTCCCCCTTCACACTACAAAGTAGTGGTTTGAACCATCTCAGCTGAATGAGTTTCCCAGTTTGTGTTGCCATGTTTCAATGCCCTCTGTGCTTTGCTACTGATTGGACAGCTTTTGCTATAGTGGCTTTAAAGTGGTACCAAGGGTCAGAAAAATAGGTTTTTGTTTATAAAAAATGATATACTGTATTCTTACAATGAGGCTGTAATTAGTTTTCATGGGAGAAGCATTTTGTCTTAAAGTGTGTTAAAATGTTCCTGCAAATGTTTGCCTTCAATATTTATGAGAAGGTCAGTTTTGCGGAGTTCACTGTGCTTCTTATTTCCCTCTCTGCTCCTCTTGTCCTGTATGTTTCCTGATGGTCTCACTCATTGTTACTTTAAGCATTTGAGTGACTCTTGTCTCCCTGAAGTGGCTGTAGTTCATGCGCCACATGGTTCTCTTGCCCCTCTAGAGGCAGTGTGCTGTTCCCCAGCTTCCTTTGCAGGCTCTCTGTGTGGTTGGACCCTTGTTGGAAGCTGGAGTGGTGGCCAGAGTTGGGACTGGTTTTATCCAGGAGTCTGTGGGATGGGTTGGTGCCTGAACCATCGTGTGGATGCTCCTCTTCATCTGTGTCAGCATCAATAAATTTATTTATGGATGAATCGTGGAATGTGAAGATGCCAGGCAGTAAATTCTCCGGGCTCTTGGTGGGAGTCCTGCTGCTGGCAGTTGTGTAGATGGACACCTCAGGGCTCTGGACTGATGAGCCGTCTGAGAGGGCCCCTGTCCCTGAATCCTCCCCACTTCGGAAGTTGACTTTGAGCGAGTGGCTCTTGAGTGGGTTTTTGAAGTGCTGATCCATGGGGCTGTCAGAATACGGTCCAGGCTTGGTGCGTTGTTGGGTTAGTGGTGTTGTGGTGCCCTGGGATCCTTCATGCTCATTCTCCAAGGTGGGCTCCAGGTTGGGGCTGGTGCTGACCTTACCTGGCATGTTGCTGACAGGGCTTTGGGAGAAACGGGAGCTCTCAGGAAAGTCAGTAGCACAGCTGATGAAGCTGTCAAGACTTGACATGCTCCTCATGTCTGTAACTACCTCTGCTGTACTTGAGATAGCTTCAGTTGGGATGTTTCCCATCTCAAATTCAGTTCTCTGCCTATCTTCTTTGGACAGTGGGCCTTTTTCCTTGCCGTTGAGGTCAGGTTGTGATTGGGTCTTGGCCATCCTGTTGTACATCTCTTCAAGTTTCTGTGCGCTGAGATGCTGAGGGCTGTCAGAGGGCTTAGCATGCTCTTGGTAGCTTGGATCGAGGGTCTTTGTGGGGCTTCTGGTACTCAATTGTGTTTTGAGCTTGGGTGTCCCCTTCGGCAGAAGAGGAGACACATGATTGTCATGCACCTTCTCCTTCTTTCCCTCAGTATTTTCCACCAGTACATCCATTAGCTCTGCACTGCGGCCAAATGCATCTTTAATGTTCATAGAGACAATGCTGCCATTTCTCTTAGCCCTCTCCAGAGCCTCCCTTCTTTTGATGGCTTTCTCCTGCCTCTTTTGCTCTTTGTAGAACTCAGAGAAGTTATTTACAATGATGGGGATAGGCAGAGCTATCACAAGTACTCCAGCAATGCAGCACAAACCTCCCACTATCTTTCCTAACAAAGTTTTTGGGTAGATGTCTCCATAGCCTACTGTTGTCATAGTAATAGTAGCCCACCAGAATGAAGCAGGGATGCTCTTGAATTTTGTGTCCTCTTCATCCTTTTCCGCAAAGAAGACCAGACTGGAGAATATCATGATGCCCATGGCCAAGAAAAGGATCAGTAGACCCAGCTCATTGTAGCTCCTCCTAAGAGTGAAGCCCAGAGACTGAAGACCTGTAGAGTGACGAGCCAGCTTTAATATACGCAAGATCCGCATGATCCGGAAAATCTGAACCACTCGACGGACGTTCTGAAATTGCAGCACACTCTTGTTGGATTCTGTCAGGAAGATGGTGACGTAGTAGGGCAGTATGGCCAGCAGGTCAATGATATTCAGAGGACCCTTAAAGAACTTCCACTTGCTAGGGGAAGAGAGGCAGCGAAGTAGGTACTCCATAGTAAACCAGGCAATACAGACAGCTTCCACATGGGCCAGTTGTGGGTTGTCTGAGGACTGGCCAAACTCATCTGTGTCCTGCAGTTCTGGAAGGGTGTTCAGAGACAAGGCAATGGTTGACAGCACAATGAACAGAATGGAGATGATTGCCAGGATCTGAAAAACACAGAAGAAAACAATAGTGAAAAATAATTTGGTTATACATCAATACAGCTCAGTCATGTACAGTACACCCATAGTGAGCCATTTTCGATGGATAGTAGTGCTGGTCGGTCCACCACTCAAATAGGTCCAGACTTGAAATAGCTCAATGATTACTGCATGAAGTATCATGACATTTTTCAAAGTCCACAGAGATTGAATCCTGACAGGTGACACCTCCACTTTTCCTTTGGTGCCACCAAGAGGTTGGTATTTGTGGTTTTAGGTCAAATTTCTCGAAGACTATCAGATGGATTGCAATGAAATTCGGTGCAAACGTTCATTCCCCACTCAGAATTTATCACAAAAGCACTGATAATCTCTTGACTTTTCACTTGTCACCATTATCAAAAAATAATTTGTCCAGTATAATGTTTTTTCTCTAAAACCTGCAAAACTAATTAGATTCCCATTAGACTTAGTTCTCCTTTTGTGTTTAGCGCGAAATAACAAATGTAAGCAGGTTAACATGCAAAAGTAAAAACAGGGAAAATGGTCCTCATAACATGCTAAACAGCAGTATGATAGCATTTTACTGCAAGCAGACTGATATGATAATGTTGCTGTGCATTTCTGGGGACTGTTAGTCTTGTCTGGCAATCTTGGGAGGGTCACTTTGAAACACAGCTCCTTTTGTGAAGCTTGGGGGTGTGTAAGTCAAATCAAATACAAAGTACTTATCAGAATATGCATACTAACAAAATATGCTTTAGAGTAATTGCTCAGTCCAGTCTTTTAAACTTTGTGGAACAAACGGCAAGTGTTTGATCATCTTTTCATCACTGCACTGATGGTAGTCGTCTAGACTAGAACGATTAAAAGACCTGAAGATTAAAAGACTTCACTGAATGCACAATAACTCTGAAGCCATCTGTTTTGTATTTGTGTAAGGCTCCTACTCTTTACCTAGAGCCTGTAGTTTGAATGAAACTTTTATTTTAAAGCTTTTATTTTGAAAATAATCACACTTATTCTCATAACAAAGAAGAAACAGTTGATCAGGACAGTGTTTATACATACCATACATATATTTATACAGTTACACATACGGATTAGAAATTTTAAGGTGTAATTGTTCCTCTTTGCAATTTGCAACGCTGAAAGTTATATTAAAGGTTGAAAGTGACCAGTGAAGCTAAAGTTAGCAGTTGCCTGACCCTGAACTATATGCTGAAAGTGAAGCGCTCCTTCAAAGTGAAGCAGTGCTGTAGGATCGGCCCCATGAGAAACTCTATTTCACGAGACAAACTGGTGCGGCTCCATTTGTGACACTGAATTGCTCTTCAGAACTGGCTAAAATATCACAACTAGTGATGCCATTTTCTGACGATATTAGTTCATGGCCCATTAAGTTTTCTGGCTACTTCCTCTAAAGTATTCACAAAATGTTGTGTCAGCATTTCCAAAGAAATAGGGTCAGAGCTAATGTGGTCTCCAGGGTGGATGTTTTTTCTTCTCTTCAAGTCTTGATATTACAGAGCGAGACAGTGAAGGAGGGAGACGAGCGAGAGTTTGAGATTGTATTGATACATTTTTTAAAAACCCCTGCCACACTTCTTCTTCATCCTCTCCCTATCCATTTTTATTCATTCTTCCTCAATCCCTCATTTACCCAAACGACAATGTATTATGTTTTACATAGTGAGCCTGCCTGAAGAAAGGAGACCTCTGCAACACTGAGCCACCTATTAATGATATAATCTGCTGAGTACACTTGGGTTTGGTCATTGTGCTGGGGATTAAGATGGCTGCATAGTTGGGGGTGTGTAAGTGTGCCACACCTATTATTCATGTCCCAGAGTAAGTGTGAAATCCAACACAAGGTCACTGTACAGGCTCTGTCCCAGGCCAGTGGTGAGCAGGATTATTCCCTGGCACCAATCAGCAGCCTTAAGCTTTAATTAATCTTGACAGGTTACTGCTTGTACGCCACCCTTGGCCTTTGAAGAGAGTGACACTGGAAGTAGAGAAGCCCTGCTGGGGTGGAGGCAAGGGAGGGCAGAAAAAAGACTAGAGTAAAGGCATTTCGACTTCAACAGCATAGCATAACTGTGAGAGTGAATTAAAGGCCAGACAGTAAAAAGTTTAACTCTATGAGAGCTTTTACTTAAGAGCCTGCCTCCTGGTCTGGATGTGTCCCATTAAACCCAAGTGATGGATGAAAACTCTCAAACACGACCCATTATAGTTAGCTTTCTTGTTACTCAATAATTATACACATGAAAATAAAACAACCAATGCCATCATGAAACATCATCTTTCACAGACAAAATGTATAGTCACCATTTTCAGTGATTTTTAAGGATGTGGGAGTCAAATAGATAATGAGAAATCCTGAATTTTGAAGAGGATGTTAAAAGAAACTCTGGGTGCATTGTTCAGCTATAATATTTGATCATACAGACACAAGAGCTGAGAGGCACTGACCACTGAGCCTCGGCTCTAAAATGGACCATGCAGTGGAAACCTCACTCATCAGATCAAGACTAATCTATCTTGACGCGTCGACCAGGCTTGGACCTCGCGAATGAATCATACTGAACTCAAAAGACACTGAACCAAGGTGTGCTGTGTGCGAAGAAGAGCCGAGGCATGACCAGTCCTACCTCCTGTCAAACTCTCCCTTCTCACCATTCCCCTTCTCACCTCCCTCCCATGTCTACTGAGGTCAGCCAGACACAAGATTACAGGGACGTGTTCTCACCAAACAGATACAGATAGAGTGAGAGATAAGTGCCTACCGAGAGCCGGTGACAAATCTGTGACACAGAAAGAATGAAGCAAACCTAGACTGTACTTTGCAGCAGAAACTTGTTAGTTTCCTTGATTAGGCAATGTGATTTAATTTTGAGGTGATACTGTTTCACAAATGTGGAAATTTTATATGAAGATCTCAATGTTGCCAGACAGAGCAGAACAGAAAGAGAAGAATAGACAATTAAAGTAAAGTGAGTGTTCCCACTGTGTTAATAGAAAGAACTAAAGGGAAGAGGAACTGAGTGAATGCATTATACTATACAGCAGGGACATTAAAAGGGTTATGGTGGGTGTTACCTCATTATCTCTTAACGACAAGCACTGAGATCATGGAGACGACCTGTCCCACTTCCTGTTTGCATAAATGGAAGTTGTGTCCAATCAAGGAGGCTGCAGCCTCTACACAACCCTGACACTCACTCATGTTTGACAAACACAAAACCACCCACACACTCACATGCACACGCAAGCGCGTGCGCACACACACACACACACACACACACACACACACACACACACACACACACACTCATCATTCACTCCATGTTTATTCAATCAGTAATTAGCTCCAAGCCTCCCTTCCCCACAGACCAGGAGGCAGGAGACTGAATATTTAATATGCTCCTGAAGTGCAAGCTATCCTGTCCTGGAAAAGGTGTGTGAGTGGGCGCTCACTGGGCCATGACGGACTGCAGAGCTGCTAGCCTAGTTTTCACACTGCTGCTTTCACCACACAAGGTTAGTTCTGCTTCATGCTTGATCAAAGAATGGATGGACAGGGAAGGAGAGCTTCTATAAACACTTAGCAGGAGGTTCCTCGGAGAGGGAGCCTCCTGTCTGGATTCAACAATTAGCTGGTTTGTCGCCAGGTTGTTCTTGTTTCCCAGAAATGCAAACAAAGCAGATCAAGATTTTTGACAGGTTCTTCCAAACACAGTTTTATCAACGACCTTCCTCTGGTTCGAAGCATCTCTTACAATTTATATTGTGTTCTCTATTGCTCTTGTTCCTTTTAATTTAGTGTCAGTGATTCCACTAACACCGAATGTAAAAAGAAAGCCAAAATACTTTGAAATGATAATTCAGCTTAATCTGTTGATTCTAAGAGGCTGCCTTTGTGAGGTGCCTGTAAAAAAAAACATTAGCAAACAGAGGCTATTGTCAGCTCAGATTCATGGAAGTTACATGCTAATTTCTTAAGCAGGTATTACTATGTTTAGCATGCATGTTAGCATGCTAACTTAAGCTAATTGACACTAAACGCAAAGTACAGTTAAAGCTGACAGAAATGTATCTAGTTTTGCAGGTATTTAAGTTATTTAATGAAGTACTAGACAAACTGTAATGTCGACCCAATGATAGCGCTTGAGAAGTTTTTCTCAAACCTTTACTGGCATGTGCCCCTACAGAAGCCAAGGAAAGTTCAAATACCCCACCCACAGTTTTATAAATCATAAACATGAAAGAAGAAGCAACTTATTTGAAAGTTTTCATTTTTCATTCACAATATCATTAGAAAACACATTTATTTATTGTCCCTACATATATCTGATTCATTCTGCTTAGTTTTCTTCATATTTTTTCTGCAAGTCATCCCACCGCACCCACAGTAGCTTAATGCCCCACCAGTGGGACCTGCCCCACAGTTTGAGAGCCACTCTATCAAAGGAATGGTCACGGGATTGAAAAGCGATCTGAAGTCACCTGCCTGGAGGCATGAACGTACCAATTTTTATTACAATACTTCAAATAATTGAGATGTTTACATAAAGGGAAAAATGTAAACCCACCGATGGCAGAAGAAGAGAAAGTCCAGGTATTCATCCTCTAAAAAATCATGAAAATGCCAAAATTTCATGACAGCTCATTCAATAGTTGTTGAGATATATCTCTCCAGACCAAAAAGACTGCACACTTAAAAAAAAAAAACTAAAAACAAGATTATGGTGTTATTACATGATTTTCGTCTGGTATTTAAGGGATCTCCCTGGCACCGTGCTGTGTGAAGCATTGATTCACTTGTGCTCCGTCCTCACCGTAACTGGATTTGCCCTTTTCACCACATGAGCTGAATCAATGGAGAGATTATGTCACACAGTGACTCACTCACCTCATTTTCTGTGGGCATGCTGAGTGCAAGGTGGCATCTCTAATCCTCTTATTGTACTACTTCCCCTGTGATTTGCCAGTAAATGTTCTGGGGCCCTGTGTGCTGACAGCTGACCTTCCTCCTACAGAGCCTGTTGTGGGTTTGCTGTAGTTCCCTCCATGGGATACAGTGTCTGTGTTTTTGTTTTTAACAAAGACTTCATCGGAAAAGAAGAATGAATTTACGCTGCCAATAAACAAAGTGGAGAATCCTCTCCTCTCCAGAGAAAATGGTGGAAGCCTTTTGCAGCTTCCTCTCCAGGGCAATCACCTTATTGGAAAATTCCACATAGATGATTAACCTGTGCATCCACTTCCCCTCTTTTGATTTCGTTTGTTGTTTTAGGGTTGCTAAAGCATAAGTCAGACAGTACTATTTAGTTTTTTACTGTATGAATTCATTAAAAGACCAAAACCAGTCCATCATTCATACTCTGACTTCTTCAGCCTGTTTGTGGCTCTCAGCCACAAATCCATTAGTTCCAACTGAAGACATAAATCTTTTAAAATAGGTCACAAAAACAATATTCCTTTTTTGGGTTCAATAATGTCCTAAAACCACTGGGCACAGTTGTTTTTCTGGCTAACATAACTCTGACAGGAGTAAACAGTAATGGCTGGGGACTATTTTAAGCTGTGGATTTGGTGCACGAGTCAGTAATTACCACAGCAGGATGTGTGTGGATGGTTGATTCAGAAAAAACTACAATTGGCATATTCATATTAATGAATTAAAATTATACTCTGTGTAACAATGTGGCTCACTGGCGTGTTTTCAGTTTTAAAAAGGATGTCTATGGCACAAAGACAAAAAAAGCTACATCAGGAATTTGCCAGCTTTGGCAGAAGGATCGATTCATTGCTCTTTTTTTCATTAGATTTGTTGACAATGAGAAAAATGTACATGTTGTATAAAGACGTACCAAATGATGAATTTCCATTTTACGTAAAGTAAGTGGACAATAAAGTATTCTAATCTAATACAATATCATCAGACTTATCCCACGGACCACACTATTGTCATGTATCCTCTGTTGGTTTGTTTAAGCTCTTTGTCAGATAAAGCCAGACTACGTTTGTTTTTTTATGGCTGCACTTTATCATCAAATTGAAATATATTCTTAATGTCACTTTAAACACATTTAACACAAAGTTCAGCCTGACATATTTAGCCCTTCACCAGAATTTAAAGTTCACCTGGTGCTTGCTTAAGGATTTAAACCACCTGATGATCATCATACTAGACCCTGATGTTACTCGTCAAAAATGACAGGCTGAGGAGATTTTGGCAGACGTAACAGCTTTCAGTAATGAATATGTCCTGCTGGATTTTTAAGAGGCAAGCAGAGGGACACCAGATTGTTGAGCTCTGCTGTCATTCACTTATGCCTCGTCCTCAAAGTGTTTATTTTTCTTAAATCCTGTCAAATACCAGTTTATTTTCTCTTGATTTTGCCAGTGTGGGTTGGGTGACGCATTTTTATTTTGGTTCAGTTTAGTTTTAGTTTTGTCAAGCATAGTGTTATTCTGTTTATTTAAATACAGACTGTTGACAGAATGTCAAATTGAAAAAGATCAAATTGATGTAAAAAAAAAAGAAGTGATGACAACAAGTCTTTTAATTACTAACACTGAACATCACAATCTGGTTGAAAAGCAAAGAGCAGTTTCTAATAACATAAGTGCTTCCAATTTAACGTTCTCATCTATTTCTAAACCACAGAGAACCAGTTTAAGCTTCTCCCCAACTGACATTACCTCATGTGTCCCACACAGATGTGCGCTCTGCCTCATTTGCCTTGTTTCACCTTGCCTGGCAACCTTTTCTGTCCAACTTTAAGCCATACCAAGGAGCCTGAGCCTGTCCTGTGCCGTGTGCAGAGAAGTAGACAAGGAGATGGATTGCTCAGCTTGCGGCTGCACACAGAATGCGTCCTTTCTGAAGTGTGAAGGTGGTGCCACAAAGATTGGGCACACAGATGCATGATGTATGATTCTAGTCTTTTTGGGCCTTTGCAAAGAATTATTTTAATGTTTGTGTTCAAATTTGGGGGATACGCTTTCTGAAATTTAAAAATGTAAATGTGTGCATTAATATGTGAAAATACAAACTCTTTGTGGGGCTTTTGGCTACACTCAAGCTCATCATATGGAGCTAGGAGGAGCCCACTGAGGACAACCATCTGTATTTTTGAAGGACAAATACAATCATGTCTTTTTTGGGCGTGAATGACAGAGAAAAAGTTAGAGGATGAGGTAAGAGACACAGGTGTGTGGGAAAATGAAGACAAAGTGTGACAGAGTGAGAAAGAAGATGAGTGATTTCTCCCCTGTGGCTAATGTACAAACTGGAGCATCAGTCCCCTCTGATAGAACATCTGTGCTTCAGCTTCCGGCCTTTCGCCTGGGACAGACACCTTGCCTCTGAAACAGCTGGAACACCTGCGTTATCAGGTGTACATGCATGCAAGAATTAGAAGAGCAGATCTCCTGCGGTATGTGCAAGATTATAAAAAAATATTTCACAGAATTTAAAAGCAAAAGTGTGCTGCACTGGGCTGCTGCAGAATTCTCCCTCACTCCTGCTGAGTAATTTCATAAGGCATATAAATCAGTTTAAGCATGAAATGAAGGGCCGATCCAAGATTATTAAGTGATAAAATATGAGACAGGAGCTTTTCTACTTGCAGAGCAGAGGAGGCTTAAAGATCCACATCACCTTCTTGATGTAAGACTATTGATTTCAAACTACAAATTATTTTCTTATCGCTATAAATCATCCTGCACCCTGCTGCTGTAACCTATTTTTCCATGCCATGAAAAAGTTATTATGGAGCCATCCTGCGCCTGAAACATGGCTCCTGATATGCAGAACAAATAAAGTCAAATATGTAGAAATATTACCACTTTCCTGGATATTGTAAAATTCTTACCATATATATCGTCTACATACTGTATACCACATATTCAACTGGTATGCATCTCAATATAAGATAAATAGGTAATCTGTCCTCTGGTTGGGTTCATTGGACAAGAGGATCTGACAGAAGCATAAAGTGAGTCCCATCTCTTGTATTAGCGGCTACACAACAAGATGATTTAAAGCGAGAGTTTTCCACAAAACGTCTCAACGACACTTTGAAAAATTCTGGTGCACAGTTGATCAAATGTGGTTGCTCAGTTTGATGTGTTTAAGTTTGCTAATTTTGAATGAAAAACCCTGAGAAGAAGAGAAGATGGGTCATTTTATATTATTTCTTATTTCTCCAATAACTTGGGTCTGTCATCGGGTTCATCAACGGGCCACTTGCCAGCATTGTTTATTGGTGAGAGGAATGTTTTACTGTGGAACACCAGCCTGTGTTTATATTACATGTTAGTTGTTGATTTTCTTTTCATTCTTTTAACAATTCTATAGATTTCTAAAACATTTCTTGACTGTATATGGCAAAAGAAGCCATAATTTCCGTTAGAGAGTGAGTTACAGCTTCTTTGCCATTTGGAAAAAAAAAAAAGTTGATACATGAATAAATCAAAGCAGGCCCCACTGTTGTTAACACAAATCTGCTAAAAAAGGCTAAACTGTATTATTTTCTTGAAATATTAATGAATTACAGATATAGTTTTATCATATTGTACTGCTCAGATCATATTTCTCTCCAACTGTGTGAGCAGTGGGATAATTACGTGTTAAAAAAAACATCATTGTAGTATTTAATACTGCAGTAAATGCTTGTCAGCAATTTTGAATTTTGTTATGGACATGAAGGTCAGAAACTTGTTTACTTTTGTTCTTGGGCTTTTTGTAGTGTGTAGCACTTTTTGAGCTACAACCCAACTTTGTGCTACAATTTGTGTTTGCAGCATTGTGACTATGGTCGATATGAATCTGTGGTGTTTGTAAAACTTATTTCATACTTTATGTATATACTTTTATACATAATTTTTCAACATATATATGCCAGTGTCATATGTGAAACTGAAACTGTGCTGAGGCTGAGACACAAGCAGGTCTTCTTCACAGCATGCACATGTCCGTCTATATGAGCCTGCTATGGGACCCCTCAGTGGGCTGAGGAGCACTCAGCCTCCATAGCTGAGTCTTACTAATGCAATAAGAATGGTATCTGTGATCCTGAGATGTAACAATCCTGATATACAGTGGGCGTTTTTGTGTGGGTATGAAATATAGCACACCGGCAAGACTCATGGCTCACAGCACAATCACTTCTCCACTCAGTGAAGACACATCACACCCAGCTGAAAATGACAAGTACTCAAAATCTGGCTTTGTTCTTGATGCTTGTGTTTTTGCAGGCTGGAGCTCCAGCTGTCTCTTGTTGCTATGGTCTTTGCTCACTATGAAACTGGCAGCATTGTTGGCAAGCAAATGAAAGAAAAAGAACAGAATATATGAAGCTGAATC
>JAQLOL010000012.1:16969767-16980022 GCA_029783665.1 Naso thynnoides
ACACACACACACACACACACACACACACACACACACACACACACACACACACACACACACACACACACACACAGATGTATATTCATACTTCTTCAGTGCAGGTTTCATTTATTGCTGTTGCTACAAGTTTATTTTTACGGCCCTGGCTTATTGTTGGCAGTGTCAAAGGGCTTTACATCAAGGTCAGACCCTTAATTAGAGCACAAAGCAAAAGTCACTAAAACACATTGATTCAGCCTTGAAAAAAGCCTCACAGTGAGTCAAGCTTGCAGGAGAATATCTTTGCTTTTCTGTAAATAAAGCACTAATAATACATCACTTCAAATAAAATGATTTCATTGGCTCAGGTTTGTGTGTACACAAACAAATGGCAGTGTTTTTAAAAGTTGGAATACAAACAATATTGACCCTATCACCTCTGATTTAGTGAGGCGACTGACTGCCAAAATCATTCAGCCAATTCAAAAATAACAAACATGGGTTTTACAATATATGGTGTTTGTTGTTATTGTATAATTATTTGTTTCTGTGTCCAGACTAAAACTTGTCATTGTTATACTGTTGCAATAAGCATCGTGTGTGGATCGTTAGCAGCTGGTACACAGCCAGCTCTGACTGTCGCAGACGGCTGATTCCCTGTCTGGAACGGCTGAGCGTCCTAGTTGTATAAAGTGGGAGTGACAGTGACAATGATTTGCAAATGGAACAAAACCCTAAACAACAGTGGGATGTGTTTAATGCTGCTGCTATCCTCAGGATCTTGGAGCTGAGACACGATGCAGAGAGAAAAACACAACTCTCCGATCAGATTTGAGTAGGTGCAACCCAGCTCTGCCAGACAAAATCAGGGTAATATAAAAACCACACTCACTTAATTCTGTGAACTCACTTAAGTTTCCTGACATGGAGCTGAAATGAATAGCTACACTCAGTGAAAAAAAGGCTAAACACATGTCAGACTGGTACTTGATGCTCCACACACTACCTATATCCATCCAGCCTGCTGTAAACTGGCCGACAGTCAAGCATGCTGGCCCATCCAATCACTGCCATACATGGAGATGCTGACCCAAGATTAAAAGGCACTCTGCTCAAGACACCTTCCTTTTTTTCCTTTTTCTTTTTTTTTGCAAATGATCTGTTTTACCTCCATTACCACCCACTTAAGATAATCCTCAGTTCACCTGATCTAAGCTCACTTCCTAATTCTACAAAGGCAGTTCCCACAATGGATCAAACCTCGCTTTAGGTGGACTAAAGAGCACTTTATTGCCTGTCCAATAGGCTGTCAAAGTGCTCCTCTTTATGAAAGAAATCAATCAGGGTGCCGTTTTAATTCACAGCTGTTATTCTTCCCACTAATCTGTCTCTTCTGCTGCGAGTGCAGCTGGTGACCTGCCCACGAACTGCTGTATTGGTTAATGGAGAGGCTGCACATTGTCCTGGTGGTTACAGAGACATTTTCCCATGCTTTCGGTGTCACAAGTGTTTTGACAAGCATCCACCAAGCTGGAGTGTCTGTTGCTGTGACCCCACTCATTGATACCACTGAAGGGTGCAAGTGGAGAGACAGCTCAGCAGGGATCAATAAAATGGCATGTTCCCTTTAAGAGGTCAGATTTCTTCTTAAATGAAGACCTGTCAGTGTCAATCTGAAACTATAACAAAGGCTGTAGCTGACATTAGACACATGACTGCAGTATATATCTCCATGGCCTTTAAAACTTTACGCCTTTAATTTTTGTGTCATCTCTTAATTACCAAAATTAAACAGTCCTTGCCAGCATTGGAGTATGACCTAATTTATTTATTTATTAAGTTTGTCTTAATTTATACAACTTTAATCAGTGGATATTAAGGATTGTATCCTTATAACCTGTCACATAAAACACATCATATTAAAAAACAATCTTTGTTCCATTTGAAAACTGTTTTATACTCTATGGTGTAATTATGCCCAAGACAAAAAGATGTTAAATTTTCTTTTTTGAGACTCCTCTTTGTGCCAAGTGAGTTTGCTTAACAACAGGAATTGCAAGCACTTCTGTAATCACTTTTTGGCATTAGACTCCATGAGTTAGAGATCACACTGAGATTAGAAAGCAAATCCTTAGAGATTTGGCAGCGCTGTTGTTGGCATTACCCACAGAGACAAGGTTTCCATGGGACAGCCCCTGGGATTTCCGCTTTATACTGATTTTGATCTGGGCCCGGAGTTGATGAAGAGACTCTAATGAGTAGCCTTCTCGCCGCATTTTCTTAAGTGTTGTACTGCTACAAACACACTGTGTTTACCACAAGAGGAGCTGCATTACATAAAGGCTTAAAAGATCGAATTTACTCAGAAATGCTGTATTTATCACCTTTTTTCTTGGATGGAAAGACAAAGGAGGATTATATCTATCAGTGTTATTTCTAAGTCTTATGTAACACAAAACAAAATAGCTTTTATTTCAATTAGTTATTTTGGTTATTGTTATGGCAGTAAGTAGCAACTGCCCTGCAAGCTAACGTGCAAATAACGTTTGAGCTAAAAGAACAGTGCTAATGTGACATAAATTGTCAGGTAGAAGTTCCTCAGCAACAAATCTGTCCACCTGGAGCATTTTACCATTTACCTAAATGTGTAATTTGGGTACAATTTGTGTCACTTAGTGCACTCACTGGGTGGTTACATTAATCAGAGATGAGTTATAATGGATGTGATCACGGAGCTGACTTTTTGTGCTGAATAATAATGAACAAACTCAGGTGGAAGAAATATCTGTTTTACATTCTGAAGATATTCAGATTCAGTTACACTCTCACCTCTGGAACCTAAAAAGACCAAAAAAATATCCCTTTGGACTGAAATCGTATTTGTCTGACTTCAACGGTCCATTATCCTTTCCCACACCCACATTCCACTACTCTGCCTAAATGGACTTTTGGTCCAAAGGGGCTTTTATTAGGCCACTGGGCTTTTGGAAAAATGGGCAGTTGAACACAGCATGGCACTGTTAGAAGTGAGGACAAACTGTTTAAATAACAATGAAAATAGTCTGTAGGCCAAGAAGCCAAACAATGTTTTGTTAGAAGAAAGTAACAGTTTGATCTTTTGCTACATTTTACCTCATCTTACTGGTACTAATACCAACACAAACATTAATCAGCAACACAAAAAATGATGGTAACTGACTTCATGCTTGGGACCTGTTAGCTTAGCTCTAGTCTTTTAGCACAATTCCATGGAGCAAGCCAATGACTGCATATTTGGGAACAGTTTTAGCGAGGTAGTCACTAGACATAAGTGCTTCATGCAACCCCACAAGACAAACCTAGTATATGACTTGACCACATCTGGTTAAGGTGGTAAATGTGGTTAGTGGTAGCAGATTAAATTACATTCTTCTGCACTGTATGAAAAAAGTGTAGAAATTGAAAATAAATAAATAAATAAAAAATAACAAGAACAAAACAAGAACTATCACTAAAAATGATGTAAACAGCTCTGATTTAATACATGTAATGTTCACGTCAATTCCTAAGCAGTAAGTGAAAGACGTTCAGTATGAAAGAGAAACATCCGACATTTCAACCCACAAAGCCATGTTACAGGACCGAAAAAACAAACAAAGAAAAAAAAACAAAAAACAGTAATGTGGTTGTACGTGGCATCTTTGATAAGAGTTTAAAAAATGCAGAATTTATATGTGGAAAAGCCTCCATCTGACTGCCAACTCTTCCTGGCAGCTCCTGCCACAATGACAGTGTCACTCACTCACTCACTCTGCTAGCTGTAAGTAAGAATTATTTTGTTATCCACTGTTAAGATTTCAAGCAGTACAGCTGCTTCGGTTATTCTTACAGACTGCATCTGGGCCGTGCGAAGGGGAAAGGTTGACAGGTGTAGCAGCAAGTAAGATGGCAGGGCTGGAGCAGGTGATTAGTTATTCAGCTCATCCATCAGCGAGACAGTTCTTTGTCTGACTCTTCTCAGCTTCAGCCATTTGCACACTCACGCAGCGAGACTTGTCTAACTGCCCCAGCTGAGTTGTGTTTCTTTCCTCAGAGAGAGCTGTGTCTGAAACCACAAATGTGTTAATGTAACGTCAGGGGAATCGTGTTTCCCCTTTCAATTTACATCACGCTGCTCAGTTTACACATAACCCATCGACTCTCAGCTTCGGTCCTCATGGGAGACGGAACTGCGTGAGGTAGTTTGAGAGATCGACGTCACACACAGGGTGAGGCGTCCAGATAACGAATTTCCAACAATTATGAGCTTAAACCACCAGCTTTAGATGCATATCATGTGACTGTGCCAACTTAGGGTGGTCAGGGGAGGAAGAGTTGGTAAGTAGAGGCAGTGGTAAACATTCTGATGATAACATTAATAGCACCATGTTATTTTACAACTCTATTATATGCCCTCTCACCTTTCATAATACCCCAAACTTCAACCTGTGACCAACATCTTCCCCTGCTTGGCCCATTTAAGACCCACATGCCTTTACATCTCTGTGGCCTATATCTCGTACCAGACACAGGTAGGGTGATGTGCTCATGGGTAGTGTCTGGTAGGTGGTAGAGGGAGTGAGAGAAATGAGAGCAGCGAGTAGGCTGAGGCTCTGGCAGCAGACTGGGGAGAACAGGGACTCCTGGGATTGCTGCCTAGAGATTAGTGGGATAGTGATTGAAACTCACACAATCCACCCACTCTGCACTGCCAGACTATCAGCCACACTGAACAAGCATTTAAATTCAGATAAATGCGTAGGACCTTCCCAGGATTCTTTTAATGAGAAACTCCTGCATATGTCAGTCATTCGATGTGCCGAATGGTCACAAGATCTCAGGTGAGTCACCTGAGGAGGTGTAATGCTTTCAGCTGCTCCTTGGGGACTTCTCCGTGGTGTCATCCTGGCAAACATTAAAAGAGTCGTGTACCACTAAAGCGATCTCCTGAGTCTCGTATGGCTCTTCTGTAGTGCTCCGCTACCCAAAGCACCACTCCTGAATGTAATTACAACAAATGAACATTAGTTTCTCCTTGGTCAGCACACCACAGGAGTCTCACATAACTACCATCAATGCTAGCATACAAATAGCACAAGGATGTAGCCTTTGATCCCCTCTCACAGCACCATATGTTCACACTGGATTCTGCTTATTTTAAACTGACTTCTGCTCCCCTCACTTAAATGCCTCAACATTGTATGTTTGACTGACAGGCCTTGCTGTGCAACTCTTGACCCATTTGCATCCTTTGATGGCAACTTACATGACCTGAAAGATAAAACACGTACTTGATTGGCACAAGAACCCAGACTTTCTCTGCTTACACTTCCAAGACATAAACATCTTGACAGAGACTGGAAGTTTGTCCTTATATCCAGTTTTAAATAGAGGCTAAATCAGCTGCAAATCTTCACTGTGTTGACCTAGAAACGCTTATCTTTACCACATCATCTCTCTCTTTTTTTCTTTCTCTCACTTGCACTCAAAAAACATTAAAAAAAAACACACACCCACATACAGTATGTGGTACTGTAAATACAGTACAGTTGATTGCTGCAGTGCATAAAGTGCATGCACAGTGGGGGAAATGTATCATGCAGATAGTTGATGTAAGTGGAGTCTTTCTATTTAAGTAAGATGTCACCATTTTGAAAAATATTTTTGCACATAAGGACCTTGTTATCTTTTCTGTTCTTACCTAATACCTGAAGTTACCTGCAGGTAAGTTTGTAGATGTTGAGTGCAGAGCAGTACTGCCTCTGTCGGTCTATAAAATCCTCCTTGTAATGTCAACTCTCTGAAACCTCAGTGGGTTTTTCTGTAGTAAATGATTCTCGGGATTCAGAGATTCTTAAGAGGTCTATTTGTTCTGTGCCATTAAGTGCAAATGAAACCTCTTTTAGGTGCCAATTACAGCAGCTGTTGGGTAAAAACAAGCCCCTGTTCATTTAGATAAAGTGCACACACGACAGCACTGACTAATCCTTATTTAAAGACATAGTTTGACATTTTCTAAAATACAGTTATTTGCCTTCTTGCACAGAGTTATACAAGAAGATCAATATCACTCACGGCAATATGAAGCCAGTGCCAGCTGCCAATTTGATAAATGTAACACTGACACTTAAAACAAGTTGAAGCAACAGGCCTTCATCTGTCCAAAGGTAATGAAATGCACCTATAAACATCTCTCACACTCTGTAATCAACACATTTGAGCAGTCGGTACTAGCTGCAGTTTTACAAGGGGTCGTGTAGCATCTGTTCGCCAGAGGCACTGACTTTCTTGAACCATCCACAGCCGCATTAACCCCCTGTAACAATAAAATGTTTTTACACTTTAATATTTGCACAAACAGTGAAACCAAGAGGTGCAGGTATTTGCAGATTTTTTTAAACTTTGGACAGAGCCAGGCTAGCTTCCTTCTCATTTGTAGTTTTTATGTTATGCTAAGCTAAGCTAATAAGCTACATATTGATATCTGAGCTATATATTCAGATTTATTCAGCTTTAATTTTTCTCATCTATTTCTCTACAAGAAAGTGAATAAACACATTTCCCAAAAATGTGCAGCCTCTCCTTTAAATCTGAAAACTTTATTGACATAAAAAAAGGGTAGAAGATAGTAAGTAAACACCTTATTAAATTATATGAAAGCACGTCCAGCTATACTGAGCAGCACTGAACCCACAATCTGCTGACAACTGTCCATCACCACAGACACTCTGCTTTTACACCAGTCACACTCCTTCTTATTCACTCCCTCTTTCTGTCTGCCCCTGCAGAAAGAACGCCTCTACCTTGCCCTCTAAGGATTTAGAAAAGAAATAGATGTGTAAATCTGCTGTTGGGAAATTACAAGTCTGCTCAAGTTCAATGCAGTACAATTAAAGGTTTCAGTCCATCACAAACAAACAGCTAAATTGCAACATCAATGTGTCTATTTAAGGGTGTGTGTGCGTGCGTGTGTGTGTGTGTTTGTCTGTTTCATGGGAATAATAACAGACTAAAAAAGTAAATGTGTCTGAAGGAAAGCCAGAAAAGATTTGGAAAGTGCATGAGTACATGCGTGTTTGTGTGTGTGTGTGTGAGTGTATGTGTGTGCCTGTGTATACATGTGTGACAGCATATTTATTTATAGAGGCCTCCTGGGAGACGAGTGCCATTACTGTGCTAAGGTAGAAAATCTGGTGGGACTGTGTTGGATGTCACACAAAGGTGGCTTCATCACTCCTCGCAGACTGTACCTCATTAGTGTGAGCAACAACATGTAAGTCACACTTCTGCATCGTCCTTCGACATCTCTTTGTGCAAACACTGTTAAAGAAAAACACCACAGTCTCTCTGAGAAAGTAGCTGTTGAGAAGAAAAAAAATGTCAGAGTTTCCTCTGTGCTGTAAATGAATGTTGGGGTTTTGTTTTTTATACAAACTTTATTTAATAGTCCACAGGTTTGTAATGCTCACTGTCATTATCGATTGCTGTTGTTGGAATTAGTTATTCTGTTTTATGATAATGAAAGAGAGTAGGCGAGCAAATCGATCCAGAAATCGAACTGAACTCCCCATGACTGTTTCTCTCACACACATACAACGCACACACATCCTTAATGTACCAGCTGCTCTTTTGGGTCCACACAGGTGAGCAAAGAGGTGATAAATGAAGGAAATCCCTTATCCCCCTGTGCTGGCTTAATCTGTAGCAATCATTAGAGGTGGGGACACTGGAATAACCTCTCACCTCACTCCCACTCCTGCCCAACCTGGCCTCAAAAGCTGCATTATCTCTGCAAACCTCAGAAACCATCACAAGCTCTGTGTGTGGGCTTGATGAACTCAGCCTCCTCAAGCTGCAGAGGGATCATTTGTGAAGTATTTTGAAATGTGCACCAGTTAAACAACTGGATTTAAAGCTTTCCTCTCTGTATGTGACTGCACACATCTCACTCTGAACACGAGCTGTGAAAAGAGAAGTGAGGATGACAGGATTTAGACATGGCTCCTATGTTTGCTGTTCGTTTCTCACTCTATTTGCCAGATAGCTGAACTACTGAGTGAGTTGTGTGTGAACAACAATGGGTATCTCTCTCACCCATCTGCCTCCACTGCTGCTGACATTTTCCCTCAGTCACATGACGTGTGCAGCCTCTGCTTCGATATTTTCCATGTAAATCAACTCAATTAGAAATTTCATTTACAGAAGGTAGATAAAATTGAAAAGTCAAAAGTCTGCTTTGTTTACTTTACTGACGAATCTAATGGTGCAAGGTGATACGGTCACCAAGACAGTCACCTGACGCTTTGTTAAATTCCAGCCTGTCTAGCGTGGCAGACATAGTGCTCCACAGTAAGACACTGGAGGTGATCTTCTGTTAATTGAACCCTGTTGTTGACTGTTCATCCATTGAGCTTTAAGGTGTTGGGTTCTGTATCAAGTTCAGTTAATTACTGTTCCTCAGTCTGGCAGCCGTTGTGTATTTGTGTATCAGCAGCCGTGATGCTGTCTCAAAGTGTCCAGTTTGTATCCTTAAAAACACTTCATGCAGCTCAGGTACCATTATCATTTAAGCCCCAGAACAATTCATTTTTCCACTATATTTTACTCTGCACAACAGAGTCACGCAACAATATGCTAGAAGATCTAGAAAGAAGAAACAGGCTTATTTAAATATGTGCACTGAACCTTATCCACCCTTGTGTATCATATCACCAGTCCTGCTTTAAGTAGGAAGCCTGTAGGAGACAACAGTTCTTCAAAAGATGCACTCTGCTTATCATTTAACCATTCCAGTGGAATGGTAATTACAGTATATTTTGTTGAATTTTCTTCCCTCGCTCACTCCTGTATTAATAGCTCTTTTGAGAAACAGCAACAGAGCAGCACTGTCCTGCGTAGGAGAAAATTGCATTACAAATTATTGCTCTGTAATCTCTCCTTTCAGACTCAGTTTGCTCTGAATACCTCTGATCTTTCTCCTTTGACCATCTCAAATGACCGGAGGACATCAGTGTTGATGAGCAAAAGCTAGAGGTGGATGTAAGCTGGCAAAGTTGAGCTCCGGCATTGTAGCCGGACAAAAGGACAGAGCACCAAAGTTCCTCTGGTACAGCGTGCATTGTGCTTCTTAACTATAAGCTGGCAGCTAAATGGCCCTGGTTGAAGTCTACATGACGAACGTGGCTGTTTAAAAATGCATTAGACATGTTTTTGTTCTGCTGTAGCCAACTGATGACAAGTAGGGTAAAGCACATGTAGCACTTGAGTTTGGGGAAGAAACCAAAAGAGCGTCATCCATCAGCGCTGTCATGGAAAGGAAGAATCTCAGATAGATTACAGGCTCCAATGAGAATATATCTGCTGTCAGAGAATGTATGGGACTGGCTACAGGATTTCATTGCATTATTCAGTCATGCCTGTCATTCCTGTATGGGTGGCTGGAAACTGGCCCTTTCAGTCTCAGCATTCTGAGTGAGCGATGAAAACCTCGGTGTGCTGTGCAACTAAAGCTTGAGAGGCAGTTTAACAGGCTTTGGCTTCTAATGTTGAAAACTCTCTGAAAACTTCTGTTTTAGTCTGCAGGTGACCAGCTGGCCCCACATCACTCTACAGTACGTCTCCTTGAGTGATGTCCTCTCGCTGACAGGGCCGTGTGAATAATGAATGAAGGTCTGCAGTGAAGCAGTTGTGTCTCCATCCCCTCGCGATTGACATCTCACCTTTTTAACAGTCAACGTCACTAAGGACCTCTGCCATCACTAAATCAATCACACCAATGTGTGAGGGATGTAAGGAAAGTCAGATACAGCATTGTACTGAAAATGTCGGCCGGTCGAACAGATGCTAGGATACAGATACTATGCAGCAGGAGTCTGTGTGTGTCTGTGAGTGCATGTGTAGCATACTGTGTTGCCCCAGCTGGCTTGTGTGATAAGCTAATGTAGCGTGCTACATCACCTCTCTCCATGGAAACTAAAGGACAAAGGAGGGGTTACAGTTGAATACCTCTTCCTAAACACTGTGCTCCAAACTGCAACTACCTGTGAGGAGCCATTCATAGTCTGGTATGTTGTGAAATGGATTAATATGAGCTGCAACCAACTCCACAAGTTAGAAATTTCTAGTAAATCAAATTTCACCTGCATAGTTACATTTAAGTGTTCCTAAGAAAAGCTTAAACCTTTTTTGGCAACTTAAAGACAGGAGAAAGCAGCTGCATACACTCAATCATGCAAGAATTTTTCCCTTTAAAGTTGAT